>OX382264.1:26352480-26838605 GCA_947507595.1 Pyralis farinalis | reverse complement strand
AGCGAGATAGGATAGATAAGGCGTATCAAAGCATCAATCTGGGGATGTAACACCATCTCACTGAAAACCGTAGCCAAACAACAACTCCCTGGAGGGTTGTTGTGTTCCTGAGTGTGAGTGCGGTCATCACTATGCTTCTAAGGAGTTGCTGCGCGTTCGTAGATTACGGTAACCGCTTTCCATCAGGCGGGCCGTGTGCTTGTATACCTCACGACGTTGATAAAAAACAGACCTGGCGTAATGATGTAAATAGATGATATGATAGTCATTAAGCCCTAATCAGTAGGGCCATACAAAATAGTAATTCAATAGTATAAAAAATATGGGTTGAGTAATAGTCGATGGCGTCGAGAGCTCGATGGCGTCGTTGCGCGTGCGTCTAACTAAAGATGCAGGTTAAGCAACGTCGACCGCAGCCTGTCTATGGATGGGTTTATCTATCTCGAGTTTCTCCGATCTTCGGAGGGCACGTTAAGCCGTCGGTCGTTAAGCTAAGTCAGTGGCCCTCGGGCGGCTTGAAAACACTGACCTCTGCCAATCCGCATTTGAGCAGCGACCCGTATCCCTGCAGTGGGATGAGTAAGGGTTGATGGGTGGCGTAATAGTGTACTATTCACACTCAACTATACACAACCCTTATCATCTCGAAAGATAAGCTCCAGATGAACTGAACTTATAATCTCGAATAGTTTAGGTATTCTATTAATCACAAGATTACGAAACAAATTATATTTATCAACATCACTGATAGGTAAGCCGGAAAATCTTTGCGTAAATTTGAGAAAGGAGTTGTTAATACGATTGAATATTTCATTGCTCACTAATTACCCCAATGATGCGCAAACATGTGAATAAGAAGCGGGAAGAGGGTCTGACTTAATACATGTCGGGGGATATACAGTTGCCGTGTCGTTAATAATTCACACGGAGACTTCGTGAATATTTTCTTATTAACATCTGACTAAAGAGGGCATAAAGTCCATGAGAAATAATAATAATAAATAATAATAAATATTGACGGACAAATTACACAGCGCCACCTAGCCCCAAAGTAAGCGAAGCTTGTGTTATGGGTACTAGACAACTGATAAACATACGTAAATACATTTTTTTTTGTAAATATATACTTATTATACATAGAAAATACCCAGACCAAGACAAACAGACATGTTCATGCACACAAATGTTTGTCCTGTGTGGGAATCGAACCCACGAGCGTTGGTGTCAAAGTAGCGTAACAGCGCGTTTCACCACTGCGCCACCGAGCTCGTCGAAATCTGATGTATAGTCATTTTCATGGGATGTGAAAGTGAGATACCGCAAAAGAGCAAATCTCAAAATTAAATGTTAGAGAGGTAACAGAAGAGTTCGTCTTTTGTATACCAATAAGATGACGAACAAGCATACGGTCCGCCTGATGGTAAACAGTCACCTTAGCCTATGGACATTTGCAACACCAGGGGTGTCACTCATGCCGACCCTTGTTGTTGTAAAATATAAAGTTATGAACGTAGAGGAATAGCTGGTCCAGTGTTAGTGTACAACAAGATCGACAGTTTTTTATATTATTTGTGGAAAATCGCATCGTCTCTAGAAAGCTACGAATATATAAAAAATAAAAAGTAAAATCTTATCTACAAGAAATCGTTAGAGCCGTTTCAGAGATAAACGATATACCTATATAATATATACAAGAATTGCTCGTTAAAAGTAATTGGCTTTAAATAAAACATAATAATTCTAAAGCCAAGAAATTCTAACCCTTTTTGTTATACAACATTGGGAGGTATGCAAGCATACGGCCCACCTTGTAAAGCGGTTACCGTAGCCTATGAACGCTTGTACTCGCGCATGCCTCCTCTGCTGCTAACACAGCAACTCCTTATGAGCTTACTGGTGACCTCCTTCACATTCAGGAACACAACAACCCTCTAGAAAGTTGTTAATTAGCTGCGATTTTCTGTGAGGTGGAGGTACCTACTATCCCAGACGGTCTTAAAACATCCAGATCAAGACAAACATGTTCACACAAATATTTGTCTTGTGTCGATTGAACCCACGAGCATTGATGTTAAAGTCGCGTCATTCACGACTGCACCACCGAACTCGTCAATATATGTTAGTCATCAGTATAGTTCAAGTTGTAGTCAATTTGTTTAACATGACCAATGCTCCGTGCGTTTGGCACCAAGCACCTTACTTACTCACGTATTGCTGCTTTCAGTTTGATACAATAGATCGAATTAACTATACAACTGGAGAATACAAGATATACTTTTATCGTCCTAAAGACTTCTTCCAAATAGACTAATTCATTCAATTTTAAATTAGCATTGGAATATTTATTAAAACTGTCATTTAACATTAAATTTGTTTGATAACAACTCAACACTCAAGATTATAGCCATATGGCGTGTTGTTCCCGACATGTCCAGAGAAGTATCCTTAAAAGTTTACTGCTCCATGCCTTTTTTCCCAAAGGAATATCACTATTAACTTCACTAATTGTATAAATTTAATGAATATCTCCCTGATTAATATAACTCTAAGATTCGAGCTCAGATTCAAGACGGTACATGGAAGGCCAATCCGCAATAATTTCTACTCAAATCTGACATAAACATGACCGATATTCTCCAACCAATTTGCATGTCCGTTGCCTTCTGAATAAATTACAGTTACCTGCCCCAAGGTTGAAGCCTCTATGAATATGTAAGACAATGGCTTTCAAATCTTAGGCTCCAATTAGAAGGGAGGTCATTAAACCCTTAGTTAATTACATCTGCCTTAGTGCGAGATGAATGGCGAATTAATGTACGGATGCTGCCATAAATTATAATACCACTTTAATTCTGTGAGCATCGATACGAAATACTTACTTACGGTAGTGTTTATCAGACGCTGAAGATACAAACTTTAAGTTTTAATGCACAAAAACTTAATTGTGAGTTTACCTAGAATGGATTCAGAATTACTTTACTATTTTTTTTTATACCAATAAGGTGGCAATCAAGCATACGGTCTGCCTGATGGTAAACAGTCACCGTAGCATATGGACATTTGCAACCCCAGGGGTGTCACTCATGCGTTGCCGACCCTCTAAAAACCTCTTCACGCATTTATTGAAGAACTCCATGCTGTAGTCCCTTGGAAAAACATCGGCTGGGAGCTCATTCCACAGCTTGAGAGTTCTCGGAAGAAAACTTCTCTGGAACCGCACAGTACGCGACCATTGCGGTTCCAACGTGTGAGGGTGAACTCCCCGCCGTCGGCGAGCGGTGCGGTTATAAAAAGTAGCTGCGGCATCATTTCGAACAACTCTTCAGAACACACAAAAGGAGGCAAAATCTCTCCTTAAACTTAAGGGTTCAATACCGTGTGTAAGCGTAGGATTGTCGACAATTCTCACAGCTCGTCTCTGAATCGAATCAACGGTCCAAGCTGATATCCAGGTGCTCCCGCCTAAACGTGACTGCAGTACTCCAAGTGCGGTCTGACTTGAGACTTATATAATATAAGTCTTTGCACCGCACTGAAATACTGCTTAGCCCTGTTGAGCACACCATGTTTTTTGGACGTCAGCTTGACCTTCTCCTCCAGGTGATTTCGATATTACACATCACTGGAGATCTCGACGCCAAGCATCCTAATACTTTTGGTGACGGTAAGAGGTGTGTTCTGGAATTTAGGAACCACAGCAAATGGAGTTTTCTTAGCGGTGAATGCGCAAACTTGTGTCTTTTTGGGGATGAATTCGACCAAGTTAAGCCGTCCCCATCATCATTTCAGACACAAGTTTGTCGTGGCTTTCCTCCACAAGGGTACGGGGGAGGTTTGCACGGCCAGTATAATAAGTGTCCCCGGTGCTGTCGTCCGCATAACAATGAATGCCATCAATTGTCAACATATCATTGATATGCAGCAGAAACAGCGTCGGAGACAGTACAAAACCCTGAGGGGCGCCAGCATCCATACTATCGGAGTATGCACCGTCAACTACGGCTTTTATGCATCTGTTGGATAAAAAGCTGGCGACCCATTTGCACAAACCCTCGGGCAGCCCGTATGATGGTAAGTTCGATAGAAGACCCCGGTGCCAGACCCGATCGAAAGACTTCGCCATATCTAAACTGACAGCCAATGCCTCACCTTGACTCTCTATCGCCAAAGCCCAGTGGTGTGTAAGATACACTAGACCAGACACTATCAGCAGTCGAGCGACTGTGACGGAAACCGTATTGATGGTCGCTGACCAAGTCGTGATCCTCTATGTATCCTAGGAGTCGTGTGTTTATCACACGCTCCATCACCTGAGAGAAGGGAGGTTATGGTGATAGGCCTATAATTCGATGGGTCTCATCTATCGCCCTTTTTGGGCACCGAGTGCACATTGACGGTCTTCCATGAAGTCGGGACTTGCCCAGTGGAGTAGGAAAGCGCGAAAAGGTGCGTTAGTACAGAACACAACTCAACACAGCTTCAGCACCACTGCCGGTATACCATCCGGCCCTATCGATTTATGAATGTCGAGAGAGAGTAAGGTCCGCCGGATATCTCGCTGGGTAATAGAGATTTCCGGCATTGAGCTACCGCACCACGGGATGGTAGGTGGCACTGCTCTCCCGTCACTCATATTCGAGTAAATCGGAGACACAAAGAGATTACCGAGTAAATCGGCTTTCTCCTTAGCGCTATGGGCCAAACTGCCATCCGGTTTTTGCAGTGGTGGCATGGACGGTTGACAGAAATTTCCCTCGGCAGCTTTAGCGAGCGACCAGAAAGCACGGCTCCCAGAGGGATAGCTCGCAAGCCGCTCGCCAACTTTGCCGACGAGATCGAATTTTGCTCTAGCAACGACCCTTTTACTGGACCTCGAGGCAGCATTCAGTTTGCGCTTCAAAACAGAGACACTAGGATCCCCATTAGCACGCGCCGTGGTCCGAGCACTGTAAGTAGCCTGCTTGAGAAGGTTGGCTTCCTTACAATGCCGATTAAACCACGGCCGCTTTTTAGCTCCCGCAGTAGCTACAAGGCGATTGGGAATGAAGCATTCCATGCCATCCAATATCGCTGCAGCCACTGCGGTCGCGCTCGAATTAATGTCGTCTGATTCGAAGCACAGCTGCCTCCATGGGTACGATGCGTAGAATTTACGCAATCCATTCTATTCTGCTGACTTATAGTGCCATACGCGACGACATCCTGCAGGCCGAAGTGAGTCGCGTCTGGTACAAGGCACTTGAGTCCGGATGAGGCAGTGATCCGACGAGCCAGGCGGCGCATCCACTGAGATGTTATACTCATCCGGACGTGTGGTCAGCAGAAGGTCCAGTAGAGAGCTTGCATGGTCCTCTATATCTGGTAATCTCGTGGGAGAATGAACCAGTTGAGAGAAACCATAGGCCAGAGCAAATTTATGAGCAGATCTCCCCGCGTAGTCAGTGCACCGAGAACCAAGCCACTCGGCATGGTGGGCATTGAATTCTTCTAAAATCTGACTGTCTCCGCGGAGGGACACTGTTCGATGACTCTGTCAGTCGCCCTTTGCACGTGCTCGAATAACCGAGCTGTGCCTGTATCACCGCTATGAAACCTGTAAAGGCACGCGTAGATCCGGGTATGGCCGCCTTGATCCACTCGTACCCATAATATGGACAGGTCCCTGTCTTCAAGATTATGCAATCGGCGACAACAAATATCCTCCCGGACGAACAAGCATACCCCGGCATGTCGCATAAACAAGTGCTCAAGGGACTTTTCGCAGGCTGGCGGTTCAGCCTCCCGGGGCGGAGATTAAGTATTCCCCGGGTTAACTGGCGATCTTACTCACGCACAGGAACACAACAACCCTTCCGGAGTTGTTATTTGGCTGCGGTCTTCTGTAAGGTGGAAGTGCTTCCCCAGACGGATCGGAGGGGGTGGAGCACAGCACGACCTCTCGCTGGATCCTATCTCTCTTAATCTATCATTTTAAATTTCCCTTTCATTAATATACTCGATGATGAGCTCGGTAACGAAGTCGTTAGTAGTACACAAGTGACTTAAAAGTGTTCCTTTCACGTTTTCAATAATGGAATCCTAAAATGGAACCATACCAAATAAGAGGCATAGTTTCAATTTTACATTCGATGCGTAAAACTCTGACGAGAAATAAAGAAGACCACAAAGAAAGTTTGTCACTCTCACTTTAAAAATAATTATCAACTTTCCTCCTGAAACATCCTAATTTAAATTGATCACAGCGTGTGTTGGTACCGCAATATACGCGATGGTTATTACAGCATATTCAGATTACCGAGCGGTCAGTTGACGCCGGACCGGCACTTAGCCGCCGGTCGTAATACGGTTACGTCGTTTAATCGACTCTGCCGGCTTTATAGCCGATACGTCTGCCCGCTCTATCGGTTACACGTTTCATTTTCAGGTTAATTGACAAATAGGAGGCTGGCAGAATTCCTGTTACGCTTTTTAGCTGCATAAAAAAAACATTCACTATTCAAAACGCACGATAATCTATGGCTAAAGGGAATACAACATTACTTTCTTCATAAGACGTGAAGAGATTGTTAGAGTGCGCTGTGAGATGCGCTCTCTTGTAGGCGCTGTATAGAATCTTGTATCTCTTATTGCGTTAAAAAAGCGAATAAAGATATTGTCAGTTATTAATTTATTTATTTGTATAAACAGATATTAATAAACTCTGTGTCTGTTTCTCTGTTTTTGAAATAAATAAATTTCTAAAAACAGATATGAGTGTGGTAAAATGTAGTACTAAAACACTAAACAAGTTATAAATAAATTACAGCACAAACTTATTTAATTATAAACAACAGTTTCGTAGTATTTTTTTCCACTATGTATGTACATAATTAAAGTGTATACTTAATTACCTTACTACATATAAACTATAGATTAACCCCTAAGGTAGTAAACAAGCATACGACATGTCTGATCGCACGATACGACGCACTGCTGATAATTTGGTCACATAACATTGACTTTTCATAACACATTTGATTACAACAAATATAGTTTTGTTCATACGAGTACATACACATGGCGATAAAGCTTTTTAAAACCCATGCAAATTTTACCTTTCCTGCTACGACATAAGATGCAAGGGTATATAGCCAGTTCCGTGGTTGTCTGTATTTTTCCTTACCAATTTTGTCGAATTAATTTTGTTACACCATACTAGAATCGTAAAAAACATTTTTATTATTTTTTATACAACGTTGGGAAGCATATAAGCAAAGCAAACACAATGAATGTCGCTCGCGCGATGCCGCCTCTGCTACAACACAGCAACTCCTAGAGCTTACAGGTTACCTCACTCACTCGCAGGAATACAACAACTATCCAAGGAGTTGTTATTTGACTGCCGATTTTATAAGGTAGAGGCAATTCCTCAGATGGGCTGCCTTGATGCGCCCTAGCTCTCTTAAAAACATCGAGATCAAGACATGTCCACATTCGCAAATGTTTGTTCTGTGTGGCAATCGAACCCACGAGCATTGGTGTCATAGAAGCGCTACTAACCACTGCGCCACCGAGATCGTCAAACGATCTGTATGCTTATCGGTTATCATAGCGGTGAAAATCAATATTACCCGTGCGACAAAATGAATACTCTGGTACAGTCACACAGTACAGTCAACAACTTCAACTGAAGGGGTTTAGAGCATACTCCACCACGCTGCTCAAGTGCGGATTGGTGGAGGCCAGCGTTTTCAAGCCGCCCGAGGGCCACTGACTTAGCTTAACGGCTGTCATCTATCAACAACATCTGGGACCGATGGCTTAACGTGCCCTCCGAAGCACGGATAAACCCATCCATAGACAGGCTGCGGTAGACGTTGCTTAACCTGCGTGTTTGGTTAGAATGACACGCGCAACTACACCATCGAGCTCTCCGGTAAATTGCAATGCAAACAAAATAAGTTAGCGTCATGCGTTTTATAACGAGGTAATTATTCGAGCGTGCGGCCACGGCGGACGTATCATAAATATCAACAGTAAACACTGTGTTCGCACCGGTCACGCTGCACCTTGTTTGTCTAGGCCTAAAACAACATGCGTTTGCGGCCACCGGCTGAATTTGTTACTGTCGGTCATACGCTGAGTCAGTGCTCACACCCTGTGTACTGTCACCAACAATGGCCTTGAACGGAAAATGTATGTAAAGTGATTTCATATTTTACTAGCTACCCGCCCCGACTTTACACAAGTGATCTGATTGCTATCAAACTTCACAGGATCACACGCTAGGCTAATCTCAAGATTTACTGAAAATTTCATCAAAATCGATCTAGCCGTTTTCGACTTCACAGAGGACTAAGATACTTAGATTCATTTTTATTTAAATACTAGCTGACCCGGCGAACTTCGTACCGCCTCAGAATCAATAAATTTGTTTTTTTTTTTTTCATGTTTTAATACTTATTATCCTATTCCCGACGAAGACAAATCCAAAGACACAAAAATCATAAAAATCGGTCCAGCCGTTCTTGAGTTATAAATGGTGTAACTAACACGACTTTCTTTTATATATATAGATATATTCTCTGCCCGGCACCGCTTCGCTGGGCGTATTTTTTTCCTTTTTTATCTGTAAACTTTCTCAGTAATGTGTTGAATATAACCCAGAAGTTTCAGTACAATCGGATGAATGGTTTCAAAGTATAACCGAATATAGGTAGAAACATTTATATATAGACGTGGTTCAACAACATTTTTAAACCGAATCTGAATGTGGTCGGTAATGTATTTATTTTATTTTGTTCAGCGTCGGGAGGCACGCAGACACACGGTCCACCTCATGTGTAGTGGTTAATGTAGTCTATGAACGCTTGCGATACCACGAGTATCGCTCGCGCATTGCCATCTCCGTTACTAACGCAGCAACTTCTGGTTACTGGTAAACTAATTCACGTGCAGGAATACAAATAACCTCCTGGGAACTGTTATTTGACTGCGGCATTCTGTTAGGGGAGGCACTTCTCACGTGCTGCTTTGGTGCGACCATTAAGTGTCTTTAAACTTAACTTTAAATAAATTCATCACATCCCACCAGACGTAGAATAAAAAATATAGTTAACTTAATTTTAAGCATTACATCATGCTACGTCTAACACTTTTCGAGACGAATATACCCATACGTGACTACGCGTAAACAGATAAAAAGGTTAAATTTATTTTTATTTAAAATAATATTTTATTTGCCAATTAAATGTAACGAAATAATTTTATTCGCATAAAGATATTGTTTCGGGAGATGTTAATCTCATGGATATTGTTTTTATAATAAAATTTATTCAAATGTGAAATGGAAAACGGAGGGAGACCTGGTAATTATTAACGCAGTCAATTTTGTATGAAAATTTATAATTTAACCTTTGATATATATAAATTTATATTATAATGTATAATAAAAAGGGAGAGAGTACTGGATTAGACTGTTTTTTTTTTATAAAAGACAATGTATTG
Organism: Pyralis farinalis; assembly: GCA_947507595.1. Classification (NCBI taxonomy): domain Eukaryota; kingdom Metazoa; phylum Arthropoda; class Insecta; order Lepidoptera; family Pyralidae; genus Pyralis; species Pyralis farinalis. Next base: position 26,829,119 of record OX382264.1, on the reverse strand, counting down.
TAGTGATGCCTGTTACTGGTACGAATGGATAAAGGGACCATTTTTAAAATTACTTACGGACTTTTTTTATTTACTTGATTTACAGGCAATTTGTGTGCCTTCGCTACTGATTAGTTCATGTGTACTAGTGCTAGTCGGCACACACCCACTACGGTTAACAGATGCATACCGCCTCTGCCATTACTGCTCCGGTCGTCTCTACCTGGGCTGATGCGGTCTGCGAATGCCTGCCATCTTAAACGTGATCCGCATGCACCCACCACCGTTGCTGCCCGTTCGGACGTTACTGCGAAAAAACAAATTAGTCTAAATATTAAAAAAAAAATTAGAAATTTATTTTTATAGTATGAACAATATAGTATTTTTTGTTTATTTACTGTGTTTTTGTACTTGACAAAAAAATTATTATTATGTAATAAACTTATAACAGCAAGGCAATTTTTTTTTCAATCGAGGCAAAATTCTTCACTCAGATCTATATATACAAAACAAAGTCGGGTTAGTTACACTATACGAGTTATATTATTTTATAGCCATGTCGAGAGAATGAACGAAGAACGATTGACGAAAAAAGTGTATAAGGCGAGTGTGAATGAAATTGTCGGAAGGGGTAGACCTAGGCGGACGTTTCGAGATCAAATCAGGGACGTCCTGAAAAAAGGCCAGGTCAAGAGTACCCTAAACCGAAGAGCATGTATGAAGAGAATAATGAGAGTGGACGAAGCGAAACAAGTATGTAAGGATCGTAGCAAGTGGAAAGAAGTGGTCTCTGCCTACCCCTACGGGATAGAGGCGTGATTATATGTATGTATGTATGTATGTACGAGTTATAAACTCGAGAACGGCTTGACCGATTTATATGATCTTTATTTTGTTGGATTTATCTCTACCCCGACAGCAGATTAACTATAGGTAAAACATGGAAAAAATTAACGAAAACATAATTATGAAGATAATTCATTTTCTCACACTTTTTATATGAAACGCTTTTTTTATGATATCTTAAGAATGAGTTGGCAAATTTCAATTATTATTTTTTTGTTTATCTAGACATTACATAGTTTTATATGGACATTTAGTAGCTAAACATCTAAAACTACCTCGGAAAGCAATGGTTTTGTGGCAATGTAAGGAAATCTTCCAAAGTGCGCCCCAAGTGTTGTACATCGATTTTGAGTGAGCCCATGTTAGTTTGTTATAGAGATACTTTGGTATTGTAGTGTTTACAACATCGAAAAGTTAGGTTGCAGAGTACAGATCGCATCTAGATTTCATTTTAAGCATATTAGCAGCGTTTGAATATGGAGTAACATGTGTTCGTTGTGGTCCAAAACAGAACGAACAAAAGGAAGTGGGTGATTAACGATCTGGGCAATGACTCGGAATGTTTTAGAGGCGCTATGATTCTATCGCCAAATACTACCAGCCATTTCAACATCGACCGCTGCCTGTGAAATAAACACTAAATCATCGACTCTGTGGCGCTATGAGGCGGAACTTCAACTGACGGCAAACATGAGTTTTTTTTTTAACGGGACAGGCCCACCACTCATACTCACCACTGTGTCTCCTGTGTAGCCAGAATTAACAACGGCGACCACCAAAAAGGCAATGAACAGTGAAGTTCATTGCTGTCCCGGGGGTTAAACTACAGCTACCTTGAAACTCACAACGAATTTAATCAGAAATTTGTAGGAGTAGGAAGTATTGGAATTGGCTTCCCCTCTTGGCAAAGTGAGAGACAGCATTATGATAAATAAGACATTTAAAAACCTCAAAGAGATGGCTAGTCAAGTGAAGCTTAACTGCCGGTGCACCACGGTTTATCAAATATCTAACACTGTTGTTACCTAACACATCGATTCCAATAATATAGATTGCAGAACCGCCAAAACGCCTGGTAATTCTCCCTTGTTGCCACCAAATCAGAATAGTATACTAAAACTAAACATAAGAGTTGCATTGCTAAACGATTCATCTGCCGCAGGTTTCTCCAAGCAATTACCGACTATCAGCAATGGTCGTATTCCTCTCGAGGAATCTAACGGATTGATTTCATTTCCACCGAATTTTGCAATATCTTCTCAAGCAAGCAAAGACCACAAAAATCACAATTGGTTGAGTGAACGAGTAATTCTTGCGGCGAAGAACAAAAATGTAGGACAGTTAAACTTCACAATTCATACTTAAGTCGTTAGTCTACTGCATTCCGCAAATCTACCGACTATGTACCAAACCAAGACAACCACCTATATAACTGAATTTTTAAACTCATTGGATCAGCCAGACTTGCCACCACACAATTTACAACTGAAGGTTAGCTCAACAGTCAATTCAACGAAGGGAATCGACTCGAATGCGGGTTACATTCCAGTCCAGTGCAGCAAATAGCTTAATATAAAATAGTACAACAATGGTAAGCGAATCATCTCGTTCGCTTCTATATAGCAAATGCATTGCTACCATGTGAATTACATTTGTTTTAATACAATTAAAATATTTCTCATTTATATTTTTGAACACTTATTATACTTTTTCAGTGATTTTTCCTCATCCCAAAAGTGCCCAACGTGCCTAAAGAAGTTTTCACTTCAAACATTCTATTTAATTCATCAAAAACTAAAGATATAATAGAAGATCATTAGAAATCATTAGAATGCTAAGCATATGGGGCGCACGTCGATATTACCTAATGTCCGTGTACAAACAAGCCGGACGCAGGCTCGGACACGGCCTAAACAAACAGCTATTATTCGCGACACTGCGAACGTGATCGGTGGCCCTAAGCATGACATCGAATCCTAATACTATTGACGTAACTATTCATACATAAAGTTTCATTAGAATACCAAATATGCACGTGCATTGATCAGCATTGGTGAGCTTCGAAATTAGTGTGTTTATACACGACTTCATAGTTGCAAACCTATTTCTTTTTTAGGTATGGTAAGGTGGTAATCAAACGTATGGTCTACCTGATAGTAAGAAGTTAACGTAGCCTACGAACATTTGCAACACCAGGGATGTCACTAATGCGTTGCCGACCCTGTGAAAGCCTCTTCACGCCTTTCTTAAAGAACCCCATGCTGTAGTCCCTTGGGAAAACTGGCTGGGAGTTCATTTCACAACTTGCGAGCTCTTGCAAGGCAACTTCGCTGGAACCGCGGCGGTGTGCGATTCCAATGTGTGAGGGTGGACTCCCCGTTGTTAGCTTGGAATCAACAACTATTCTCTCAGCTCCTCTCTGAACCGAGTTACAAGGCCATGCTGGTATTCGGGTACCACCACCCAAATTTTATCTGAGACTACTACTATCATAATATCATATACAAGTACTAGCGAAAGTAGGGGACGAGATAGGTGACGGAGGAGACGTAGAGCAATGCCAATTTAAAACCAAGGCTCGTGGGTTCGAATCTCACACAAAATAAACATTTGTGTGCGTGCTTGAACATATTTCTCCTATACTGGTTGTTTTAAGAGAGTAGAAAAGCCCGTCTGGTCCGTCCAACTCACAGAAACCGCAGTGAAATGACAACTCCTTAAAGGGTTATTATATTTCTGCGATTTATTGCGGTTACCAGTAAGGTCCTAAAGAGTTGATGTGATAGCAGCAGAGGTAGCATCGCGCGAGCGATACTTAATGCTAAGCAAGCGTTAATAGACTACGGTAACTATTTTACATCAGGAAGTTCGTGTGCGTATATGGCTCCCGATGTTTTATATAAAAGTGGGAATGAGAGTAATAATAAATAACTTATTGTCTTAATTGATTTATCTAACAGATTTAAATGTATTTTTCAAAAGTGACTTCTGTTTCAAAATATATGAAAACCGATCCCGATCTGTGGCAACAATATTCGATGGAATACGGTATCAAAACAATAATGTAACAGCAGAGAGAATCTAGTTTAGAATGCAGCGGTGCCTGCAGACGGCTGCAGTCCAGAGCACGGTGCGACAACACGCAGCGAATGACTGATTGCAGGCACGTGCCTCAACTGAACACAACACTGCCTTTTGTAAAGCATTTTTTTAGTTATCCTATTTTACAAACAAATATACAGAAAAATGTTCATAGCAGTTACTTGTTCTATTGTTCTGAGAAATTTTATTCCATATACTAATGGAGTATTTTTAAGGTACGGTGCCATAATTATAACATACTAAAGAGTCGCAGCTACTCTGTACGATATTTATATTTCATACACTTTTTTTTTAAATCTCCTACAGTTTTAAACTAAACATATGATAAATATTTTTAGTTTATCTCTTAACGAGAGCTCGATGGCGTCGTGTCATTCTGATCAAACAGGTAGGTTAAGCAACGTCAACCCCAGCCTGTCTATGGATGGGTTTATCTATTTCGAGCTTCTCCGGGTTCAAAAAGCCACATTAAATCGTTGATCCCCGCTGTTTTCGATTGATGACAGCCGTTAAGCAAGTCAGTGCCCTTTAGGCGCGGCGTCTTGAAAATACTGACCTCCGCCAATACGCAGTTGAGCAGCGTGACGGAGTATGCTTTAAACGCCTTTAGTTGAAAGGAGACCTGCAGCGGGATAAGCTAAGGTTGGTGTAGTTATGCCATAGTTAACAAACACATTTTGACGAACCCGATGGCGGAGTTAGCTAATTAGCGTATGCTCGTATATCTCTCGACGTTATATAAAAAAAATTTGGTTTCGTTATTACAGTAAATTAGAGTCGGAACTATTTTGAACAATATTTCCATTCAACATTTTTTTTAATCTTCAAATGTTCTAGACTAGACCAAATATATGATAAATATATTTTAGTTTTTGCTAAACAGTCAAACTCATGGGATTCTAGTAGCGGAACGTTACCTGATTTTATGAAACCTTATTTAACTAGCTTATGTTTGCAGTCAGGTTTAACTTCCCATAAGTTGATATTGAGAACACGTTATAAAACAAAATAATGTCTGCTACGAGTAGACGAGATTGGCGTGAAGTGAATACACCTATAGTTGAGGGATTTAAACACTGTGAAAATAACTTCAATGAAGTCAAGTTCAATGAAATCGTAAATTCGTCAATCTTATATGAAACTAATCGAATGCTAGAAACTTCACTAAGAAACAGTTTTTTTTACAATTACAAATGCTCACCTAAACCCTTTAAAAATCTACAAACTGAATTCAGCGAAGTCTTAAATTCATCAAATTTATACGAGATAATTTATATTTGTTTATACAATAGCATTCAAAAAAAGTAAACAAATGGTAAACATATCGCGTAGCATACACACAAAAAGCATACACGCCGTAGGGTGTCGCATTAAAAGACTCTTCCTTTATTAAATCGGTTAAAATCATTCAAACTTCCTAAGAGAGGTAGGGCGTAGGACAGAAAACGGCAGTCAAAGTAAACACTACCTGAACACTTGCTGCGTGAAAATGAGGATACGAGTAAGCTTCTGAGGAGTTGATGTGTTTGCAGCAGGTCTTGCAAGCAATCATAGGTTACTGTAACCAATTAACAACAGGTATACCGCTTATATGGCACCCAACATTGTACAATAAAGAAATACTAAAAAAAAATATGTTAAAATCACTAAACTTGATGCGTTTATATACTTTCAATTGACTACTAAATATTATTATTTTAGTGCACAAATGCACATATAATTGACTCTATTGCAATAATAATATATGCTGTTTTACATAAACTGTACAAAACAAACACAAAAACCTTTAACTTTGCGACTAACTCACCGTTTTCCCCGAAGACCGGCGGGTTTCAAACTGGCCGGTTCAAAAACTCAAACTAGCCAAACTTAACCAGTAAATACCGAAGCCGCTCAAACTATCAAAAACTTAGCACAATTCCCACTGCGGCGGATCCCGGTTAAAACAGACTGGCCAGGAGTTCTCCGGTTATTTAAAGACCATTAAGTTTAATATATGAAGTTAGGACTTATTAGAACATTGCACTATAAAATCGACTTTGACCGATATTAAAGATCATATTTTTTTTACCAAAGTCAACTACCAAGTAAAGGCGTATTACTCACTTACTGTGTATCAACACTAAATTCAATACATGTAACTCAACACATCAAAATCAAAGCCTTCTAAACAAAAAGCATGCATAATTAACTCCATAACTCGAGACCGTTAACTGCGTCAAATTCTTAACCTGTCAGGTGGGAGTTGCCAGAGTTACCAAGTTACAGTATCGCAGACTTTGATATAACAGATTTGAGGGCTGTGCAGCATCGCCGGGCCACTTCCAAATTGAATTAATCATAGTTTGGATTAGTTCGCTTTGACGACCTAAGGCCAGACGTGACTGTCTTGGTAATGGCATTTCAATAGAAGTTTATTTCAGAGTAATCCTTGTCTTTAGTAATATTAAATGTAGGTACACGAGTGTTTCTATTTGGAAATTATTTCTGTGTACTTAAAATACATGAACGTATATTCTAAACTACTTTAAGTGCACAAAGCAGGTTGGATCAAATTGCCATAATTTGATCTAACCTGCTTTGTGTGCTTCCGCCACCAAAGGTTAGATCAAATTGAATATAGATATTCGCAAAATTACGCCTCAACCTATTAACTATTTTTATGGATTACGAGAATCAAGGAATAAGCGCATATTTTACCGGCTAGTAAAAATATACTAAACGGGAAAACATAAATTTCTGATTTTAATCAGCTGACTACTTTTATATAAGGATTACACACATATGTTTTGGTCCATAATAAAAGATATTCATAATAATAAGTTAGAATTATTAATAACTGCGCCACTGAGCTCGTCGATTATTTACGACAAGTAAAATGTAACGCGACTACTATATAAAATATAAGTAAAAATCCATAAGTAACTTCTCAGTAAGTATCGGTTTATGCCTGCCCTTTTATTGTACTCGTATCATGCACCGTTCCGACATATCCTATATAATATATCTCATTATAAAGTTAATGTAACGTAGAGCGGTCAGCGAGAGAGACTAACTACTAATTCGCAACAGAGCGGACGCCTCCCGGGAATCGAACCCCGGACATTGGGTAAGTAGCAGATTTATTAAGAGGCTATCCCAAACGGGGCTGGCTTTAAAATTAAATCACGCTTAGTTTGAAACTAAGCCCTCTAAGTTAGACCGTCTGCCGAAGATACCCACTCTCCGTTTAACTGGTGTTTACATTCGAATTGTTTAGGAATTCACTAGCCACTGGAAAACCTAGACATTTATCTATTGTTAAGTACATATTTTTGATTATAATAATTATGTTTATAATGTAAAGTGTAAATAATATATATATAAATATTACTTTCATTTGACATACAAGTGTCAAATGAAAGTAATATTTACACTTATGCTAGTTTAGTGAGATTACCAGTAAGCGCGTAAGAAGTTGCCGTGTTAACACCAAGGGTGGCAATGCGGGACAAATACTTCCTATATTGCAAGCGTAGATAGGCTATGGTAACTAATTTACATCAGGTGAGCCGTATGCCTCCCGAGGTTATATGACAAAAAGATATTACAAATTTATATGGCATATAACCACTGCTGTTCACACCATTAACATTTTTTATACCACTAAGGTACAACAAGGATATGGTATGCCTGATGGTAAGCAATAAGAACCTATGGACACTTGCAATACCAGGGGCATCTCTCGCGCGTTGCCGATCGATATAATTATTATCTCAGTTTTCACTAGAGGGATCTCTGTTAATATCAAATAAATAATAGAATTTAGTAAATGACGCTTATTGGTTGTTGTCTAAATATTTATATAAATTAACAAATATCTCTCCCCAACTCTGCCTACATAGAAATTGATTTTTAAATTTTACTATGAAATATTAAATAAAAAATTCCTGAAGAAAAGTAATTTAAATGTCGGCCCTGGATATAAGCTGTCATCACATACATTTTAATAGAAATCGATTAGAGTAAATAAAGTTAATCATGCATATCATACAAACAGACATAAAAGAAACGGAAAGAAAAGAAAATATACTTCCCGGCATCACTATTTCAGATAAATATTCCATGTACAAACTCCACTATGATATGATTTATAATATAATAGCGATCCGCCCTAGCTACTATGGGTGCAAATGATAATGTAGAAAATGAGAAATATTTTTGGCAAAAAAATGTTTATGTCTCTATCTGCGTAACGTTCAGTATAAACAACTGGACGTTATCCGTCAAGCCCAGAACTACTGACTGACTAGTCAGTAGTCAATCAATCAATCATTTCCTCAAAAAGAGCTTTATCCAACCGAATCATTTATTGAAATTGAATTTATATACATATAGGTATCGATATTTTGATGATGGTGACATTTTTACGCAAGAATGCAACCACGGCATTGAATTAATATAATATATGTAACCCACCAAACTATCATTTAACTGATATCAATTGAATGTTTGTAACGTACAGAATTGATAAATTTCATGGTTTGCACAAAAGATACCTATAAGAAATACACTGAAATATCGCATTTAATTAAATTTTTGGCAAAATATCTCGTTTCCTAATCAACTAGAATCAGGCGGTCAATCATTAAGTAGACTTATCCAAGGATTTCGCGTAATACTGATTTTGATATGGAGCGACTGCCGTCACACCTCAACAACTCAGAGGAAAGACCAGACCTTTGTTAGGTTACGCCACACGACTTTCAAAATGTATTTTTTTTGACGTGCGTGTTTTCTCGCGATGTTTTCCTTCAACGTCGAGCATAATTACAAATATGTATATACGAAAACATGAATAGTGATACATACCCACACGGATTGGAAGCAGGGTTCAGCCACTTAACAGGCTGGCTCTTTGCTACACATCAATGCAGATTTTTTTGTTGTTATGAAAACATGTGACAGAACTAAACCTCACTTCTTTTTTATTGAGTTTTCATACAAAATTATCATACAAATTCCTAAAAAATACTACAAAAACTGACTTTTCTAACTTTCTAACGACTTTCATACGCATCTGACAGTCGCAAACAAATAAAACCAGCTAAAATCGATCGAGGCGTGCTCAAGTGATAATCCTTCGTAAATGTGACAATTGATTTATATATATATATATATATATATGTATGTGTAGATATACAAATATATTTGCAAGACAACAAACAATCCTTTTATTTGTCGCAAAGTTACAACGAATCAAAAGGTTAATAAGAAAACAACTCGGGAAGTATTTCTTTCAGCGAAATCCAAGTTGCGAGAGGAGGGTTTCCTGGCAGGAACAAAGGCGGCCAGTTCCGCCCGCCAACGACTTCCTTCAGACGATGTAACTGCATCCGAACATCCGAACAAACCAGTTTACGCTCATAGATGTTTGTATTTTTATAGAAGAATTATGTTTATGTTACCGTAATCCGTCCAAACGTTGGCACCCACCCTATTGTTAGCATTCTTACGTTTAAAGACAAATGAGATTCCAATACTTTGAATAGAATGTACCAATAGTTGAGTTTTAACATGTGGATACTTCAAATGTTTATATTACTAAGTATTAAGATTGAAAATAATGTATTAATAAAATGTTTGAGAGACCTATCCACATTCCTTATAAGTGATTTTAATCGTTTTAATGTCCATATGACATTAAATATTTCTGAATTATTTCAATATTAGTTCTTAAAGTGCCAAAATTTAATTGATTACTCAATATTTTTTCTGCTATACCGGTTAGGTATCCTTTCTATCAGCATGTTTATTTCAGTGATGTAATTCTTATTTCAATACAGACTAGCTAAAGCCAGCGCTTTCTCCCGTTTGAAATATATATATATTTTATTCAACGTCGGGAGGCATTCGAGCATACGGCTTATCTAATGTAAACTAGTTATGGTAGCCTATGAACGCTTGCAATACAGAAAGTATCGCTCGCGTGTTGCCACCTCTGCTGCCAACACAGCAAATCCTCAGTAGTTTACTAATAACCTCACTCACACGTAAGGTGAGGTATGAGAGTTGTTTAGATGCGATTTTCTGTGAGAAGTATTTCCCTACATCTCTTGAAACGTCGTGCCTTTTTATTTTTTGATACAACATCGGAAGGCATACAAGCATATCCATCCACCCATATCCAAGGCCACAAATAAAACGAAAAAATAAAAAGCAAAATCTTAACTACACGAAATCGTTAGAGCCATTTCAGAGATAAACGACATATATAATATACACTAGAATTGCTCGTTTAAAGTAATAGGTTTTAAATAAAATAAAATAATTCTAAAGCCAAGTATTTATTACTCTTCTATGATTCTACAATATACTCGTAGTTTACGCAAGGCGGCTATTAATAACATCCTATGTTAATAGTTATCGTGGTAATGTAACAGACACACACAAGCACCTCTTACCCCAAACGTATATACTATAGATAACAGAAACAACGGGTATATACCGTCTCCGTGGCCATCGCGGGTAACAAAAATAATACCACGGTAACCGCTTCACAGTAGATTTTGTGAGTGTTGGTTTACCACGCAACATGGTATAAACAAAAGTAATATAATTTGTGTGCAATATACCTGATGTGTTTACAATACCGTTGTACAGAATAGTTGAGTAAGTTAAGGCAACTAAACTAAAACACAACAAGTTATAACAGCGGAACATTAAATAAACAATCCGGGCGATATTGATTTCAGTTTAGCCAACAACATAATCAACCCTAATTTGTCCAAACTTTGGACAAGGAAGCAAAATTAATGACTACAGCAATGCAAACAATTTGTCCAAACGTTTGTTTAACTTGTATTGTATCCCACGAATTATTCGAACTAGGGAGATATAGAATAAATTTGCTACCATTAAAATCTTTATTTATATTCATAATAATTATAGCACTTAAAATAATGCTTATTTCTCTATCAATCTCTAATGGCTCAAACTCATTTTTTGGATACTCATGCTCAACTATATCCAATTATCCGAGGCAATATTTTCCTTTACACGTGATTAACTTTCCCTATAAATTAATAATATAATCCCTAAAGCGCATTTCAATAAAAATGTTTGTGAAAGATTTAAAATGTAAATTTCAAAGTTAAACCGGATGAGAATACGCAAGCTTGCATTTCCAGAGGAATACCTGGCTCGTCAATTATATAACAATTCAAAATACTTTTTAAAATTTTTCGCCCATTTTGACCAGGTTCCTTAAGAGATAGGAACGGTGTTCCTGAACATTCCTATTCTACTTTTTTATGCTGAATCCGAATCTGACGTCAAAATTCGAATATTCGAAAAAAGCGACAGACAAACGCATAGACAAACATATAGAATTCATATAGAAACGGTGTTCCTGGAAAACAATAAAAAAAAATAGCACTGTGTTCTGTGCCGTTATTACAAAAGGATAAGCCTTTTTATCGTTCTGTGCCGTTATTTCAAATAACGGCACAGAACGATAAAAATCGGCCAAGTGCGAGTCGGACTCGCGCACGAAGGGTTCGGTACCATTATCTATAAAAACGGCAAAAAAAAATCACGTTTGTAGTATGGGAGCCCCCCTTAAATATTTGTTTTATTTTAATTTAATTATTTATTCTTAAAGTGAACATATAACTGAATATTCTGTGAATATTTCAAGCGTCTACCTGTTGCCGTTATCAATATCGAGCAAAAATAAGCAAAAAAAATCGGCCAAGTGCGAGTCGGACTCGCGCACGAAGGGTTCCGTACCATTATCTATAAAAACGGCAAAAAAATCACGTTTGTTATATGGGAGCCCCCTTAAATATTTATTTTATTCTATTTTTTAGTATTTGTTGTTATAGCGGCAACAGAAATACATCATCTGTGAAAATTTCAACTGTCTAACTATCACGGTTCATGAGATACAGCCTGGTGACAGACGGACGGACGGACGGACAGCGGAGCCTCAGTAATAGGGTTCCGTTTTACCCTTTGGGTACGGAACCCTAAAAAATCACGTTTGTTGTATGGGAGCCCCTTTAAATATTTATTTTATTCTAGTTTTTAGTATTTGTTGTTATAGCGGCAACAGAAATACATCATCTATGAAAATTTCAACTATCTAACTATCACGGTTCATGAGATACAGCCTGGTGACAGACGGACGGACGGCGGAGCCTCAGTAATAGGGTTCCGTTTTACCCTTTGGGTACGGACCCTAAAAATCACGTTTGTTGTATGGGAGCCCCCTTAAATATTTATTTTATTCTATTTTTTAGTATTTGTTGTTATAGCGGCAACAGATATACATCATCTGTGAAAATTTCAACTGTCTAACTATCACGGTTCAAGAGATACAGCCTGGTGACAGACGGACGGACGGACAGCGGAGCCTCAGTAATAGGGTTCCGTTTTACCCTTCGGGTACGGAACTCTAAAAAGGGATTCCGTGAGAGTTCCGTTTTGACTTATGAAGTACGAGTCCTTAATAAGTCGAAAACCAATGAAACCCTTTATTGTGTCTCACAAAAGCGCAACAAGGTAATAAATGTTATGTAGTTGTTATTTATATACAACGACGAGCTCGGTGGCGCAGTGGTGGAACACGCTGTTACGCTACTTTGACACCAGCGCTCGTGGGTTCGATTCCCACACAGTACAAACATTTGTGTGCATGAACATGTCTGTTTGTCTTGGTCTGGGTATTTTCTATGTATAATAAGTACGTATTAACAAAAAACAATATGTATTTACGTATTTTTATCAGTTGTCTAGTACCCATAACACAAGCTTCCGCTTACTTTGGGGCTAGATGGCGCTGTGTAATTTGTCCGATAATATTTATTTATTTTATAACTTTGGCAGTTGACTGTTACAGCCATTGTAAGGGAGTATACGTAAATGGTACAGTCAATTCCAAAATATATCTGTAAAATGTTGTATGTACAAGTCGTGGGATTGTGTTTAGACTCTAAAGTCTCAACGCCAAAGCAATAAGACAATACAATTAAGACAACAGAGCGTACCGTTATCACAATGTTAATTTCCTGAGGGAACGAATCAATGAGCTCCAAGAACGACGTCACTATTCTATGACATGACAAGGAAGTGCGTCCCAGAAACACTTCACTTGCCTATTCATGCGAAAATAGGTTATATTCTTGGAAACACGATGATGGCAATATTTGATAACTATTAGCATTTAACCGCATTGATGTGTTTATTTGCTAATACTATTGTAAATAACCTAAGGCCGACCTGATGGTAAGCAGTTGTCGCCATTTGCTTTTACCATACTAGCACGTATCTTTCATGTGTTTGCTTATTAAAAACCTGATCGCGACTCTTTTTAGTAAATCCTTGCTGAAACCTCGCACAATCATTTGTGTGGGAGTGACTTCTCAACTGACAGCAAGCGGTGCAAAATGTTATTATGTCGCTCCGCGTCATTAATAATTATTACCTATTGTTTCATAATTATTATGTACATTTTATCTCCCTAAAGATAAAGATAAAAATCTTTATTTGCCATTGGGCCCTCGGAAGCACTTAGCCACGTCTTAGAATTTTAAAATAAATATATATATTGTATCTCATTCATTTTCATTAGGTAAAATTATTCATTTTCATCAATAACTTTATGTCGATATATACAAAATGATGTCAAATGATAAAATTAAAGATGTATTTGTAAACATAATTATGCTGAATCATTTTCAGACATCTCTGTCAGTGAGATTTGTATCAATTCTGTAATATGCCTTCTTACAAAGAGTTTTTGACGTCCTTTTTGAACATATTGTCAGGAAAGGACAGAACTGTTTCAGGCAATTTATCATAGAATAGAATACAGAAGTACAGCAAGAGATCTACAGATCTAGGCAAGTCGATGTATATATTGCCTGCTTTAAAGATATCCAATGAATTTTGAAAACAAATTTATATTTTGCGAGTCTACACTACATTTTTATACTGAAAGGTAACATGTACCTCTTTCTCCTCTAAGCCTACTTTAGTCTATAAGTGAATAAATAATAATGCCTAAAATGGTCATTTAAGTTTTAAGTACCATCTGTAATACTGATTTGATACCAGCGCTCGTAGGTTCGATTCCTACGCAGGAGAGACATTTATGTGCATGTACACGTCTGTTTATGCATCAAACCAGCACATCTAGGAAAGTGTCTCCACCCTACATAAAACCAAAAACAGCTCCCAGGACGGTTGTTGTATTCCTGCGTGTACGTGAGGTCTACAGTAGGTTCCTAAGGAGTTGCTGCGTTAGCAACAATCGTTCATGTGGTATAGCAACTGCTTTACATCAGATGGGCCGTATGAAAGTCAATGTCAAATTGAAAATAAGTTAGGTGGGCAGAGGGAACATTACACACCTCACTCGCTTCATTAATATTCATAGCTCTTTTCATATACGCACGCCGGTTTCTAAGCCTGACATCACATTCATATAAAACCCGATCAATTTGGTCATGAAAATAAAAATAATAATTAAAGTATTAACTATAGTAATAGTATATATATAAGTTGGCGATCTCGGTGGCTCAGTCGTGAATGACGCGACATTGACACCAACGCTCGTGGATTTCCACACAAGGCTAACATTTGTGTGCATGAACATGTCTGTTTGTCTTGGTCAGGATGTTTTAGGAGAGGTAGAGCGCATCAAAGCAGCCCGTCTGGGGAAGTGCCTCCACCTCACAGAAAACCGCTGCCAAATAACAACTCCCTAGAGGGTTGTTGTGTTCCTGCGTGTGAGTGAGGTCACCAGTAAACTCCCAAGGAGTTGCTGTGTAAGCAGCAGAGGAGAAATCGCGCTAGTGATACTTAATATATAGCAAGCGTTAATCGGCTACGATACCCGCTTTACATCAGGTGGGCCGTATGCTTGTATGCCTCCCGGCATAGTATAAAAAAAAACAGACAAAAACCAAATGAATCCATTCCATTGCTAAGTAGTGCACTCACAATAGGTTCATAAATAATATTATTGTGAGCATATTTTATAATCTCGATACAAATCAAAAGTTTTGACACTGACTAGCTTTAGTTCAACTGTTAGAATAATCAGAATAGCTAGACATTCGTAGTTTCAATACGGATTTAAACTAATACTAGATATCTGGCGGGAGCAGGCCGGATCAAGGTCCTAGCGGTGGGTCGGAACTGAAATGTGGACTTGACAGGTCTTTGCCGCCGCTTGTGGCCCGTGTTTCGGTCAATTAATTACGGCTACCTAATTCGAACCTTAAATTATGCGGAGACTGTTTTTGTTAACGGGATCTACTAAAAATAAAGCTTTTCTTCCCAACGTAGATCGAATGAGCATGAGGAATGTTTTGCAAGTCAAAACTCACACGTCTATAAATTTGCTTTTTTTTATTAATTTTCACACAACGTCGGGAGACATATAAGCCTAAAGTATTACTCGCACGATGCCACCCCTGCTGCTAACACAGCAACTCCGTAGGAGCTTACTGGTGACCTCACTCACACGCGAGAAAACAACAACCCTCTAGGGAGTTGTTATTTGGCTGCGGTTTTCTGTGAGGCACTTACGCATTTCATGTACATACCTAGATGTGCTGGTTTGATGCCCTATCTCTCTTAAAACCATTCAGGCAAACACAAACATACATGACATGCACACAAATGTCTCTCCTGCATAGGAATCAAACCCACGAGCGTTGGTATCAAAGCAATATTACAGAATGTTCTTAAAACTTAAATGCCCTTTTTAGGTATTATAATTTATTCACTTACAGACTAAAGTAGGCGTAGAGGAGATAAAGGTACTCCATGTTACCTTTCAGTATAAAAATATAACCTTACCAGACCACCTCACTGAAAACCGCAGCCAAATAACAGACAGGCTGTTTTGATGCGCCCTACCTCATAGTGAAAGACAATTCAGAAAACTGATGATAACAAAATCGATGGATATGGTATGGTGTTTAACCTACATATCTGTCGTTTGCATTCAAAATTTAATTACACCACTTGATAGCTAAATAATCAATCACTTTTAGTATAACTTACGGCCGTGTCCACGACACAGTCACACCCCTTTTTTCTTTTGTATAACGTCAGGAGGTATATAATATACGGTATAACTGATGGAAAGTAGTTGCCGGAGCCTATGAACGCTTGTAATATATGAGTATAACTCGCGCGTTGCCACTGCTGATAGCACAGCGACTATATAGGAGCTTACTTAACCCCAATTACTCTCAAGAATACAGTTACCCTCCAAGGTATTGTTATTTGTCTGTAAGTGGTTGCACTTCACTGTAGTATTGCGTCTTTTAAAAATCTCTCTTAAAAACAACCAGACCAAGACAAACAAACATGTTCATGTACAGAAATATAGACCCTATGTATGAATCGAACCCACGAGTTGATTTAAAGTGACCATTGTCAACCACTCAATGTCCGGGCTCATTACAACCATTTACCGTAGACAAACCTATCTGTCGTAATTATTATAGTAATTGTGTATATTTAACTAAAAAAACTGCTATAAAGTATTCGAAAGTTACGGCAAATGCTTCAATGCGGATACTTCATTGGCACCCAAAGTAGTATAAATAATAAACCGCATATTTATAATCCCCCCATATCATTAAATAGTTCGCCTTCAGATATACGTATAAATATATATAAATAATAATTATAAAACAGACAACGTAAAAGGTAAATAGCCGGGCGTAAGTTACATAAACAGTTAGACATACAGAAAAACAGAGGTTAGATAAGGTCCTTTGCCAGTCTCCAGTAGTGTATTACGACTCTATATTTCTATATTATATTCAAGCATTCTTCTTCTTCTTTTCTTAGCGTTTCTCCTAAGAATTTGTCAAAGATACTCATTTTCATGTAGAGAGACTTTATTTTTATACCACCAAGGTGGCAAACAAGCATACGGCCTGCCTGATGGTAAACCGTCACCGTAGCCTATGGCCATTTGAAACACCAGGGGTGTCACTCATGCGTTGCCGACCCTCTAAAAACCTCTTCGCGCCTTTCTTGACTGGACTGCCGGTAATTCCTGACATATTGATAGCTTAACGAAATTAAATATTTACATACTTTCTGCCATGTGGAGTAATTACATATGTATTAATGAACTTATGTTTGTATATTTTATGTATGTATTTTATATATCATATGTGTTTTTATTATTATCTCTCTTATTTCACGGGTTTTATTCCCGGTCATTTGATAGGCGTGCGCGGGGATATGAATCCAACGCGTAGAGGCCCCTTCGGGAAGATTGATGTAATGTATGATACCCACCGTGACCTGCTTCAGGGGATATTAATGGGATAATATACCCGTGAACAGGTCACGGCAGGTATTGGGACTATTGGAAATATGTCGGAAAAAAGCGGGCTAATAAAATGAGATCTGGATGTTTTATTGGAACTGGGCTATTGCAGAATAGGGGCGGACGCCTGCCATAACTATCATAATCTGATGTTACTTTCGGCAGACGGTGACTCGCCACTCACTAAATGGACCCCCGACATGCCACAGATCAGAGAGACAGAGAGAGTCGGCCGGGGGCAACACCGGTGTGAGTGACTCAGGGGTGTCGAGAGGTGTGCCGCGCTTTCTCTGAAGTTACTCGCGGCGTTATGCCCTTTAACACTTCCACCACTGGAGCATATCACCTGATAAAGCAATATGCTCTATCGACTCCTCTCTGGACGGCCAATGAAGGCTAGCCAGAGCTGAGAATCCTGCGGTCCTTCTTGACTTTCCACTCCGACCGACGAAAACACGCGGAGACGAGTGCCCTGATGGACTCTCTGAAGCACTCGGGTACCCGTTACGCACCAACAGCTCGCCACAAGCTGCCCTGTGGAGAAATTATTATTTATTATTATATGTATTGTTATTTAGTATTTGTTCCCACATGTATACCTATGTATATATTTACACATATATAAGTAATTATATCAATAAGAATAAATTTTCCTTCTATGCTAACCCTACCTTCTCTGTACGCCGATTCGTTACCTTAAGGTTGCCTTGAAAAGATTGCTCTTAGCAATAAGGCAGCCTTATTGCACAATAAGTTTAGTATTCATGTTTTACAATTTTCAAGAAATTTTCTGTAGCCATTATTATGTAAATAAAGCTTATTCTGTCTATCTATCTATCTAATTATGCGGTAAGAAACGTTGTCAGGAAATTCCTACTGCGATGATACCCAGTGGGAATTATGGTACGGGATATGGGACGAAGTTACAAGAAACGTTCCTTAGCTACTAATATCGCATTCCTAAATAATAACATGCTAAAGTGGCAGCGAACCGGCCGCATAGTTCGTAAAACCGACAACCGTTGAAGAAGAAAGATTCTCGAATGGCGTCCCCGTACTGATGCACGCAGTGTGGGACGACCCTCCGTAGATGGTGCCACGACCTCAAGAGGTTTTTAAAGAGTCAATAGATGCAGGCGGCACAGGATCGATTCGAATGACTCTCTAGAGCTAGAGGGAAGGCCTATGTTCATCACTGGATGAATACGGACTGAAACGATGATGAAATACACCAATTCTATTTATCTATATCTTCACGCCAAGTCAGTTATGGAATAGGCAGAAAGAGAGCCGAGCGCCACATGACTCAATCCTTACATAACTTATTCGCTTCTTTATCGTTCATACCTCTGTTCATCAAAGCTTGTCGGTTCGTATATCTTCTACCATCACCTTCTGATAAAACACGACCAATTTGGTAGCATTAGGCGAGCCTTCCTAGAATCTGACATCGTTCCACTTACGCATTTCATTCTACATTAATTCGCAATCAAGAATCATATTGTCGCCAGAATCTACCAAACATTGGCAGTGAATATTTCAATATCGCATGTAAATCGTATCGTAAAACTTTCAATAAAGCTCATTTATAACAGTGTAAGGTACACTTCTCGTATATAATCAAATACGGCAACGTCGGAACTCACTCGAAATGGAATTTTTTCGCTCTTAAAAATGTGGATCACGTATCTAATATAGTGAAAACAATATTCTAGTGACCGGGTGATTTCTGCACAGATGCTTGCCCTTCTAATATTATTTACGTAGGTGGGGCAAACTTTTTCATACATTTGAAATATGTGCGCGACATAAAATATATCTGAAACGTGTAATCAGGTAGCATGTTTAATATTAGTTTAATTTCATTTTTTATACAACTTTAGGTTATTCACCTGAAGATATAGAATAAGAGAATTATTAACGCCATGTCCTTGTTTTGTTGTATCCAGTGTCGATAGGCATACAAGCATACAGCCCACCTGATCTAAAGCGGTTACCGTAGCCTATGAACGCTTGCAATACATTATGTATTACTGTATTATTCGCGCAATGTCACCTTTGCTGCTAATACAGTAATTCCTTAGGAGCTTACACGCGACCTTACTCCACGCAGGAACACAATAACCCTCCGGGGAGTTGTTATTGGGCTGTGGTTTTCTGTGAGGTGGAGATTCTTTCCCAGACCAGATAGAAATGTATTACGTTTTATCTTTGTTTATTTCCTCTCAAATATTATGAAAAACAGTACATTCAAGATAAATTTGTCCTAATCATAAATAATTATAAATGTAGAAATGCAAAATAATAAACATTGTTTTTAAAAGTAATCTTTACATTTTATAATGCTTTCATTCTTTCCAACCATTTTTAATACACGAGGACCTCTGACAAATGACCGGTATGTTATCCACGTTTTGATTGAAAGCCATCGCGGCCTCTTCTGACTTCGCAGAACCAAAACTTCTCATCACGTCTTTGATTTTCGAGAAACTAAAAAAAATCACGAGTTACAACGTCTAGACTATATACAGAATAGGTTGCGAGTTTTATTTTTTCGGAGACTATTAATAACTTTGTTTTATTTGCCGTGTACGAAGTAGCATTGTCACCGTGGAAGAGGATGCAACTTCTCGGTTGTCTTTCTCATACCATTTTACGCACACTACGTAACGGAATAGTCGTGTACCATGCAGTGTGCATTAATACTTCTTAATTATTTAAGCTGTGTGCGCTTATGCAATTGGAACGATAAATGTAATCATATCTTACATTACGTTAATTACGATACCGTTCTCAATACATAAAATACCACAACGAATGAGTATTCATTTTAAATGTTGTAATATCAATTTACATAAAATTTGTCGAACGTTTTGAGAACTTTTTCGGCAGTCCAACTAAAACCAATTTGTATCTCATTTACTAACATGCATTATGGAAAAATCATAAATTCTATTTTCGATTTCTTTATGCACGATAACGTTACCGTATCATAATTTGGGATCGCATACATCGCGCGCTCGCGTTTTTAATGCGCCATGGGGGGAGCTTTGAAAAAGCATCGTATCGATTCCGCGATATAAAAACCACATTAATCTGCACTTATCTCGGCTATATTATTTAATGATGCGTCGTTTCGCGGTTATTTGTAACATTTACGGCGATATGCACGGCGTTCAATGATGTATATCTAGATAAACGTTTTTGCATACACGTTATTATGCGTGTAAGTGAAATTTCAGTTTATGACTTTTAAATTTCTCTTCACTAATACAAACAAAAGAACTAGATATGTTATAGTAAGTTTTATTTTATTTGTACCAGCTTAAAATTATATATTTTGTTTGACTTAGTGTGTATATATTTATATGCGAAAGTGGAAAGATGTAAGAGCCCAGGGAGGCAAAGACTCACCAAATTGGTCGAGTTTTGTCTGAAAGCGAGCGAGGTGTGTAAGGATCGCGTCTTGTGACGTTCGGTTCTCTTTATCTACTCACAAGAGACCTAAAGTACCTATAGATAGATTTCTTCTAAAAGCCGCGTTCTCCTACATCATGACAACGCTTCTTCACACACGGCCAACAAAATAAAGTCATTTTTAACTTCCGAAAAAGTACAACTCGTTACCCATCCTGCGCATAGCCCCGACCTAGCACCCTGTGATTTCTGTATTTTCCCCAAAATCAAAGATTTGATGAGAGGTTTCACTTTTACCAACTCCGAAGAGGCAGGGATAGCGTTCAATCAGCACGTAGAAAACATGCCTTCAGATCTGTGGTCCTCCTGTTTTAAAAAATCGGCCAAGTGCGAGTGGGACTCGCGCACCAAGGGTTCCGTACCATTATCTATAAAAAAGGCAAAAAAATAAAGTTTGTTGTATGGGAGAATATTTATTTTATTCTATTTTTTAGTATTTGTTGTTATAGCAGCAACAGAAATACATCATCTGTGAAAATTTCAACTGTCTAACTATCACGGTTCATGAGATACAGTCTGGTGACAGACGGACGGACGGACGGACGGACGGACAGCGGAGCCTCAGTAATAGGGTTCCGTTTTACCCTTTGGGTACGGAACCCTAAAAATGGTTCCATCGCATGAAAAATTGTTTAAAATGTAAAGGAGAGTATTTTGAAAAGCAATAAACATAATATTTTGGTTATAACATGTTGTTTTTTTTAAGTTACGCAAAACTTATAGTGTGACCTACGTATATGACAGGCTATCGGACATTGAACAACGAACACCATCGATATAGGTACATAAAATAAATTTTGGAAATGATTTTCATTTTTTTTTATACGTCGTCGGAAGGTATATAAGCATACGGCCCACCTGATGTAAAGCGGGTACCGTAGCCTATTAACGCTTGCGATATATTAAGTATCACTCGCGCGATGCCTCCTCTGCTGCTTACACAGCAACTCCTTGGGAGCTTACTGGTGACCTCACTCACACACAGGAACACAACAACCCTCTAGGGAGTTGTTATTTGGCTGCGGTTTTCTGTGACGTGGAGGTACTACCCCTACGGGCTGCTTTGATGCGCCCTACCTATCTTAAAACATCCAGACCAAGACAAACAGACATGTTGATGCACACAAATGTTTGCCTTGTGTGGGAATCGAACCCACGAGCGTTGGTGTCGCGTCATTCACGACTGAGCCACCGAGCATACCTGAATTTCATATACCTATATAAAGCATTACCAAAATTTATTTTTTCTATATATCAAAAGTCAGTTAATAATTAATGCAGGTTTCTGTGTACATTATACCTTTTGTATTTATGTCTTACTAATTTTACCTACAATCGTATTAAAATAATTTCGTAACCGTGCGATGTTAAGGCATTACAACGCTCGTGTTACGCTTTTATGGAACTTGTTTCGCTTTCTTCACACCCCACCCTTATGTTTTAATAATCCTCATTACACAACAAGTATATCTAATAAAAAATCGTCCCTTTATAATAGATTTACCAAATAGTTTTAAATTTCAGTACTATATTCTTATACTTCTTATTTTATATAATAGTGTTAACGAAATCAATGTAGTGATTATATAAAAATCCTATATTTGTTTTAGAAATTACACTTTCTTGAGTGTAACTGTTGCCTAGAAAATAAAACGTTTATTACATTAACCATTTACCCTATAAAACTGTTTCCTTAAAGCGGCGCCAGCGATTTGCATGAAATATAAAGGTGACCGCACACATAGTTGGCCGTTGTTTATAGCGGTCAGTGGCTGTTTTGTTTCCCCCTTTGCATTCCTGGCTCCGTTCCTTTATTGTCTTACTTTCCGCTTATGACATCGGAATGATATATTTCTGCAGTCCAACAAAGGCATGGCTGAAATTGTTAGTTGAATAGTGAAAAGCGAATACGGTATGAACATATTTCTTTTCGCTAACCTATTTTTCGCTTGTTTTAATAGGTAGCCAGACATTAATATTCTGGATATTTTCGTTAAAAAAATCAAGTTTGCCTTTTATTCAGTTGCATTTTTATAGATCAGACGATGGTATAACGTAGACATAAAAAAGAAACATAAGAAAAACGTAATAAATGTAGCTATATCAATCCTTTATTCTTTTCATCTCCACATTTCACGACTCAAATGACATCAGATTCCATTTTTCCGTCTCGCCGCCATTATTCGATTATATCGAGAGCTGTCAGCTGTCATCGGACAATCGCCACTCGATCTTCTCTTTCTAATGAGGGGCCACACTGGCCGGAATTATTAAAAAACCATTAGATGTGGGGCAAACACCGTGATGGATGGACTCTCGAATCCGATCCATTTCAATTTTGTAGTACCGAACGCAAAGGGTGAGTGTCCCCCGAGTATGGAAATATGTGGGAAGTCAGCCATGTCAGCTTTTGTTGGACTAGAAGTACATTACAGTTTGAAAATTTACAATGAATGTTTGTCGAAAAATGAGATTAGTAGGAATAATTAATCTCTCATACCCGCGGGCCGCTTTTCCGCCAAGAAATGTATGGGAAAACGTATATAACGGGATCTCACAGGTTAAGTAGGAATAGTATCATTTACTCGACGGTGAATGAAAACATCTTGAATAAACCCCACGTCCAAGAAATTATATTTTGAAAGACGTGTGACCTAACCTAATATAGACCTGGTTTTCTCTCTGGTTTATGGAGGTCTGACGGTAGTCGATCCATGATAAAATCAGTGTCTTCGCCAAATCCTTAAGCTTAGGTAGCGGATCCCGTCAATCTTAATGGATTAGGAAACGGGATAACGTGAAGAAGAAGAAGTAAGTAGAAATAGTAAACTATTTTTATAATAAAGAACTAAATGTTTTCCTACACTAGATTGATTTTTTCTATATATGTCTTTTCAAAATAATTATAATATCCACTTACAATATTTTTTTTAGAGTTTTGTAAGATTTTTCGAAAGAATTATGTTACTATAAGTTTGTGTATTTTCGTAGAATATTATCACGATAGAATTTTAACAAAATTTAAAATACCATAAAGTAAAAAGACTTGTAGGTGCTATGTAATCTTTTTCTTCGTAACGTTATCTCGTTTTGTAAACCATTAGGATTGACGCCTACCTTACTATACTTATTAGGTATAATATATATATATTATACCTAATAAGTAAATATATATATATATATATATATATATATAGGTATAGGACCGCTACCTAAGCCTAAGAACTTGGTGAAGATACTGATCTCCACAAACGGGAGGAAAAACCAGGCATTTCTTGGCTCAGGTCACACGTCAATATAATTTCTTGGACACACAGGTTTATACTAAGACGTTTTTCTTACATTTGATATCTTCCTATATCTTCACGCTAGGTCTCTTGCGAGGTAGGGAGAGAGAACCGAACGCCATAAGATGCCGCCCTTACTCATCTTGCCCACTTCTTTAACATTCGTAGTTCTTTTTATGCATCCTAGCCGCTTTCGAGTCCTGCTGAAATCACTTCTTAACGAAACGACCAATTTGGTCGCGGTAGGTGAGTTTTGGCCTTCTCCGGCTCCAAGATCCTTCCACTTTCGCATTGTATACCTACTTATTTCGTCATTCTCCTGCGTTCTTTATACATGCATGTATTAAGGAAGCATGCCTTTTCTTATCTTAACACCGACACTCTCTTTCACACCGACTATCTTTCTTACGTCATCGTTGCGAATACGGTCAGCTAGCCCTACGAAAAAAAAATTGCGTTACGTTCCTTTTGATATGACATTAAAAGATAAAAATATTTGTCAACTATAATACCTGTATAATATTATAGTTGACAAAAATATCAACTATCAAAAATGTCTAAAAACAAACATAGTATTGTTTATAAAGCAATAAAGTGCGAAACATGAATCTCCGCTAACCAGGAGTGATGAGCTGATAAATCATATCTAGTTGCCGATTTATATCGCAATAAACGAGGAGGAATTGCCCGTGTAAATGTGCCGTTATCAACTCTTTATGATGTTTTATATCTGGGTTGCACCATCGATCTTTATTTTCTTAAATAAAATTGGGGCGTTTACTACAGAACGCCACATTACACATTTAAAGATTTACTAAATATACATTAACATCTTTTTTATAGCACAAAGTTAAAGTTAATTCTACAATTTAGGAGATTTCGATAGAAAACAAGTCTGGGACACAGTACAATTGGTGAATATCTATATGTATATATTTTCTTTGATGTAAGAAGATTTGGTAACTTTTCATAAATCTAATGAATATCCATTTTGATAAATCGACCCAATATTGTTAACTGTGTATGTTAAAAAGAAACCATCTCTAACATTTCTAAGTCACTTTAAAGAAGGTGGTTCATTGCGTATCTTCTTTGTACGTTGATTCGAAATACGAATACGAAACGGCCTAACAGATTAAATATTTCGAGGCCGTGTACGCATACTGCAATGGTCCCTGGTTCGAATCCAGGCGTAGGCATCACTAAATTGGTGTTTTCAGATTTGTTTACATCGTGTAGTGATGCCTATCACTAAATTGATGTTTTCAGATTTGTTTACATCGTGTAGGAACCCGCACGTCCAAGATATTATATTTTAAAAAGACATGTAAAAGCGGAAACATCAAACATATTTTACATTTGTCAATTCAAGACTCCCACCAATGTTAGCGTGTATTCAAACGACATTCTCGACTTTCAAACTCTTCTAATTTTAAATACACGTAAGTAGTAAAAAATATACATGAAGAGCTATCAATTGTCATCGAAATATACGAAATATGTATAAGTTTTGCGCAATAAATGGTAGAATTTTGTTACATTTATTTTCTATTGACTTATTCAGTCGAGTATTTCATTTACCTTTGAGTACTGGCAATAATTTTGTTTAAATGGCGAACCGGAACTTTTGAGTTACGTTATCATATTAAAGTATTGTAATTTTATGTCATTTATTCTCCGGAGAAATTATGGCTTAACTATTTGGGAGACGTATTGAAAAATAATGATTTGATTTTTAATGTTAATCGTAACTGCGCATAATTTGAAACAATGAAATGGTCATTCTTTTCTAATTAATGAAATATGCAATAATATATAATTCATAATGTATATGTAATTACTAATCATATCACGTGGTGATTATGAAAATCACAATCATAATGACATCACAGCGTAAAACGTTAGACGTAGCTTACCTCTCACCATAATAGTCTCGTAGAGAGTCTACGGCTCTACGACGTAAGCTACGAACGCTAAAAACCTGACGTTAACTCGACTCTACTGTATAAAATAACCATCTGTGGAAACCGCGCTTATCCCACACAAAAACTCTTTGTGAGGATAACTCTACATCCCTCTTATGATATGTTTATGTACTTTCAGATTTTATGTGGACGTTCTAACGCCGAGCACGAATTTTATAGAGCTTATAGAATTTTATGACACCATATTCCATGCAGTGGCCGCTGTTTTTCATTGTTTATTGATTTTGATGTTCCGTCCTCCCACTAACTGCCAATAGACTAAGGGAATATTATATATCTGATGACAGGGCCTTTTTTATGACCCTTGGATTTCAGAGACATAACGTATCAGTCCCAAAACTGTCAAACATCTTTTTAAATAAATTATGAGCCTTATTTCATTTTTATTTATCGTATTTACTAAACCAGTATAACTTAAAGTAACCTCTTGTCGCTGGCAATACAAAAAAGTAAAAAGAAAATTATGGAATGCAATGGAAGCGAGTGTTGTTTTTTATTACACAATGTTGAAAGGCATTACTACACATATGCCCACCTGATAAAAGTAGTTACCGTAGCCTATGAATGTTTACGATACAGGGAGTATCACTTATGCTACCTCTGCTGCTAACATAGCAAATTCTCAGGAGCTTAGACTTATCTCACTCGCGTATTTGGTTGCGAGGTTTACTTTGAGGTGGAGATACTTTACCAGTAGGAATGCCTTGATGTATCCAGTTTCTCTTAAAAATTGAATGTGAATTTTTAGATGATTTTTACGCGGATAACTTATCTGTGACCCGAAACCCATTGCCACAAAAGCGGCAATTACAAAAGCGTTTATACAGCTGTGTACACTTATCTCATCGCCATTTCGCCGCTAGAGCAGCCCACAATGACGTTTAATGTAATTTAATTTCCTCAAACCCTATTTTATCGTTGGATTATTTGATCAAAGGGCTAATCGAGTCCACATACCTACAGTTTAGCCAAAGATAAACTTGCGACATGCGGGCGACTGTTTAACTAATGACCGACTCATGGGGGCTTATTGGGAGCGTGGGGGAGGCGGGTGGTCCAGGGATATCATTAGCTACAGATGCCGCTAGCCACTGCCCGGTATAAATACATTAAGTGCGCCCGTCAAACTGTTAAAACCCGCTCCTACGTAGTTTTGGTCGGATTTCCGTTGCTGATGTTTGTCAGACAATTTTATGTTTGCTTGTTAAAAACCTATATAACTAACTGTAAGTAAATATAACTGAGCTCGGCATTTTCGATCGCTGTTCTGTCAGTTTATTTTCTAAATACGAAATATTTTTTCGTTCTATTCGAAAAGAAAGCATTTCATTATATGTAAAAATCGCTTTTTCCTCCTTATTTAAGAAAGTATTTTTATTGTATTATTTGTCATCGGAGTAATCAATTGTTAACTTACCCACAGATAACTTAAATGCAATTTGCGTCTGCGACATTTTCGGTATATCATATGCATTTAGCAAAAGAGCAGGGAACTAATAAACTTATTTATTATAATATGACGATTAAATTAATTTGATTATATTTAATAATACGAATATAATGTATATGTAACCATCATTCTTTGTTGTTCCTTTTACTGCAAAATATGCAATTTAATTATTTTGTTCATATAACACGGTGGCGCATTGCTTTGTATATAAACTATCTTTGTTTCTATAGAACACGGATGTCAGATATCTAGGAAGCAATTGCTCATTTTCTTGCTTTGATTAACAATCTCTCTCATCTCTCTTGTTCACAAATTAAGCAATTCATTATATACATAGTGCGTGAAAAATCACTTTTCTCTCGCTACGGAAGAGATTATTTTTGTTGTTACTTACGGCATTAAAATAACTCATGGACAAGTACGATTTTAAGAATATTATTATAGAAAAACAATATACCGTGCAATTTGTGAATGTAATCTTTATTTAAATCAAATTTATGTAAAAACAAATTCAAATCTACCTTAACAGAATACAGCTTGAATCTATTTACTTCTGTTCAACCAAATCAATGAACATATATAAAAACCTACACAACGAACATTAATTTTTATTTTTTTTTGTAACTCTGTTACTTTGAAACTCGCCATAATGAATAATAATGAAATACAAATAAACGGCAAAGTAGCACTCCTTGTACTAATATAAAAATCTACAATTCACGGGAACGCTAGTTATTAATAAATTCAATTTTTGAAATGCAAGACAAAAACATTGCATGGGACCGTTTTCACATGGTCTGTATTTAAAAAAAAATGCTTTTTAAAAAAACGTTTATCAAGCATTATCATGCAATTTTTGATTTGTTTATCATTTATGAGATCTTTTTAAAGTACTAAGTTAGCAAACAGGCGTATGATCTGTGTGAGAAGGTAAGCGGTTACCTTGACCCTTGTGTTGCAATTGTCCACAGGACTTGCTACACCAGAGGCTTCGCTCCGGCCTTGCCGACCTCGTGGAAATCTTTTCTGTAATAAAAATTAAGAATCTTATATGTAGCGGTCAACACGATATGCAAAAATACTCGTCCCTATCCCTTTCTGAGATAAATGTCTATGACAGACGAACATGTAAATGATTGGCCTCATATGGCTATCGTTTTTTCCATTTGGACAATACCAACATTGACCAATTCTCTTTGAATACCAATATAAACCGTATTTTAATTGTAAACAGAGGTAAATTAGGGGCAGTTACATTTATTTCAAGCGAAAGTCGTGGTAGCGGTCACTCGATTAATACCAACATTAATCTCGACCGCCCTGCCTTTGCGCCCGAGGGCACTTTAATTTATGTGTCGTTTTGACAATTGATAGAATGAACACTCTAGATGTTTGTTTAAAGTGACACATAGTTTAAATCCTTTTATACAAGGACATTTAGTCCTTGTATAAAAGGATATACGGCGCTTATAAATCGCGTTCGCAATCATGATATTAGAAACGTAAATAGTCTGAAAGAGAGTGTCGGTGTAGAAATAAAAAGAGGCATGATCCCCTGGTTTAGGACTTGTAGAAATAATGTAGGAAAAATAATTACAAAACAGATATACAACGCGAAAAAGAAATGTAGAAGCCGAAGAAGCCAAGACTTATCTACTCGTATCATCTCTAAATTAATCGTGTTCTAACAGAAGGTAATATTAGGAGCCCTAGAATCCCGCAAACGTGAGAAGACCTATGTATTTTAAAGAAGCAAGTGAGGTGTGTAAGGACCGAATCATGTAGTGCTTGGTTCTCTCGCCAACCTCGCAAGGAATTTGGCGTGAAGTTATAGATTGATATAAAAGGTCTAACAAAACTTCACTAAGGTGTGTAATACTCGAATCATGTGGCGCCCGGCTCTCTCTAACTTCCCCGCAAGGGACTGGACGTGAATATGTATATAGTGTGCAGAGATAATACATAAGTTGTACCGGTTATGAAAACCTAGAGTGCTCAGATGAGCGTCAGCGATGCGGTTGTTTATAAGAAATCACGAGCCTATGCCTCTAGTAATTAGAACAAATTAATCACGTACCCTATTATTAATCTTGAAGGTTATTTTTAAAGAGATATTATGTTTTATTTCCTAAGTTACGTTTTAAGAAAATCATATTTTTATTTATTGAGATAAAAAAATGGGCAATTATAAAACAATGCTATTTACCCAACTTCATCAATATATGAACTGAAAGAATTAAGCTAAGTCAAAGTGGATTACTTGGAATCATTCACAATGGTCAAACATACGGACACGCCTACAAGACAGACATATTTAAAATAAATATCAACATGTACTGATATTCATTATTGTATTATAAAAGTTACTAAAAATTTAAGGGCAAAACCAGTTGCGAAAATAGCCAATGATGTAACCAAGCAAATTTGTGAATATATGTAAAAAGGATCATATCCGAAATTTACCTATGCGGATTCGCGGACAGTCAGTATTCTTTAAAAATGTGCAGTAAAATATATAAAATTTAATTACAATTTGGCGATGAAAGTTTGCCAGTGTAAACGGCGGGCGTGGATGGAACGCAGCGTGACTACTACGCGGCAGATGCGGGCGTACAGTCAACCGCGAAATCGACGCCGACGCGACTCGTAATGTCGCTGTGAGACGTAAAATTGGATGCGGCATCAAAGCCGTAAAAACTCAGAATTACGAACATATACTACTCTGTGTAAAAAGTATCGGGAATATGTCAATAAAAAGACCCGCGTAAAAGAGGTCGTTCTAATTTTTTTACTGCATGTTGGTAGCACTGTACTGATTTAGCGCGCAAAATTTGAGCGGGATCTGTCATTTAATTTGTTTTAAACTACACTTTTTGTTGGTCATAGTTTTGAGTCCTCGGCGATTTTTACAATGGAAAATATTGTTGAACAAAGAGTGTGCCTTAAATTTTGTGTTTCAAATGATATTTCATGTGGTGAATCACTAAAAATGTTGCGAAATACCTACGGCGAATCGTGTATATCGAAAACAAGGGCTTATGAATGGTATAAGGCTTTTAAAGAAGGCCGAGAAGTAGTAGTAGACTTGCCTCGTTCTGGTAGACCTTCAACCGCTACGACCAGAGAAAACATCGACAGAATCAAGAAGCTAGTGCTCGAAAATCGACGTATGAGTCTGAGAGAGTTGGCTAGTGAGGTGAACATATCTTTTAAGTCCGTCCACAACATTCTCATTGACATTTTAGGCATGAAACGCGTCGCCGCTCGACTAGTTCCAAAAGAGCTCAATTTTGTTCAAAAAGCGCAGCGAAAGCATGTCGCTGAAGACATGGTTTCCCGAGCTTCTACGGATCCGACCTTTATGAAACGTATAATAACTGGCGACGAGACATGGGTTTATGAGTACGACATGCAAACAAGCCAACAGTCTTCAGAATGGCGTCTCGAAAACGAGCCGAAACCCAAAAAACCGCGGCAAAGTCGCTCCAAAATCAAGGTGATGCTGACAGTTTTTTTTGACTACCGTGGTGTGGTTCACTCCGAATTCCTTCCAGAGGGAGAAACAGTGAATAAAGAATATTATTTAGGCGTCATGAAGCGTTTGCGTGAGAGTATCCGCCGAAAACGTCCAGATTTGTGGCAACACAACTCATGGATGCTGCACCATGATAATGCACCATCACACACAGCCATTATAGTGAAAGAGTTTTTAGCGAAAAATTCAACAAAAGTTCTCGACCAAGCACCGTATTCACCTGATATGGCTCCGTCTGACTTTTTTTTATTTCCCAAGTTAAAATTACCACTTCGAGGAAAACGTTTTGAGTCGATAGAAGCCATAAAAGAAAATTCGCTGAATGAGCTAAAGGCCATACCGCAAATAGCCTATGAAAAATGTATGGAAGACTGGGTGAAGCGGTGGAGATGTTGTATTGCAAGCGATGGGGCCTACTTTGAAGGCGATAAAATAAATTTAGATGAATAATTTGTATTTTTTGTTTTATTGACAAATTCCCGATACTTAGTACACAGAATGTACATTAGTACAACAAAAATACGTTTTCAGTTGAAAACTTAGTAAGTTTTTTGTTCTAACATATGTCGTTATGTACACATTAGCAATAATTTTTTTGACGAGCTCGGTGGCTCAGTTGTGAATGGCGCGACTTTGACACCAACGCTTGTGGGTTCGATTCCCACACAAGACAAACCTTTGTGTGCATGAACATGTCAGTTGGTATTGGTCTGGATGTTTTAAGTGACCTAGGGCGCATCAAAGGGGAAATACCTCCACCTCACAGAAAACCGCAGCCTAATAACAACTCCCTAGAGGGTTGTTGTGTTCCTGTGTGTGACTGAGGTCACCTGTAAACTCTTAAGGAGTTGATATGTAAACAGCAGAGGAGGCATCGTGCGAGTGATACTTAATATATTGCAAGCGTTAATAGGCTACGGTAACTGCTTTACATCAGGTTGTATGCTGTATGCCGTATGCCTGTATGCCTCCCGACGTTGTATAAAAAAAACTTGCTATTACGTTCTATATTAATTTGAATATGTCGACATACAAACACGGAAAGTGGTTTTGGTACTATTCTAATATACACTATAGGGAAATATTTGCAATGCGTATGTCTCTTTTGTATGAAATTGGATTTGAGCAAATTGTGTCATTTTTTTTCTCACGTCCAAGAAACGTATAAAATCTAAATTATAACAGATAATATATTTTTTTATATGACTATGATGTACGTCAAGACAAAATTCCTCCTTTTCGATATTTACCTTCGATAACAACAAATACATTTCATGAAATCTAAATCGGTTAAATATTAATAATACCGAATTTAGCTTTTGAAGTACTTGCTACAAAAAAATAATAAGAATGTATCCTTCAAAAATGACAACTTTTTGAGAAAAAATATCTGCGTACTTATGTGCGCAAGTACGTTATAGAAACCTCTTTCGCGTAACAAACAAAAATAACTCCAAAAATTAATCTCTCGTACCATAAATTTGTAAAATAGACTTATAATATAAAAAAAATATCAATAAACATCATTCACCACCATATATAATTTAAAGACACATACACACACATGTATGTATTTTTATATGAATACATTTTATCTGTATTAATATAAATCACGTTATAGATTCATAAATTAGTATTTCAATAATTAATTTGAATTTATTTTTGAATTAATTTGAACTAAACTTGAGAAACATTTACCAATCAACTTCGTAGTGTCGGTTTTAGATGTCGGTGTGCGATCAACTTCGTGGTGTTGGTTTTTAGTTGTCGGTGTACGCGCGCATCTTACAAACTCTCTCCACCATTTTACCCTAACATGCCAAAAGAAATGTAACTTCAAAAAATATAATTTTAGCGTTTTGTAGATCCACGTGAATAGTGATCAAACTACCTTATCATTAGTTTCCACCTCAATACTGAAATTAAGTCAGACCCTTTCGTTCGGCCCTTTGTGTTTGTCTAGTTAAATTAAGTTGAAAATTTATTCCGTATCAGTACTTTGGGGCCCTCTATGTCAACGTGGAATTTATAATTTTAAGGGCAAAACTAACACCGAGTCTATTGAAATGTGTTTTTGATTACAATTATTTATATATTAATAAGTAGGACAAATATCAATAAATTTGGTATATTATTTGATATTATAAAGCGATATAATGACGAGCTGAACGAATCTCACTGGTGTCACAATAGCTTTATTAACCAAGGGTTCGATTTCCACGTAGGAAAAACGTATATGTGCGTGAACATATCTGTTTGTTACACGTCACACAACTCAACACCACTAGGTGTAGAAACAAAGGGCTCTTCAAAGCAACCCATCTAGGGATGTACCTCCACCTTACAGAAAACCAGCCAAATAACAACTCCTTGGACGGTTGTTGGGTTCCTGCGTGTGTGTGAGGTCACCAGTAAGCTAAGGATTTGATGTGTTAGCAACAGAGATACGGATGTCCGAACAGTCGACAGGCGTGCGCGAAGATCCTACTATGCATCGGATCTTTGCGCAGGCCTACCTCCCTAATAGTAACACATTATAGTCCCCACTATAATATATGTATGCGCGATTACTTTGCTTCATTCCCATGGGGGCAGCGCTGTTTCAGTGAGAAGAATCTAACGGCGAGTGCTGCGGCTATTGTTGATGAGATCGGCGTTGGCATGAAATACTACATTCCTGACTCCGATATCGTCATCAAAAGCCGGAGACGCCCTTGGTTTAATCGCGAATGCGCTGAAGCTGTTAGTAACAAACAGGCGTATCGCGCTTGGATCAGGGGTCGCGCCCTTAAAGATCAGAATACTAACTCACTGAAATCAGCCTACAACACTGCCACCAAGGTCTGCAAGAGAGCATACATAAGAGCGGACGCCCAGCGCGTTCCACGAGTCGGCACAGAACTAGTGGCGCACCCTACTGGGTCGCGTAACTACTGGCGACTGGCCAAAGCCGTCGAGGCCAACTTCTGCCAGCCCTCGCTGCCACCACTGCGATGCCCCGATGGCTCACTGGCGCATCAGCCGCAGGAAAAAGCCGATCTTATGGCCAGCCTCTTTGCGGCTAACTCCTGGATCGATGACTGTAGCATGCAACCACCAACAATACCCTCCTGTGGATCCGTTATGCCTGATATTCACATCAATCAGCGCGATGTGTATTTTGAACTACAGTCACTCGATGTCCGAAAAGCCAGTGATCCTGACGGTCTCCCAGCGATTGTTCTAAAAAATTTGCAGCGGAGTTGTCTCCAGTGTTGGCGCGCCTCTTCCGCCTCTCGTACTCGCCCGGTTGTGTTTCTGATGCTTGGAGAGAGGCCAATGTGCAGCCGGTCCCCAAAAAGGGAGACCGTTCTGACCCATCAAATTAACGCCCCATTGCCGTAACTTCAGTGTTGTGGAAAGTCATGGAACGGATCCTTAACAATCAATTGATCCGTTACCTATAAGATCACTCCATAATCAATGATCGTAAGTATGGTTTTAGACCGAAACGATCAACGGGTGATCTTCTAGCGTATGTGACGCATCTCTGGCGGGAGGCAATCGATAAATATGGCGAATCCGTGGCAGTCAGCCTAGATATCGCCAAGGCGTTTGATCGGGCCTGGCACAAAGCACTTCTCTCCAAACTTCCGGCATACGGTCTGCTCCTCCAGCTTTGTAATTGGATTGCTGGCTTCCTGCATGAGCGTAGAATCCGTGTCCTTGCAGATGGATGCGCTTCGCGGTTCATGTCAGTGAATGCCGGTGTCCCACAGGGATCCGTTCTATCGCCCACCCTCTTTCTTTTGCATATCAATGACATGCTGCCACTTAGTAATATTCATTGCTATGCAGATGACAGTACGGTCTATGGGCGATATTTCGATCGGCCTGGTCGGCTAGGTATGGGTATTTATTTGACCTTAACCAGCGTTATTATATCGAGAGCCTCATCTCAACAGCTTCAAGAAAACTCGGAGTCCTGAACAGGGTGTGCCGGTTCTTCACGCCAGACCAGCTTTGTCTGCTTTATAAGACACAAATTCGGGCCTGCGTGGAGTATTGCTCGCATCTCTGGGACGGCTCCGCACCATATCTTCTTGAGGCTCTCGATAGGTTGCAGCGACGGGCTATCCGCATAATTGACGACGAAGAGGTCACTAAAAACCTAGAACCTCTTCAACTCCATAGGAACACTAAGCGTATTTTATCGCCTTTACTATGGCGAGTGCTCTGAAGATCTATTTTCCCTTATCCCACCCTCTCCCTTCCGTCATAAAACCACACGTGCGGGCTTGCGATGTCATCGTTCCACAGTTGAGAATATCTCTTCGCGTACAAAAAAGTTCGGCAACTCCTATCTTTGTCATACCATTAAAAAGTGGAACGCCTTGCCTGCACATGTGTTCCCTCCTTCCTACTATATGGGATCCTTCAAACGAAGCGTGAAGAAGCATCTTGCGGGTCAGCACGGCAGCGTCAACTGACACGATACATTGAAGTATTTTGTCAGTTGCAGTTGCGATTTGGGCTCCTCTTTCGCTTACCATCAGGCAAAGAGGAGCCACTATGCTGAACTAATATAAAAAAAAATATTACTATTCTATTAATGTACCTGTTTACCCGTTCCAATTAGTTAATAGAGAGGGATGTATTATAACTTATTCCAAATTATTTTGTTACAATTTAATTTCAAAAAAGTCATTAAAAAAGAATTAACCCTTTTAATAACAGCAGAATGAAAGTGTCTGTGAACATCATTAGTCGTCACTCACGAAACATTTCCCGCGAATATCCAGGCGGAAGAACGCCAATAGCAGAAATCCGCGTAATTTGCATGCATCTGCGGTTGAGGCTAGATCCGCAGTGAATTAATATTCGCGTCGGGCGGTGGGCGCACGTCACGGGCAGCGGTTCACGCATGCCTTGCGACCGCGTCCGCCGCGGCCAGGCCACTCATTAGGAATGGCTTCACGATTATGCAGACGACAGTACTGTTTTTTATAAATATAACTTCGACTGTTAAATCTTGTTACGAAGATTACATACGTACTTCATAACCAATTGTCTATCTGCGCTAACAATATTGTAAGGAGGTAAAGTTTATTTGGATGTATGATCTCTGAAACTAGTGATTAGATTCTGAACATTCTTTCATAATAGAAAGAAAATAAGAGCTCGTACTGCTTGTTGCGCGTGTCATTCTTACCGAACACGCAGGTTAAGCAACGTCGACCGCAGCCTGTCTATGGATAGGTTTACCTTTCTCGAGTTTCTCCGTGCTTCGGAGAGCACGTTAAGCCGTCGGTCCCGGCTGTTGTCGATAGATGACAGTCGTTAAGCCAAGTCAGTGTCCCTCGGGCGGCTCGAAAATACTGACCTCCGCCAATCCGCATTTGAGCAGCGTGGTGGAGTGTGCTCTAAAGCCCCTTCGGTTGAAGGGAGACCCGTATCCCTGCAGTGGGATGAGTAAGGGTTGAAATGGTAGTGGTATAAAGCTAAATTATCCTTAAGTGCTGTGTAAAACTTAAAAATAGAACTCCACAAAAGACCATGGACGGAAACGTCCCCCAACACACACGCACCAACAAAGTAGTAATATATGTCAGTTAATACATCTTGGAAGTCTATCATATTTTATTATGACGACATCCACCAAATATTTGGAGTTTACATGGAAATCGCAAGTTTATTTATTTAAAATATTTTTTACATAGTTACATGGGTTATTTTCAGCGTATTTTTATTTGTATTGTATGTATTTATATCATTTGCGCGATGCCACCTCTTAAGGAACTCACTAGAGACCTCACTCACACGCAGGTACACAACAACCCTCTACGGAATTGTTACTTGGCAGCGGTGTACCATACCTGCCAAGCACGTGTACCATACCTGCAATGTACGTGTACGAAGTCGCGGGAATCTTAAGGTTCTGCATACAAAAGAGATCACTCATGTATCTGTAACATTAGCCGAATAGTTTTATCCATACACAAAAAAAAAACGTATAGGTGACACGTATTTTAATGGTGTAGAGAGAGAGGTCGACGTAATCAAATTTTATCGTAGGTCCATTTCGTTCAATAAAATTTTCATTGAAACCGAACCCGCTTTGGAAAGGTATGATAAAAATACAGACAGCGTTAATCTCACCTTCGACCGGTTCGAATCCTTTTCATTTTAAAATATTTGTGAATCTTCAAGCCAGCCAGATTATATTTTTCCTTTGTCAAATTCCCAGTTACAAATACCACTAGATTGATAAGTACCAGACCACTCAGAAAGTATTGCGAAAAAAATGTTGTATGTATGAAAGCAATGACTGAGACTTCACATCGCTACGTAAGCAACAGAGGTGGCATCGCACGAGTGATACTTAATGTATGGCAAGCTTTCATAGGCTACAGTAACCGATTTATAAAAGGTGGGTCGTATGCTTGTATGCCTCCAGACGTTATATAAAAAAAGAGCTGAAGATACTTTACACGAACTTTAAGAGATGCTTTGATGCAACTTACCTCTTTTTCATCTAAAAAACAAATAGTAACTGCTACCGGCATTTTAAAGCGGCGTTAAATTTGACGGGAAATTATTTTCCAATTTTGTCTATGGTATTTTAATTAAAGCCGGCGCGGCTTTTTTTAATAAATGGGCCCATCCATCGGCTGTGCCGTCAAAGGTCATAATTAAATCAGCGTGAAATACAGTGGTTCCGTGTGTGCATCTGATAGTTGCGACGCGCAGTTATTAAACCGCAGACTGGCCGGTTCAATTTACAACGTAACTATTGCTGAATTTGTTGTAATCTGAATCCCTGCCGCTGTGGTTTGGCTGTGGATTTTGGTTTATACTCGTATCACTATTACGGTGGAGCAAAGGCGATGTTTCTGATTATGTTTGTAAATTAAAATCTGATCTTGATATTTACTCAAATAAAACTAGACTAATAAAAAATAAGTGAAGTTATTAAGGACTTAAAAAAATACCGCTTAGTTTGTCGAATAAAATCACTTTTCAAGCAATAAATATACCGGATTATAAAATTAATAATATACAGGATTATAAAATTAAAGTATTAAGTGTAAAACTAATTGATTATATTATTTATTAACAAAAAAGTAGCTGTACCTAAATATGTAAGTTACATATTTTATGAGATCACCCTTGAAACCCCTTTATTTTATAACTCACTCTATAGGTTTATAAGATATTTTTCTCAAGTCTTCACAATTGAGTACATGATCCGCCATATTCTTTTTATGATGACATCACACAACTATGTTACCGGAGATGATGTAAAGATTCTAACGATACCTGCTACATTTGAATCGGCGTGTTTAATAGTTCTGTTTGTTATAGAATATAAACTAACAAATATAACTACTAAACGCCTAAAACTAAAAAATTAAATTCTAGTTTTATTTTTTTACCATTGTCCGACAATATTTATTTATTCATTGGACGCTCGAGGACACTTAGAGACACGTTTCACAATTTTCAAATGTAATCTTATTGTATCTTATTCAACTCTTACATTATTATTTTTCTTCTTTAATCTGCTATCATTTTGGAAATGCCCATTGGCGAAGAAGAAATAGCGAAAGAAACTTGGCAATATCATCAATCAAAGGCAAATCATCAATTAGATATCAGCAATCGTCTTATATTGACTTGTTACACTGAACTTAAAAAGAATTCGTTGTATTATTTGCGAGAAACCTTACGCTCTTATATTATTATTGTTTTTTTGTTAAAAAAATATTACTACGAGTAATAATATATAAAGCGAACTTTCATACTTGTTAAAAGGGTGCAAATCTAGAGTACAGACCATAGAAATTTGAAAAACATACCTAACAATAAATACATATTTGTATGTATGTTTAATAGCATTACCAGCCTTTGTATTTCCAACAGCACACGGTCGCCTTGATCATTTATGGTCTTCAACAGTGTTGGTATATCTGTAGATAGTACGATATACTAACATACGGCTGATACCAAGTTTTTGAAGTGTCTTGAATATGTCCGACGACACATTTTGTACAAGGCAATCACTGCAATCCTATTATTTCATTTTAACACCCCATTCCATGTTGTAATTTGATAATTTAAAAAATACGAAAATCAAAAGAAATTTTTAACATAATAAATGCGTCAAAATAATTAAAGAGTTGAAAAAAAGAAAAGTTTCTATGTAACAGTGTTTTTGGCCAAACTAGTTATACACCTCAATCGCTCTATCTAATACTTTATTCTAGAATATTAAACTATTCATTAATTCGAGAATAGTTTATTACAATTGTATAATTTATGCTTTAGAATAACAAGTCAGTAGTGCAGTGCTATCTCAGTGTATAAAGAACCGGCCTATTGGCCAACAACGGACCCCGGATCGATATGTGCCAAACTCCTATAAAACCTGGAAATCCTAAAAAAATATATAATTTCCAAAAAATCGTCAAAGTTTATAATAAACTTAAAAGTTCAATATAACAGTATAAAACGGCTGAGTTTGGGGTATGTTGTTTTATGATCAGATCAGTTAGTAATGATGAGAACTACAACCCCCTCAAGTATCTAATCTAATCAAGTATCTGTGTAAACAAGAATTGATCATTTAAAATAATAGAATATGTTACTTAAAATTTAAAGGAACTTAAGAGAGATAGGACCCATCAAAATAGCCACTTCTACTTCACAGATGACTGCAGTCTAATAATTCCCTGGAGGGTTTTCGCGTTGTTGCGAGTGAATGAGTTAACCAGTAATTTCCTGAGAAGTTTCTGTATTATCAATAAGATGACAAATAGCGATTTGTAGGAATTGAAATTAAGTATTGTTCAATCAAGTAAATCTTTTCTTGCATAGATACATACGAAATGACAACTTTTACATTAACGTATAAAATGTTAGTAATCGCAGTACCTTCCAAGCCTTAATTTATTTGCATTCACTACTACAAGTCTACAGACATATTTCACTATCAAGGAATAAAAAGCAAACTATTTTCAACTTCAAAATGAGAATCACGTGCGATGCAGTCGCGCAGTAAACTAAAACGAACTAACTTTCCGGATTCACAATACATTAGTTGGAACCCCCACTAAGATCACTTGTGCCATACATTTTCATTCGGCAATAACAACGCCTGGGGATATAATTAATAAGGCTAATATGATTAGTAGTTGTTCTCCAAGTTGGCTTCGCTCGCGTCTGTATAAATTGTAGGGTGTTAAGCCACACGAGAGAGCAAAGCGCTGTCAATACTTATTCGATAAAATGTAGAGATTATCATAGTGTAAATATTTTTTAAACAACGTCAAGAAACACACACGTATACTGCACACCTGATGGAAAGTGGTTACCGATGTTTATGAATGCTACTTATAAATAAACTGTTACTTTGCCGACCCTGATGCTAACTGAGCAACTCGTCAGGAACTTACTGGTAAATTTGCAGCAACGCGACAACCCAGATAAGTATCAAAAACTGATCGAATATACTAAAAGTTACGATCTCGTATAAATACAAATTAGAAACGTAGGTTTTATGGAATAAAACCTACGTTTCTAATTTGTATTTATTATTAATATTTATTTTTTGAAAAAAATAATGTATTCCTTGCCTGTTAATTATCTTTGGCCTATTGGTATTGTTGACAACGAATAGACCTGAAAAAATGTGGAACGCCTTGCCTGCACATGTGTTTCCTCTTTCCTACAATATGGTATCCTTGAAACGAAGCGTGGAGAAGCACCTTGCGGGCCAGCATGGTACCATCAACTGACGGGATACTTTGTCAGTTGCCGCTGCAATTTGGGCTCCTCTTTTCGCTTACCAACAGGCGAATAGGAGCCACTATGTTGAGCCAATATAAAAAAAAAAATTTTTTATTCACTCACTGCTTTATTATTCTTAGCTGTTTTCATGACGCCAACCAATTTTTACGGCTACTGAGCTCACATTCATATAAAATACGGCTAATTTAGTCCTTGGTCTTGACCTTCATCGGCACCTACATTCTTCTACTTCCTCGTTGCATATCTGTTCCATTTTTTTAAACATTCTACCTACGTGTTTGACACATCGGAGCCAATGTATATAAAACATAAATCTAGTTTTCCGCAGTTTTTAAATAAGTACATAAATTATAGTATACCTGATATTTCAATTCAGTGATATCTGACACAATGTTTCATATTTCTGCGATAGATTCTCATATCTATTTTTAGAAGTAACATCAATCCCGCAGCCCGGGGGCAGAGGCTAGAGGACCGCCGATCGGTCAATTATAGGGTTCATATCACACCGTGCCTTCGGGCCTTCGGGACTGATGCAGTCTAGTCACCGCCTCCCGTTTATATTTAACATGTGTGACATACTTTTGCGAAGCACATTGTTTTTCACATTTGGCAGGCTAGTATAAGAGGAGCTTGAACGTGTTGTTGGGGATATCAAACTAATCGAATACGTAAGTTAAGCAATATCGACCACAACCTGGTTGGGTTCATTACTCTCCAGTTTATCCGTAACTTAAAAGGTCGTTAAGACGTCGTTCGCAACTGTTGTTAATAGATGACAGTCCTTAAGCTAAAACATGGGCCTTCGGGTAGTGTAGCGTGGTAGACTACGTTCTACATATATTCTTTGTTAGTGATAATAGGTTCAGGCTGCTTGTCGGAGAGATCGGAATAAGGCCCTCCAAAACATCTGCGAGGAGCTAGAAGCACAAAAGTTTGAAACAAAAGATCTACGTCTGAAAATCAGATACATAACCCGACAATTAAAAACACAGAATTGGGCTATAGAAAATGCCGCTGGTGATACAATCACTGATATCGAGGGAATTCTGGGGGTCATCAATTCAATTCAATCATTATTTGTAAGCACTTCGACAGATACTGCGCCACCACTAAACAGAAAAGACGAACAAGAGCCTTGCATACTGAGAGATGAGATTCATGCGGCAATTGAACATCTTAAAAATGGCAAAGCGGTAGGTACGAATGAAATACCTATAGAAGTCATCAGAGCTATGGTCGATGTGGGTGTCGACATATTGTATGCCATTTGCTCCCAGGTGTGGGAGAGTGGCAAATGGCCTATCGACTGGTCGAACTCCCTGTTCATTCCACTGCACAAGAAAGGGTCTACCAGGTAATGTAGTAACTACAGGCTTA
Source organism: Pyralis farinalis (assembly GCA_947507595.1). Lineage (NCBI taxonomy): Eukaryota > Metazoa > Arthropoda > Insecta > Lepidoptera > Pyralidae > Pyralis > Pyralis farinalis. Next base: position 26,786,944 of record OX382264.1, on the reverse strand, counting down.
TTTCCGTCATATCGCATGCCAGCAAAATACTACTATGCATCCTCAACACCAGACAAGTGTTTCACTCAACAACAGCAAGACGGATTCTCAGATAAATCATTGAGAAATCCAGAGAGTTCAATAAATCTCTTTCTATATGCTTTGTAGATTTCTGGAACGCTTTCGATACGGTGATTTGGTGCAAGCTGTGGGAGATCCTTTTGGTGATGGGTGTACCACACCATCTGATACACTTTATCCGATCGCTGTACGAGGTAGCACGGCATGCATCAGAGTGGACGGAGTCTACTCTGCGAATCTAAGAACGCAGGCAGGAGTGAGACAGGGATGCATACTGTCACCGTTACTGTTCAACATCTATACAGAATACATCATGCGGATTATTCTAGAGAAGTGGGATAAAGGCATATCCATAGGGGGGCAGGTGATCACTAATCTAAGATACGCCGATGATACTACTCTTCTGGCAACAACTGAAAAACATATTAAATACTTTTTAGAGCTTCTAGAGTCGATCGCTTTGGATTATGGTCTTACCATAAATCGTGACAAGACCAAGATTATGATAGTGGACAGGGCAAACAACAACCACCCTACAGTTAGCAATATAGCCCCACCCAAATATACGTAGCTTGCTTTTATAGTTAGCAATATAGCTAACTGTAAAGTAGTAGCAAGTTACATTTATTTGGGTTCCATTATCACTAACACTGGAGGCTTTGAGGAAGAAATAAGAAAACGTAGTGCTGTAACCAGATCAACCGTCGAAAAACTTACTAAAATTTGAAGGGACCGCAGAATCATGAAAACACAAAGGTTCGTTTAATGAACTGCTTGGTCTTTACAATTTTTCTATACGGGGCGAAAACGTGGACGCTAAAACTACAAAACCGAAGAAAGATCGATGCTTTGAAAATGTGGTGCTGGCGACGCTTACTCAGGGTGAGCTGGACTGCTCACAGAACAAACGTAGCCATCCTTAAAGAACTCGGATTCAAACAAAGGCTTTCATCGACTGTTCAATTGCGAATTTTAAGATTTTTTTGACATATAACACGGAAATCCAACACCATGGAACGTTTAGTGATTCAAGGTAGAGTAGAAGGAAAGCGGTCACGTGGTCAATCCCCAACAAGATGGCTTGATCTCGTGAAAACAGCTACGGAACGCCCCAAATGGAATGTTCCCGAAACGCCACTAACCGGGAGAAATGGAGGAACATAGCAAGAGCGGCGGTCTGTGGTGTGTTAGGTAACAACTCACAATTTAGGTCCCAAAAGTGTTAGATAATTGATAAACCGTGGTGCACGGCAGTTGAGCTTCACTTGATTAGCCATCTCTTTGAGGTTTTTTAATACCTTATTTGTCATATTGCTGTCTCTCACTTTGCCAAGAGGGGAAGTCAATTCAAAACTTCCTGCTCTTACAAATTTCTTCTGATTAAATTCGTTGTGAGTTCCAAGGTAACTGTAGTTTAACCCCCGGGACAACAATGGACTTCACTGTTCATTGCCTTTAACCACGACCACTCTGTCAAGAGTGCACGACATAGAAGAAGAGCCTGAATTCAAACTTGCGGCGACCAGTTGGTTAATAAGGCGGTTCTTCATCCACTGGGCTATCTGGGCTTATATGCAGTATACTATTTATATAAGAACGTATGGGTGTTTGCTACCTTTAAAGCAGGGTACTTTTTCATAGAGCAGATACCAGAGAGCAGGTAGTACGAGATATTGTAATATCCTTTTTGAATAATATACATTGTAAAACTTATTAGATAATTGTCTATGTTATATCTATGACAATTGTCAAATTATTTTCATTTTATAAAATTCAAATTTGAAATCTGAGAGCTCCCGTCAGGGAGTATTATATTCTTTGTCTGAGAGGTTTAGGACGAAAAACGAAAAACAAGTTTGTCTGCAACTAGTTTTGAGGGCACCGCGTCGGAGACCTCCAGCCTCCTGCTGTGGGCTACGTGGTGAACCGTCGGGAATTTACTCACTTTTCCAAACCCGTTAAACACCGGATGTCTAACTAATCCCAATTATAAAACCTACAGCCTCTGTTGTGGACCACGGCGGCTGACGTAGTTACCGCTGCGGTGTTGGTCCGTAAGGCGGTCCCACAAACAACTTCTACGTCTGGATCTGCGTGCTGGCTAGCACGCTAACCAGCTGTTTACAGTCGTCGGCCACTATAGCCGGCGACCACTCAGTACACACTCCAGTAAACCAAACAGTGATATTCCGGTTAGACGAAGATAACGCGAGTTCTTAAAGACCCTTATTAGCCGAACTTTAAGTCACTTTTATTTTTTTATATAGTTTACTGTATAAATAGCCCTAATAAATTTGTAACCCTTTTTGTACACTCTTTTCCTCAACAACTAATATAACAATATGTTATTTTATTTATTACATTGTTAGAATCTCTTTCATTGTATTGCCTGTTAAACGAACACGCAAATAGGTTTTTTCTATAAATTGATAGAATAACGTCACTTTTTTCCAAAAAGATTATGTGTATTTTTTATAAGGAACCAGCGTATAATTTCTACAGGTAGCAAATAATTTTTAAAGTGCAACTACGATATATATATATATATACAGTTTTTTATATACAATTACTCACAGCATATATATCTATAGGTTGTAATAATCGTGATCACTGTTTTCGATCGTGATCGTGATTGTTCATCAAGGGAAGGACGACAATTGTAGGTACTCAAGATATTTGGGTGTTATGGAACCTACCGCCGAGGTGCTGTTGATCACTTTTTCCCGAGTTTCGCATTGGACGTGTCTTTTCGACTGCGAGGAAATAATATGTTAGTTATTAGGATTACCCAAAATTTACACATTGTTTTCTCATAGTTTCTTCCCACTTATACTGTTTTTAGGGTTCCGTACCTCAAAAGGCAAAACGGAACCCTTATAGGATCGCTTTGTTGTGCGTATGTCTGTCTGTTAAGACCTTTTTGTCTGTCTTTCATTTATAACACAAGACACATCGCGTTGTTAAATTTCTTGTAGTAACTCTATTTTCATCAACCTCTCATTGATATTATGTATTATATGATCAAGTGCATGAGGGTGTAGTTAACATATATAAATACTATTCTGAAGTAATATCATAATCATTAAACTATTAACATTTTGTAACAATATTCATAAAGAAAGAAATGTTGGTGTCATGTGGGAATCGAGCTCTGGGTATCGCACTTGAAATTGTTATGCACTATTAGTAGACGTCTGGAACCCTTCGTACGCGAGTCCGACTCGCACTTGGCCGGTTTTTTTCGAAAAAAATCTCGTGTCTGCGACCTTCGCTTAGACCATATTGTGCGCTATTTACATATAAAAATACCACGAATACGTTATTAGTTTACAGAATTAGACTAAATTGATTCCAGTTAGTACCGTTCAGCATCCACTAACCTTTAGTAGATACTTGCCGTCGCTGCTATGATTGTTAGGTCGTTTCTGGCCCGGATGTTACGGTCGTCTCTGCTATTGTGAACCATCTGTACAAGACGATCCATGCAACCACTACAGTTCCTGTGGTCATCTCTTCGTCTCTTCAACAACACAGGAACAACAATAACAAAACACGGGAGATTATAAAAATTACATAAATTTACCACCGGACTAGATACTAGCATTGGTTACAAAAATAAGGAATAGTTTGTGATACTACCACGTAAATGATACTTCTATAATTATGTTTGCGCATTATAAATCGAGGCTTGCCTTTTTTTATTCTGATTCATACCGAATAAACTAGTAAAGTGTGCAGTAAAGTAATTTTCAGAAATTAGTAAGTAATACAATCGGAAAGCATCCACAAGTAATTGTTTTCTCTGACGGTCATCTTGCGAATTCGAGCATATATGTAATTATCCGCACTACTGGAATTCATCACCAGTCACTTCATAAAAACTCCAATCAGATAATTTTAGAAAAAAATTTGACGCTCAAATTAGAACAACCATAGATATGCATGTGCGGGACTTGCCGCCATGTTTGCACTGCCACAGATAGGAAATAAATTCAAATTATGAAAAAGATTGAAGTTCGACTACTATGTACCCTACAGTGAAAAAATACCTCTCACTGGAAGTGTTGGATTTATTTTTTGAAGATAAATCTGAAAGAAAAGTAATTTTTTTGAAGATAAATCTGAAAGAAAAGTAATTTGTGTGTATGTATATATTATATATTCCCATCTTGCGGGTTAGGCAGAGAGAACCGAGCGCCATTACACACTTCACTCGCTTCTCTAACATTCATAGTTCTTTTTATGCACGCTCGCCGGTTCGTGGGGCTCCTGACATCACCTTCTGATAAAATATGACCGATTTGGTCATAGTATTTAGTTTTGGTCGTCCTCGGCACACATTCTTCCACTTTCGCATTGTATATCTGTTTTGACATTCTTTCATCCTGCATTCTTTCTACATGTCCGAACCTACGAAGCATGCCTTTTCTTATCTTAACACCGACACTATTTTTCAGGCCGACTCTCTCTTACGTCGTCATTACGAACGCGGTCAGCAAGCGTTATGCCAGCAAATATAATTTATAAAACTAAGTTAAATATAATATATGTTTATGTAATTATTGACATAATTTACTTTCACTTTTTGTACATTTATTTAAATGAATAAAGGAAAATTCAATCAATACTGCTTCTTGAGTTCGATTAAAAACAAAAGTTTCATTCAAAGCGCAATATTTATTAAAAATCTATACAATCAAATATAGGATTAATCTATCAACAAATCTACAAATCAGTGCATGGACAGGTGACGCAGACTGCGCGCAGGGACCAAGTGGCGTAAATAATTGATAAATTGCCACCAAGCTCCCCGAAGTGACCGAGCTCGACCCAAACTTCGAATTTACGGCCGTTTAATTGTAGCTTAATTCCAGACTAGTCCTACTTCAGTGAAATATAGTTTGTCTGCGATGTTTGTCTGATTTAGATGCGACGAAAATGGGCCGCTTTGGGAATTTGTATTTTGATATACCTAAAGAGGATATAAGATTTGTAAATTGAGGCTATATACATATATATATATATATATTAATACAATTATTAAATTAGGTGTTTCAATTATTTATTATTAATATTTTACTATTTGGTATTATGACAGCGTCATATACAAAATTTTAATGTATTGCTAAATTTTAAAATAAAAATAATTAACAGATTCACACAATGAGCGCCGGATATTTATGGGTAAGGATGTTTTAATATACATAAGCACACTTATGTACTATTTAGCTTTTTATTTTTAATAGAAAACTAAGAAGTTGCCTATGTATCGCAGAGGGGAATTCCAATACTTGGCGGTTCAAATTAGAAACTAGGATGTAAAACGCTTAGTGCTATTTGCACAGTGCAATGTCATATTCTATGACATTTGTACATTTTCATAAAAGTAAATACATTTTATAAGTTCGTCGAATATTACTCGTTAACCTGTAAAGCCTGCTTAACCGTGATAAATTCACTATATGAACTACTACTATTTTTACATTTCCAAATAAAACGGAGGACACTTGAGTCTAATAAAAATTTTCACTTTTAATTTAAATATACAAACGGATCACTATATCGAAAAATGATCTTCCCACACCCTCAGTGTTTTTAAAAACTATCTAACGACTCTCAACACCAAACATTCGTCCCCACTTTACGTGTAGGGGAGGTCCCTACCCGTAAAGTGGGTATGAACGTTTTTATTCGTGACCACTATCAAAAAAAAAAATTTCAAAATTTTATACTACCACTTTGTCAGCATAGTTAACATGTATATACATGCCAAACTACAGCTTTCTAGTATTAAGCGTCTCTGAGCTAGGCCGCAGACAGACAAACATAGCGAAACTATAAGGGTTCCTTGTTTAATGACAAATTAAAGAAACCCACAAAATGTTAAACTTTCCTGTAACCTATTTCTTACCTATACTTTTTTTAAATGCTTACCAAGGCTTACCTACCATGACCAAAAATTGATCGTGTTTTATCAGGTGATGTCTTAGCCTTAGAAACCGAGCGTGCATGCACGAGCAATGAATGCTAAAGAAGCGAGTGAGGTGTGTAAGGATCGAGTCATGTGGCGCTCGGTTCTCTCTGCTTCCCTCGCAAGGGATTTCGCGTGAAGTTATAGATAGATAGACATTAATTCGTTTGGCTAAGAAGATATTAAAGACATCAACAGATGCTGTTGTGGGTTTGTGGTCATCAATCATCAAGTCATCAAAGCATTAACATTCAACTGAATATGGGCTCCGAAATACAATACGAATATATATTTTAGTCTAACTATTCCCAAGAATCAACTTGGCAGATGAAGGCAAAGTGTCTGCGACGTAGATCGATGTAGGTCCCACCCCGCGGCGGAACACCGGCGGGACGCGACCGCAAGCTAAGTGACTGATCGCTGGGCCACACTTGTCGCCTTGAGTCGTTGTGCATTTACTGAACTATAAAGGTACATATCAGTTGGCCCGAGTTGGACCTACGAGCACACCAAACATTTGTTATGAGTTTAAAAGCAGAAACTGTTCCGTAATATACTATACCATATCTTCACGACAATTTCCTTGCATGGTAAGCAGAGAGAACCGAGCGCCACATGATTCGTTTCTTAACATTCATAGCTCTCAACCACTATCATACTCATGCACGCTCGCTTTTAGTGATCCTGGCATCACCTTCTGTTAGTCTTGGACTTTCTCTGCTCTAATTCTTTTCTCTTGCATTATTTCTGCAGGTCGGAACAAACGAAGCATGCATCTTCTTATTTTAACAGTGTAACACCATGGCTCGTGGATTCGATTCCCACACAAGGGAATATTTGTGTGCATGAGCATGTGTGTTTGTCTTAGTCTGGGTGTTTTCTATATATTATAAGTATATATTTATAAAAGAAAAGGTATTCACGTATGTTTATTAGTTGTCTAATACCCATAGCACAAGCTTTACTTAGTTTGTGCTAGATGGCGCTGTGTATATTGTTCGTGTAAAATTTCGTTATCTCGATAATCATTTTAGCAATAGAGGATTGAAGCATCTTATCAATGATACGATAGCCTAGTGTCAAACTAGAGAATCAATCACCAAGATTAACTCAATCTCAAGGTCAAAACATAATCTACTGTTATATTTTGACCTTTAGGTACTTTCAATTCCGATGTATAAGGATTGGCATAATTTTATACTAAGGTAACAAACCGGCGAACACCATACCTGATGGTAAGCAGTTAGCATAGCTTATGGACACTTGCAACACTAGTTGCAGACACGAAAAACATAGAAATTAATAATTTAATATTTCATAATGTACACCATTAAACATACAATGAATAAATTTAAAAATAAATTAAAACAGATATTAATTATAGTATATTCGATTTATTGAATATAGTACACTACTACAATACATTTCACATAACAAAGGAAATAGCTTCGCGAGATATTGATAAAACAAATTGAATTAAAACAACATATGATATCGCCATATAAACAACAGTAAACCGAATCCCTTCCTCTTCCCATGCAATATGAAATGTTATAAAATTAAATCACAATCAAAAACTAGTAAAGTGTTTATTGTTTGTTTTATTAATGTGCCGACAGTAAAAGCCCAGGCTGTGTTTACAGTGCATGGATAAATAATGCAATTTTGTTTGTTTGTACACTCTGTAATATAGCGTGCTTATGTACAATAAGCGTGAAGTCTCATTGGATGATATGGATATATATTATTTATTATATAAATGGCAAATCTGGTGTTCGTCGAACAAAAAAGTAACAAAGGTGGGGTGCGTCAAAGCAGTCTGGGGACGTACTTTCACCTCACAGAAAACCGCAGCCAAATAACAACTCCCTACTACTACAACTTCGGGAGGCACACAAACATACGGCCCACCTGATCTAAAGCACTTACCGTAGCCTATTAACTATTGTAATATATTAAGTATTACTCGCGCGATTTCTCCTCTTCTGCTTACATAGCAACTCCTTAGAAGTTTACTGGTGACATCACTCACATGCAGGAACACAACAACCCTCTAGGGAGTTATTATTTTGGCTGCGGTTTACTGTGAGATGGATGTACTTCCCCAGATGCTTTGATGCGCTCTACCTTTATTATAGAGGCGACTGAACCAATTATATTTTTATTCGATATTGCTTGCTTTCTTAACCTTAGTAAGTAAGTTACTAAGTAGTTGTACCCTCTACATCCCTTAATAGCATTATCTATTGTACTAGCATTCTTGTCTAAATTACGTCACGTGCAAATATATTAATTATTTGTAGTTACAGCATATACACTATCGGTTTATATTTATAATAATGATAATAACATTCTGTTTATTTCACTTTATGGTTTGAAGTATACGTTGTTTCAACCGATCCCGAACACAGTTGTGTTCGTGACTAAGTGTTATGATATTATTAGCCTAATTTATTAAGTAAAAAAGGTTTTTTTTTTTTTTTATGGAAACACACTTTAGATTACCTACATACGAGTAATCTAATGGCTACGGCAGCTCAATCTTGGTAGAGCAATTCATTCTAAAATAAAACAAAAGTGTTTCACATTTATTCACAAAATCACTCGATCACAATGTGTTCACGAAATCTGTTTCACATTTGTTAATATAACAATAATTGGTTTTAATTTTTTTGCTGACAGTATCATACACGAAATGAAACATCATAAATTTAAACATTTACGTGTTACGTATACGTAATTTTATGCATGTTTAATGAAATGATCATATTGAATGATGTATTCATCTGTCTATGCGTTACATTTTAAAACTAATACCTAGAGTTAATTAATTAAATAGTGGTGGAATAAATGAACAAAAACTTTTTATTTTAATGCATGTCGTCGCTGCCATGGCTATGGTCATCTCTGCGATTGCCTGCCATATGAAAAGCAGATCAAATTGTATGTAAACTTGACCTTTTCCAAAATAACACCTGAATCTATTAACTATTTTAGTTTCTGGAGGTCGAGATATCGACCATGCCGATTATTGGTTGATCAAATCACATATAATATATAATACTAATAGGTAGATAGTATGGATTTAGGGCAAACAAAGACATAAATTTATATATAAACTAGGTACATTCAGATAAGCCGGCATGCACACAGGCAGTTATAAAGTAATTAAGATGTACTCCGACGCGGCAATGTCTCCTTAACTGCAAGTGTTGCCATGATTTAGTGTGTCCATTCATAACGTCGCTGTTTTATTGCCATAACTTCACCGGACTATATTATGGCTAGCAGTGGCGTGTTGTTAGGTACACAAACTTTATTTCAGTTTCCTAGACGTACTTCTCCAGAATTATATTTATAGGTGTCTTTGATTCAGTTAGTTTACTTGTAGTATTCCTATTTCAATTTTTATTCAACATTTCATACGTGTATTCCGGTATCACTTAGAATTCTCTAACTAGTTTTGTTAAGAAAATTCAGCGAAACTAGGTTGCCATTAGATATATTAATGATAATTATATATAATTTGCTAGAGGCTTACAAAAATATACGTTACAAGTATATTAATTTACCATGCATAAAACAATAACCTATGCTTTGTTTTCATCTTGACTGTTTGTCTGTAAGCACTATTACTCGTGAACAATAAGCACTATTTTTTGTCGTAGTTCTTATTGATTTTGTGTCTTATTTATGGACTACCAGAATAATACGAGCCTAAAGTAAGCATTTTCTCTACCTATTATTATTCATTAATATATAACACTGGCTTAGCCTGAAATTAAGAATCAAATATATGAGAAGAAGAACCATATTTTATATGTTCAGGTGATTCAAGACATTGAAGAGCAAGCACAAGACAAATTATACCTGAAGTGTATTGTTGTCTTTTCTAAAGTTACACAAGTCTATATTTATTTTCAAGTTCGAAACCTAACAGTAGGTACTTATATCTACTACATATAATTTAATTAAATTATCACTTTATACCAAATAGTGACATATGAAATGATACTGTTTTCAAAACCTTTAAAATTTTGCGTAATATCAGCTCTTTTGATCTGCCATTTGTTGTAGTGTGTACGCAATTCAGTTTTTTGCATTACTACACATCACCTATCAATCCCTGCTATCTATCATATTAATTATCATTATTATAAATATCATTTTAAACCCGAAAATATATTAATTTAGGTACATACCTTATTTTTAAAAACATAATTTTACTTCATTTTGACCCTCCGCTATGAATAAAGAATATTTTATTGCACTACTTACATTTCTTAATAAAGAAGATAAATTAATTATCTGGTTCAGAAAAATATAATAAATTAATAATATTATATTATTAATAATAATAAATATAAATTAATAATTAATAGATAATATTTAAATTTAAATGTTTTGAGCCAGAGGAGCTAGCATACATCAATTTCCACTATAATTCTATTTCTAAACTTAAATTAGGAAGTCGTTTTTCCGAACACTGTTATATAGAACTGACAGCTTGACCCGCGCTGGTATGATCTACAAATTCTCGTGAATATAAATATGTGAGCATAAAACATACCTACATGTACGTACTTACAATAATATTATTGTCTCTAAGATTCATTGTTTGATACGTTCAGTTTTAATTTTTGTATACACCAGATATGACTATTTATCGAAGGCGGTTAGCGGTACTTCTCATTGTTTCAGAAGGAGTCAACATTGCATTGTGCCGCTCTATGGCCTGCAAACGACAGAAAGCGTCAGCTGTTAAGCCGAGATCTTTTATATGATCGTTCGAATAAACAGTGGAGAAGCGTTGGAGCCAACTTAAGCCTTTTGTTCGCTAATTCCTCAGATGAACACAACGCCTTGAAACTCAGAGTACACTGCTACCGACGTTTTATTACGATACGAAATATTAAGACAAATATTTTAGACAAGGACGATTATGTTATACATACCACTACAAGTAGAATGGATGATATTTCAATAAGCATCGTAATACATTTTGCATTCAAATCATCACTGTATAGACTACATCAGGCCATATGCTAAATTGCCTCCCTATTAACGTTGTTTAAAGAATATATATGTCAACAGGTGATTGTTTTAGTGATATTTCACTTAGGTAGGAAGTATGTGGAAGTTGTCAACCTTCAATGTATGTTCTTTCACAAATTTTTTTACGCTAAAACGATACACATGAGTTATGTAAGTGCTTCCTTACAGAGTACAGAAAGTGATTTACCATTTCTTTGACATGCAGCAAAACTTCCGCGTGCAAATTGATTGCCAGTAAACATGTCGATGCGTATTTCATATTGTGTGCTTCGCAGCAGTAAGGATGAATTATTTCACGCATAGGCTGTAGTAGCGAAATATCCCTTGGTAGAAATGTCATTACTTAAGCTGCACAAATAATTTTAACCAACCATCAACGCGTTATCGTTGACATAGATGGCAGCTAATTCTAATAACGTACTTTAATTAAAGGAAGCTAATTAATTTTAACTAACGGGACGATTTTAATGAACCGTTCATTAGTTTTGGTGATATTACTTGAAATTGTACTAATTGTTTTAATTTGCAAGCCTAATTAGTGAAACATGTCATTTAAGTACCTACTATGCTATTACTATGACATTTTTATTTAAGAGAGGTAGGGCGCAACAAATTATCCCACCTAGTAAAGTATCTTCACCTCACAGAAAACCGCAGCCAGATAACAACTTGTTGGTCCCTGTGAGTTAGTCGGGTTACCAGTAAGCTCCCAAGGAGGTGCTAGGTTAGCAGCAGGTAGAAGTGATAACGCGCTTGCGATACTTTTTGTATTTTTAGCATTCTCTGGCTACGGAAACTTATTTTTATCGGGTTATGTTTGGAAATCTCCCGCAATTTTTTTAAATATATATCTGTATTTATTATATTTCTGGCAAATTAAGAATATAGTCTGACATTTTTCAGAACCTCTTCGTATGCAGTGTACGCCAAGCATAAGAGCCGGGTATTGTCTTGACGTCATCAGTCACGATGAGCGAAAATTGTAACAATGCCGGATTAACAGTTGACGCCTTTATAAATATTCATTTTGGCAGCATTAAGTTCGAGGACCGCCCGGAGCCGAGTTTTGTGCGACAGATGTGTTCTCGAAACAATAATACCCGGCTGAAAACAGCATTCATTATAAATATGGGAAGCGAGAATATAATTATTATAATTGGAATAATTACCACGCTTTAAACTGAACACATTGAAATTTAAGAGTATTTATGGTGTTTTAAGTTGATGAAGATATTAACAAGGCGCTCGATGACGTCATTGCACATGTTAGTTTAATCGAACATACAAGTTAAGCGGCGTCGACCATGACCTGTCTACGGATAGGTTTAGTCATCTCGACCGGAGGGCCCTGAAGCCCTTGGCTCTGGTTATTATCGGTAGATTACAGTCGTTGATGTACGAGAAGTAGGGCCCATCAAGCAGCCAGACTCGAAAAGTACCTTCACCTCAAAGAAAACCCCACTAGTAAAGGTGGCAACGTGCGAGTGACACTTCCTGTATTATAAGTGTTCATAGGCTACTGTAACCAGTTTACATTAGATGGGTCGTACGCTTGTATGCCTTCGGACGTCTAAGGGAGAGGTGTATAGCAAAGTCATTTTATAAAAGTTATTTAAACATATCTACAGTATGTAGGAAATAACCTATGGAGAACCAATGACACCAATTTTGCATAGTAACTTCACCCAACGGTGTACGTGTCGCTATATAAAGTAGAACGCGCAGCTCGTATCGGCTAGTTCACGGATCAACATCACAGCACTATCAGCTTATTGGTTAAAATGTCCTCCTATTATTTCTAGATACGTATCACACTGAATGCATGAGTATGCAAATTCGGGAGGCATACAACCCTACGGCCCACCTGATATAACGCGGTTACCGTAGCCTATGAACGCTTGTAATACATGTAAGAATCGCTCGCGCGATGCCACCTCTGCTGCTAATACAGCAACTCCTTAGGAGCTTAATGGTGACTTCTCACACGCAGGAACACAACAACCCTCTAGTTAGGGACTTGTTATTTGGTTGCGGTTTTCTGGGAGGTGAAGAAGGTACTTCCCCAGACGGGCTTTGATGCACCCTACCTCACTTAAAAACACCCAGACCAAGACAAACCGATATGTTCATGCACACAAATGGTTTTCTTGTGTGGGAATCGAACCCACGAGCGTCGGTGTCAAAGTCGCGTCATTCACCACTGCGCCACCGAGCTCGTGAAAGTCGGTTTTATTCATCTAATAGTAGTCTTAAACGTGACTATTCAGGGCAACCTGCCTGCACAAAATCATTGTTTCAGCGTCTAAATATGTCAGCGATTCGAGTCTAGTGACCAATAGTAGAATATTTTTACCAATAAGCTGCTGTACGGACGCACTAGGCTCTATAGTGAGGTAGTGGAGCGAACTATCGCGGTATCTTCACGCTCGGTCGAGTGGAAGCCTTCTGCTTCATCAGACGCGCCGATACGCTCAATTCACGCACTTGACGAGTAAACATTTTTTTTTCATGGGCGATTGTTTGAAATATTTAACGAAAAATTAAATTTAAATAAATTCATTTAATTCATTGAAAATATACATACATACGTATCATCACGCCTGTCTCCCATTGGGGTAGGCAGAGACTATGGAAAGCCAGGTGCATCGATCTGAACACACCTCTCTCGCTTCTTCCACACCCAATCAATACGGTCTGCCTAATGGTGAGCAGTTACCGCAGCCTATGGACATTTGCAATACCAGGGGTGTCACTCATGCGTTGCTGACCCTGTAAAAACCTCTTCACGCCTTTCTTGAAGAACCCCATGCTGTAGTCTCTTGGGAAAACCTCGGCTGAGAGTTCATTCCACAACTTGAGTGTTCTCAGAAGAAACCTTCTCAAAATCAAGGCAAAATCTCGCCTAGTACCGTCTGTAAGCTTGAGATCGCTGATAATTTTCACAGATCGTGTCTGAACCAGATCACAAGGTCCTAGGTGGTATTCAGGTGCGCCCGCCCAAAGGTGACTACAGTAGGTACTCCATGTGCGGTCTGACTTGAATAATATAAGTCTTTGTTCCGCACTGAAGTACTGCTGTGCCTTGTTGAGTACACCAAGTTTCTTGGACACCAGTTTGACCTTCTCCTCCTGGTGATTCCAGTATTGAACTTCGCTGAAGATCTCGACACCGAGAATCCCAATGTTTTGCTTCATGCATGCTTATCGATTTTGGATGCTTTTGATTTGAAAATATCTATATATTTATATTATATATATACATATATATTAACTCTGAACGAGAAGCAGCAATGCGTAAGAGCAACATGACGAGCTCGGTGGCGGAGTAGAGGAGTGGGTTGTGGAGTAATGCTACTTTGACACCATGACTGTGGGTTCGATTTCCACACAGGACAAATACTTGCGTACGTAAACATGTCTGTTTTAGTCTAGATGTTATTAAGAGAGGTAGGGCGCATCAAAGCAGCCCGTCTGGGGAAATACCTCCACCTCTCAGAAAACCCCAGCAGCAGCAACAATTCCTTGTTCGTCTATTACGAATCTTTGAGTGAGTGAGGTTGCTATCTTAGCAGCCGAGATGGCGTCGCGCGAGCAATATTTAATGTATTATAATCGTTTATAGATTAAAGTTTATAGGATAAATTCGTTGTGAGTTTCGAGGCAGCTGTAGTTTATCCCCCGGGACAGCAATGAACTTCACTATTCATTGCCTTTTTGGTGGTCGCCGCTGTTAATTCTGGCTACACAGGAGACACAGTGGTGGGAATGTGTGGTCGGCCTGTCCCGAGAAAAGCGTTTATAGTACAGTAACCACTTTTCATCAGATGGGCCGTATGCTAATATGCCTGCCGACGTCGTATAAAAGAAATAATATGCAAGCTTCAACAAAGAGATAATTGTAAATCGTATTATACGAACCTAAAAGTAATTACTTTACTATACAAACAAGGCAGATTCAAACATGTCACATTTTACGCAATATTATCGCCAAGTATTGTAAACAAACTTTAAAATATATGTTTTTGTTGAGATGGTTCTACAATCAGAATAGTCTAAAGTTAACGCTTACTAGAAGTTGGTTTACACGGCTTTTATACCAGCAGGCATCAGTGAGAGTCACTCTTATTACTTATTTTTGTGTAGTCTATAGAAATAACTATTTTTAATTCATAATATTGGATACGATTGAATATTGGCAAATGTTATTTTACACAAATTTTCTGCCAAACCAGTTTAAATTCAAAAAGTAAATATAAAGCATTTATTTTCTCATCCCAAACAGGATCACAGACAGTGCAGGCTTATACAGTTAAAGTTGTGAGATAAAGTAGGCTTCCGAAAAAGCCTGCATAATCAACAAGACCCTCCTCACACAGCCTACCTAATGTAAATAACCACATTAGCATGTAATATTTTTGCAAGGTTGTCATTTAGCACGCTGAACGCCTTCGCAGATAGTATGCGCTCTATGTGAACAAACCTTTTTAGGGTTCCGCACCCAAAGCAAAGCAAAGGGTAAAACGGACCCTATTACTGTGACTCCGCTGTCCGTCCGTCCGTCTGTCACCAGGCTGTATCTCATGAACAGTGATAGTTAGACAGTTGAAATTTTCACAGATGACGTATTTCTGTTGCCGCTATAACAACAAATACTAAAAAGATAGAATAAATAAATATTTAAGGGGGCTCCCATACAACAAACGTGATTTTTTTGCTCGTTTTTGCTCAATATTGATAACGGCACCAGGTAGATGCTTGAAATATTCACAGAATATTAATTTATATATTCCTTTTAAAAATAAATAATTAAATTAAAATATATTATATATTTCAGGGGGGATCCCATACAACAAACGTGATTTTTTTTGCCGTTTTTATAGATAATGGCACGGAACCCTTAGTGCGCGAGTTCGACTCGCACTTGGCCGGTTTTTTATTATACAACGTCAGGAAGAATACAAGCTTACGGCGCACCTGATGTAAATCCGTTAATGTATTATATGAACGCTTGCAATACTTTATGTATCACTCACTCCTTAGGAGCTTACTGGTGACCTATCACACGCAGAAAGACACTCTAGGGAGTTGTTATTTGGATGCGGTTTTCTGTGAGGCGGAGGTACATTCCCAGATGAGCTACTATGATGTACCCTACCTCTCTTAAGATCACCCCAACCAAGACAAACAGACATGCTCATGCACACAAATGTTTGTTTTATGTGGGATTTTGAAGCGTTGGTCTTAAAGTAGCATTATTACCAACTGCACTACCGAGCTCGTCAAAATTACCGCTAATTAACGAATTAATTAAGTATTAAATTAAAAATATATTAAGTAAAAAAACATGTAATTACAGCTCCGATTATTGAAGGCAACAGACCTCAAATAAATTCGTAATTGTACAAATTACACAGACAAACTAATGGCTTGGTTATTAGGAATGCTAAACGCGATAATACCATACTGATAATAACACATAAATACCAATATTGGATCAAGTACCTACATTCAGCGGAAGCTATTTATGTTAGCGCACGACCTCCGGTATTGTTTACAAATAATTAATTGTCGAATGCAACTGTGGCCGTTGATATTGGCATAATAAATGCTATGCCATATTGTATCCACATATATAAATTTATTCCCAATACTACAAATGTAAAGCAACATAAATTAAACTTTAACATTTAAGCAATAACGGTCATAATGACCAGTCGATGGCTGTAGTGTTTGACGCAAGAATGGGCAGCTCCAAATGGTCGTATATTGGGAAATTTAAAAAGGAATTAATGTTATTCATTGCGAAATAGAGAATATATTGGCTTGGATTAGTTAAACGATTTTGTGTGCGGCTGTACATCTTAACTGCTACGTGAAATCAAAGCAATTTGAACTTTGATGGCATCAGTTTAGAGTTAAAATTTGTGGAGAATGCTGTGGATGTATGGTTATTGCAGTAGCGTGGTCATGCAAGGGGTGATACAGGGTGGCGGATTCAGTGCAACGCGTGCCAGTGAATAATGCGTCGCTAACGGGCGATTAACGGGCCCTGTCGATCGGCTGTTTTTATACTGGCGATACAACAAACAACTTGATCGTAATGCCGATTTACTTTGGTTGACTGTTAGATAGTCTAATGTATCTTTTTAATACAGTTGCTCAAAAAGTGGCGTATTGCAGGGACGTATAGCGTTCGGGATGTAGGCTATTACATACTCGAGCTTTTTCTTTGCCTTTTCCGAACTCGTGCGTTCTCTTTCCCAACTGTCAAAATAATGTCTATTAAAAAGTAAAAACCAACCACGAAGTTTTTACTAAAAAAAATTCATAGAAGTTTTTATGATTCATGCAAATATTTCTAAAAAGAAGCTACTAATTTGTTTCAATATCAGATTTAATGATTTGATTCAATGAGTTAGGTTAGGTAGGCTTCATTTCATTTCATCTTATTAAATTTCATTTTCATTTCATATCAATAAAAAAATTCTACTGAAGACTTGGCTGTATGGGCATAGTTTCCTTTGCCTATCCAGAATGGGTGAAGAAAACAAAAGAAAATCTCTGCTTATATTATTTTACGGTTGGCGCCATTTTCCTAGTTAGTTGAGTTTATTGCGTTTTTATTATTTTATTAAATTGCTTCATTTTTTCGCAACTGTATTAAAAATAGTTGTTCAGTACACGTGCGGACCCGTCATCGCAAAGAGTTCCGACTGTCAACTCTCACCTTCGGCTGCGCCTCGGCTCGGGTAGACATTTTGTCGGAACTCTTTGCAATGACAGACATTCCGCACTTGTAGTGAAATATACTATTTTCATACGTGTACATTGTTGCCAATGTCCAAGGCATAAGTGCTTTCTCATATCGATAGTCACCTTTAGGCAATTACGTCTGCTACTTGCTTGGACGTCGTTTTTTGTTTCTAACAAAATTTTGGGAGATTTTTTTTTGTAGAACGTTGGGTGCATGCAAGCATACGTCGTACCTGATATAAAACGGTTACCGTAGCCTATGTACGCTTATGATTATAATACATGAAGTAACACTCCTTAGGAGGTTACTGGTAACTTCACTAACTCGCAGGCATACTACAACCCTCCAGAGACTGCGGTTTTCTGTGAAGTGAAGGTACTTCCCTAGTCAAGCTGCTTTGATACGCCATACTTCTCTTGAAAACATCCATATCAAGACTAACATAATTTCATTATCAAGACTAACTAAAAGTTGGGGAAAAATTTTTCATATTTTGTAAGTAAAATGTTGCAGTATCTCTTTAGTTCTACTGTTAGCATCTGGCTGATATTGATACTTGTGAGACCATTAAATAGATGACATATTAAAAATAAATAAACTAAAAGCGAGTTCCCGGCATTTTTCTATTGTTTTCAGTACGCCAAAATGAGTGAATCTAACGAATAAATTCGAAACATTTTGAAATTTTATTACTACAAAAGGAAAAATGCGGTACCAGCCGCGCAAATAAATATATATTTATGGACTTAACGCAGTATCAGTAAGAGTAGCACAAAATTGGTTCAAGCGTTTTTAGTCCGGTAATTATGATGTCAAAGATGAGGCTCACTCTTGTCAACCTATTACGGATAATGTCGATGCCATTATTTAAAAAGTGGAACAAGATCGGCATATTAGTAGCTGAAGAACTAGGGGTTGACTATAAAATTGTTTCGACCCGTTTGAAAAAGTAGAGACACAAAATCACCACATTTTGATGCCACACGAGCTTACTTAAAGAAACTTAGTAAAACGTGAACTCGTTTGCGATGCACTATTAAAACGTAACGAAACCGAACGGTTTTTGAAAAGATTGATCCTTGGTGATAAAAAGTGAATTAACTACAACAAGAACGTGCGAATAACGTTATGGTCAAATTGGTGGAATAATTTATTGGGATAATTCTGAAAAGGTTGAATCAACATTTTACCTACAAGACAGATATTTTTTAGAATAATTTGTATTATCTGATGAAACTATTCGAGCTAGTTCTAAAGAAAAAATACCTCGCTGTAACGAATATGAACTATGTCTGTTTGTTAGGAATGATGTTGCTTATGTATATATTTAAAAAACTGGAAATGAATCTAATGTCAGGAGTAAATATAAAAATGATTTAATTCTACCCATTAGAAATAAATTGTTTATTATGAGTGCCAAAGTACATAATCATTTTTACCTAGTGACATGTCATAAAGAAATAGATGGTCATTCATTCGACTTTTGATTGAAAAATTGACCATTAAGTAATGTTTTATTATAATTTGAAAGAATACTTTGACACAGTTACTAGTTAGGCTTGTTTTATTCAGTAGTTTTGTTTTACTGGTATAATTTTTAGTACTAGGCTAATGTGAAATAGTTGAATACCTGTCAAGGTGAACTATCGAAACTAATTAACCAAATATTTGAAATAACTTTGTACACGTTATCAATATATTCTATTACATTCCATTCTATTCTATTCAAAGGGTAGTCAAGCCCCGCAGACTATAGCTGAACCCAGATTAACTCGCAATAAGCTGTGTGAATGGTGCGGTTGGAAAAGCATTGTTCATTATGAGCTTATACCGCTAGGCAAAACCATCGACTACGATTTCTACTGCCAACATCTAATGAGACTTAAGGAAAAAAAGAGAAGAAACGGCCGGAAGTGATCAACAGAAAGAGCATAGTTTTTCATCAGGATTACGCCAGATCACATACATCTTTAGTCACTCAGCAAATATTGAGAGAGCTTGGTCGAGAAGTGTTCATACATTCATCATATATCCTTGACTTTGCATCTCCAGACTTTCGCTCTCTTCAGAATTCTTCAAATCAAGTCAAAGGTATTTGTTGCAGTTTTTATATCAGAAGTCCCGAAATTGCTACAGCAATGGTATTATGTTACTACCTACAAAATGGCAACAAGTTATCGAACAAACTAGCATATATATTATAATCAAATGTAAATAAACTACGATAATAAATATCTTGATTGTATGTAAAATACGAAAAAACCTTTTTCCCGACTTAATATATGACCGACGACCGTATCACCTACCATTCCATCGTGCAGTACCTACCTCTCAAATGATCACCAAGCTCGTCATAAATAAACCATTCATGATCAAGCGAGGTATCGCCTGTTGGAATATTACGAGTAGTAGACTGAAAAAACTCGAAAAGGTAAAGAAAATCTTATTCCTCTTTTCATACGACCCATCTGATGTAAAGCGATTAATGAACGCTTGTAAGACATTAAGTATCACTCGCGCGATGACACGTCTGCTGCTAATACAGAAACTGCTTAGGAGCTTACTGGTAACCTCACACGCAGGAACACAACAACTCTCCAGAAAGTTGTTATTTGGTTGCGGTTTTATGTGAGGTGGAGGTGCTTCCCAAACGGGCTGAATGCACCCTACCTCCCTTAAATACACCCAGTACAAGACAAATGTTTGTCCTGTGAGGAAATTGAACCCACAAGCGTTAGTATCAAAGTCGCGTTATTAATTGCTGCTCCACCGAGCTCGTCAACCTTTCTGTGTTTTCCTATAGCTTTCTCCGTTATACACCTTAAGGAAAAGACTTGATCCAAACATCCCATCCTCTATCGAAACCCCGCTGGTACATACTGCAAATCCACATCATTTTTCTATTATTACTCGAATTGCCTTTGAGTCTGGATATATATAGCGTAGTAAACTAAAATACTACTTTAATACTAAGGCTCGTGGATTTGATTCCTACACATGTCTGTTTGTGTTGGTTGGGGTGTATTACGAGAGGTAGAGTACATTAAAACAGCCTGTGTGCGGAAGTACCTCCACCTCGCAGAAAACCGTAGTCAAATAGCAACTCTAGCAAACTCGCAAGGTTGTTATATTCCTGAGAGTAAGTGAGGTTACCAGTAAGCTCCTGTCTTCAGAGAAGTAGCTGTGTTACAGTAAAACTGTCATTGCGCGAGCTCCTACAGTAACAAGTTTCCATCAGGTGCGCCGTATGTTTGTATGCCTCCCGACGTTGTAGAAAAAACAAAAAAACCTGACTCTGTCCTTACCATAGATAACAGAAACAACCGTTGTTTCTGTTATCTAAGGTCCTTACATACCTCAAGCGTTTCTTAAACATTCATAACTCTTTATGCACGCTCGCCGAAGCTTCCTAGAACTTCAGACACTATCGCTTGATGCAATATCTTAAGATAAAATATCAAATAAATCTATAACCAGATCAAAATTCTATTTAAATGTCATATAAGGGTGAAAAATTTTCCCGATTAGCATTTTTCACGAAGCTAAGCTCCATTGTTAAGCCTCTGCTATATACCTATAGCTTGCTATGCCATTTGGTAACTGGATATTGGCTGAGGATTAAAGTAGATGCCAAACGGTAAATCAATGAAGCCTGTCTAGTCAGGTTAATCAAATGTATCTACTGGGCTTTAGGATATGCAGCAGGTACTATCGGAAACAAAAGCGATTGCGTTTTCTGAAAACGAATAAATTTAGTCTATATATATATTCACGCAGAGTTCCTTACCGGGTAGACAGAGAGATTCGAGCGTCACATTCTAAGAAAGGTAGGGCGCATAAATGTAGCTCGTCTGGGGAAGTACCTTCACCGCACAGACAGCTGCTGCTAAATAACAACCTGGAGGGATGTTATGTTCCTGTAAGAGTGAGGTCTCCAGTAAGTTAGCAGTAGAGGTGGCAACGCGCGAGTGATACTTTATGTATTGTAAGCATTCGTAGGACTAACATATCAACTCCTTAGGAACTTACTGGTGACTTCACTTACTTGCAGTAACACAACTATCCTACAGGGAATAGTTATTTGCCTGCGATTTTTCGTGAAATGGAAGTACTTCTCCGGACGGGCTGCTTTGACGTGCCCTACCTTTCTTAAAACTCCCAGAGCAAGACAAACAGTCATGTTCATGCACACAAATGTTTGTCCTGTGCGAGAATCGAACCTACGAGCTTTGGCGTCAAAGTAGCGTAACAGCGCGTTTCCCCACTGCGCCACCGAGCTCGTCATAAAATTATATGTTCAAATGGTGTATGTGATTTTTCAATATTGAATTGCATCACCTAAGCCATGTAATTTTATATGCTCGTAACTTTGCAAATGTATTCCAAAAGTTGAAACATTTTACCGGTCGATTGTCCCTGGTAATACTGCACCATGTGATCACATTCCTGGCATAGCCGAGCTCGGCGGAATTATCCGATAGCTCAATGAAGCCGGCTTGCCTCACCTCACTCATACCTTTATTACTAGTTCAAGTACTACCTGAGTTAAGTACTGAAGCCTTATTTGGAATTATAGTGACAATATAACGGATCAGTATTAAGATGTATATATACATGTCCTATTACTTTTAACGAGCATTTCTTGTATATATATTTATATAAATAGTATACATTTTTTATACAACGTCGGAATGCATACAAGCATACGGCCCACCTGATTTATGTAAAGCGGTTACCGTAACCTATAAACGCTTGTAATACATTAAGTATCACTCGCGCGATGCCTCCTCTGCTGCTAATACAGCAACTCTTGTACAACAACTTTTTACAGGGTCGGCAACGCAAGAGTGACGCCCCTGGTGTTGCAAATGCCTCTAGGCTACGGTAACTGCTTACCATCAGGCAGGCCGTACGCTTGTTTGCCACATTAGTAGTATAAAAAACCTCCTTAGGAGGTTACTGGTGACCTCATTCACAAGCAGGAACACACTAACTCTCTAGAGAATTGTTATTTGGCTGCGAATTTCTGTGTCTGTGAGGTGGAAGTACTTCCCCAGCTTCGATGCGCCCTACCTCTAAAATCCAAGGTTCGTTCCAACTTACTCTTCATGCAATATGTAAACAGTATTATTTATAAAACAGACGTTCTCGTCGATTACGGTGTAGAACCTCATTATATTTCTGTAAAACACTCCGTTATAATATTTTGCTCCCCAAAAAAATACATCGACGAAACGTTTTATCTTTCAAACAAAATGGCCTCATAAAAGAGCATTTGAATGACATTGAAAAATGACAGTCATCATTTCAACACCATTTTTATGGGCACAATTTCTTTCGCATAAATATAAAAATCGGGGCGTCTTTATAAAAACATCTCTTCAATTGTCATTCATGGCGGTGAAACGCGTATTTGTCACCCGGCATACTGGCGGTTCGCGTACAGCGTTCCAAATATAAAAATGCAATTTTAAACAAAAATCCGCGCGCCGGATTGGAGCCCTCACAATAAAAAATAAATGCGTGCCAAACGTCCGAACACACTGCGAGAATTTTATTCGAACAGATATTTTTATGATTTCCATTTATAAATAAATTGTATAGGGAAAACTACATGACTTCCTCGTGTCTTTCGACTATATCTTACAATATTGTGTGATGTATGAAGTTAACAGAAATATGTATTCAGGCTGTCAAAATTAAACTTAGAGACTCAGAACTATTCGAAGTACTGAGCATTCCAACTAAGATTAACACTGTAAATTGTACCATCCGTAAACGGTTTTGGCTCAATTAAAAAACCCGTCAAGAACGAGTGGAACTCGCAAACGAAAAGTTGCATATAAAAAATATAAAACACAATTTTTGAAGGGAATCTCCTTAAAATTTTATTCTTATTTTATTTTTATTACTTTTTGTTAGAGCGGCTATAGTAATACAGATTTATTGAAATTTTCAAGTGTCTACCATTACTGTTGCTAGGATAGTACTGTGACACATGGACTGGCATACAGAGAAGCCTTAGTAATAGAGTTCTATTGGTACCCTTTAGATACCAATAGAACTCTATTACGATTATTACGCTGAAAAGTCATCGTAGCACTGAAAAATTAATAGAGATATAAAGTAGTATATAAAGTATATTCAACTACATTAATTGTGAAAATGTATGTATGTATATCTTCACGCCAAGTCCCTTGCGGGGTAGGCAGAGAGAACCGAGCGCCATAAGACGCGGTCCTTGCATACTTCACTCGCTTCTGTGACATTCATAGCTCTTTTTATGCACGCTCGCCGGTTCGTTACGCATGGTAGGTTAGTCTCGGCCTTCATCGACATTAAAATAAAAGGAATAAGGAATAATCAAAACCGTACTTGGCGTGAAATTATACACAGATAAATAAGGGATGAACAAAGTGTATGACACTAGGTAAAACTACAGGATATGATAGGATATCTGCCGAAATGGTCAAAGTGAGTGGAGAACTTAAAGTAGGTCTGCTGTACATACCTTTTATTCAATCTTTGCTGGCGATACAACCATGTACCAGACGACTGTTTACCGCTATTCAAACCTTTACGGTTTAGAGCTGAAATGTAAAGCTTCCTAAGTTTAGTACTCCAAGGATAATTGGGATGTGGAAGCAGAGTTCCGAAAGCGGGTGAGATGTGTGGATCAAGTCTTTTCTAAGGAAAAGATGTATAGCAGAAAAATCTTTAGCAAGCAGAGGTATAGCATTGCTGCAAAAGCTTGTTCGTCCCTTCATTGACTTGGAAAAAGATTATGACAGAACGACGAGGGAAATTTGGTCTGCGCTCTCCATGCATGGAGTGGAAATAAAGGGCACTCGAATCCTTGCACAAGAATTTTATTCGAGCGTCTGTGTCAAGTTAAGAGGGATCTGTACACACTAGTTCAGCATTTAATGTGATGTTAGACAAAGTTGCTAGTATCCTCATTGACTGTCCATTTATTCACTGTTACATAGAAAAGGTATGAAAGGGAAAAGGGAATGACACGAAAACAAAAGCAATGGTGATCGAAAGGAATGACTTCGTGAGAATGTATCAGATAATAATCGGAGATGAAAAAGTGGAACAAGTGAATAATTTTGTTTTTTGGGAGATATAGAAAAGTGAAAGCAGGAAACAGCATCAATGTTGCATTATATTCAGTTTGGCAAGCGAAAACCTAACGAGCAAAGCTCGCATAGATCACTCAGGGAGTACGGCAAAAGCATCATGAACGTAGGGTGAATGCTGCAGAAGTGAGAGCACTGAAGAGTAAGTGCAGAGTTAAATGATTGATAATAATAATTTGTAATATCAGCCAATAAAAATCCTGAACAATTACTTAAAATTTAACATTATGGCGCCGGCCCCGCTGCACGCGGTCAAGTGGTCAGAGTTCCGAGTTCTGCGTTCCTACATACACAAAAGCAGTCAAACCACGGCGGTCTGACTGCTTTTGTGTGTGTAAGGTTCTAAAATACCGCATACTGTACATTACAGTGAACGCGGAACGCAGAACTCGGAACTCTGACCGCTAGACCGCCGCAGTGGGGCCGGCGCCTAGAGGTCATAAAATAGGGTATTTTACAGTAGCCATCTGCAAGATACGTACGTGTAACTTAATTTAAGAAACCATTGGTAAATTATGAAATATTAATACGAAAGCTAATGAAAAAAAATTTTTTTTTAACGTTTGAATTTGATTGAAATGTTAATTTGATTTTACTAAAATATTATATATGTGTATACAGTTTACATTTTTCAGAATTATCCGCGTATATACTACGGCTACAACTACTACGGCAGAACAAACAAGAATAAAGCGCGGTTGATGTAAAGCGGTTGCTGTCCTATGAAAGTTTACAATTCCAGGAGTGTCGGTCACTCGTTACTACCCTCTCTGCTAACTGTCGCTGCCTCTGTAAAGTGGTGAAAGTAATATTAATTATGTTGGCTAATTTTAAAATACTTTATAAATAATAAGGTTGCCTTAAAAGATTGCTTTTAGCAATAAGGCCGCCTTGTTGCATAGTACATTTCTATAATTGTAAGAATCTTTTTAAATGTATATCCTTAAATTCTGTATTATGCAAATAAAGTGTATTCTATCTATCTATTCTAATAAAAAAAAAATTAAAACGTAGAAGATGATATCAGATACCGAAAGCCTAAATAATACACAAATGTTTTCCGTAGAAATAGCTTTCCGTACCTACATAATAAAATAACTTTACGATGCCATCCCAAAAACCACCAATATCAAACTCAAAAACAATCACCAATAAATTTCGTACCAGAATCAAACCCGTCATCTGGGGGCCTATCTTACATTTTGTATTCACTGCGTCGTCGTCAAGAGCACATCAGCAGGCAAAGTAGCAAAATATTATAATAGCATAATGGTGTCAGGTGGCGTTGTCCTACGGGCATCGTTTTTTACCTTCCTGAAAACAAAAGTGACTGGCAGGCTGGCTGACATCGACATCGATGAAACCAAAACCCAGTTGGCAAATTGACATTCTTTTACCAATGTCAAGGTGTGACCTTCATAGTCCTTGAAGATAGTATTTTAGATAATCCGCTTGGGACGTGTATTTTCTGGTCACCGCATATATTATACCATCTCCCACTAAATGAAGCGACGACATCAAGAGATTTGTAGGGAGTCAATGGATGCAGATGTCACAAGATCGAGGCGAATGGCTCTCAAGACGGCCTATGTTATTACTAGACGTATATGGGCGGAAATGATAATGATAATGTACTGGTATATATTACGAATCAAATAACAAAATATTAATTTCTTGAAAATCTAAAATCGATGACAGTTTTGAAACCAATCGATATGAACTTTTGTAACGTTCGATTAAAACAGTATTTTCAATTTATAGTTGAAAAGAATAACAAGGCTACAAATTATGCTATATTCACATTACGGTTTCTTTTTGTGTGAAAGAGGCTGTTGTTTATTCCCTAAATGCATGCGCCTTTAGAAGTATTCGAAAATATTTTCAAATAAACCATGTTTTATCGATATTTCTACGATTACGCATAACAACACTATTGCAGAGACAAACAGTGTCGCGACGCGATCGGTGTGTCGTACACTAAGCGGGGTTTAGGCTCGTGATATGAAAGCGAAGTGACGTCACTCAACTCTTGCCAACACCATCCCCGTACCACAACCCCGGATTTTATTGCTCGTGGATTGTCGTGTGCTTAGTTTTATTGCACGCTGTTTAGATTCCGCCGCTGTGGCTTGAATGCCAAATAACCACGAATATTCATGTATGAAAATCGGATTCGCTGAAACTGAGTTTTTACGGCTGTTTGGGAACTATCAAAATTTTAAGCGGAATTTGCGATTTGCATTTACATGTTAGAGTTAGTTAAGTATCAACCTTATTCAATAGCCAGAAAACATTTTTTTTTGGTTGTTGGGAGCTTAATATGATAGAACCAGATTTATAATTGAGATTACATGATGTCCCCCACCTCCTTCGAACAGAATCTTTGGTTATGTAGGTAATTTTAATTCGTCTCCGTATTTCGATAGTTCTAATTATGTCATGACGAAATACACCCAGCATCGCATCCTACATCCTCTCCCCGAGTTACCGTTGATGACCTGCTTTTTTTATACAATGTCGGAAGGCATATAAGCATACGGCCAACCTGATGTAAAGCGGTTACCGTAGCCTATGAACGCTTGCAATACATTA
Organism: Pyralis farinalis; assembly: GCA_947507595.1. Taxonomy (NCBI): domain Eukaryota; kingdom Metazoa; phylum Arthropoda; class Insecta; order Lepidoptera; family Pyralidae; genus Pyralis; species Pyralis farinalis. The sequence goes on along the minus strand of OX382264.1, from coordinate 26,759,370 downwards.
AGTATCAATCGCGTAATGCTAACATAGTACCTCCTTAGGAGCTTACTAGAGATCTCACTCACACGCAGGAACACAACAACCCTCCAAGGAGTTGTTAAGTAGCTACGATTTACTGTGAGGTGGTGGTACTTCCCCAGACGGGCTGCTTTGATGCATCTTACCTCTCTTACTGACACCCAGGCCAATACAAACAGACATGTTCATGCACACAAATGTTTGTCCTGTATGGAAATCGAACCCACGAACGTTGGTATTAAAGTAACGTTACTAACCACTGCGCCGCCGATCTCGTCGAAATGCTGCGTGAGCATCCAAGTCACAACTTTATGTAATATCACATTCGCAAAAAATTCAAGCAACGTGTCTTCATTCTTTGTATTACTTGTGCTTCAAAGTTCAAAGTACAACTAATCAAATGCTCCCCAGCTCAATCAATGTAGCGATCGATGTTTTTTCTTGTACTATCTATTACTGGCTCGCTGCGTAACTAATAATTAAGTTCGGTGGCCGAGTGCATTAGTGAATTGCATTGTGCATTACTGAATTTATATTACCTACTATTAGCGTTCGACCCAATAGTCGAAATTCGATCATAATCATTATAGAAAATTTATGGAAAACGTATACCTACGAATTATACATATATCCAAAGGTGTATCTATCTTTTTATTGATAACACTAAAGCATTGTTTAGTGCAAAAAAAAAGAAAATCGAATGAGAGAGGAAAAAACGGTACTGTGCTTTACGTGTTGCTTTTACCTATTTATTAATATATTTTTTTTTTGCATTTCAATTTGTTACTTAAAGGATCATCATCATCTCAGCCCGTATTTGTCCACTGATGAATATAGGCCTCCTCTCTAGAGTGGCATTCGTCTCGATCCTGTCACCTGCATCCATAGACTCCCTATTCTCTTGAGGTCGTCGCTCCAACTAGTGGGGGGTCGGCCTACACTGCGCGCACCAGTACGTGAACACCATTACAGAACCTTTATTCCCCAGCGGTTATCGGTTCTACGAACTATATGGCCGGCTCACTGCCACTTCAGCTTACTTATACTTTGGGCTACGTCGGTTACTTTAGTTCTACTGCGGATATTCTCATTTCTGATTCTATCCTTCATAGAGAAACCTCGAGCATAGCTCTTTCCATAGCACGTTGAGCGACCTTGAGCTTCCCAATACGGCCGCCAATGAAGGGCCACGTCTCAGTTCCGTATGTCATCAGTTCATCACTGACAACACACATTGTTCGAAGACCTTCTCTTCAAGTGTTGAGATATTTTAGGTGAGAATATGTGTCGAAGCTTCCCAAACGCTGTCCAGCCGAGTTGGATCCGTCTGTTGACCTGTCGGTCGAAGTTGGACTTACCTAACTAGATAACCTGCCCTGCCCTAGACATATTCATCAACAACTTCGAGGTTAGTGCTTCCAACCGTGACCATAGGTGACCATTCGACATAATTTTAGTGTTGTCCTTGTTCATCTTGAGACCTACCCGGTTGGAAACACTATTGAGGGCGTTGAGTATAGCGCTAAGTTCCTCAGCGACTTCGCCATGAGAACAATATCGTCGGCAAATCGAAGGTGAGTGACGTATTCGCCATTGATGTTTATCATGCTGCTTCCAATGCTGCGGTGATAAGTTTCGAGGATATAACATCGCCCTGTCTTATACCTTTTTGCACTTAGATCGGTCTCGTACTCTGTTCCTGTAGTCGGATACACATCGTTGCCTTACTGTATAAGCACGTCAACGCTTCGATGTACCGACAGTCAATTCGACATCGCTGGAGAGACTGTAGCACCGCCCAAATCAAAGGTTTTTTGTCCGCATACTCCAGACATAAGGGCAGATTCCTTTAATCTTCTGTATAATCTGGCGGACGGTATGTATGTAATCTACAGTGCTAAAGCCTTTTCGGAATCCGGTTTGTTAGGGAAGCTGAAATTCATCTAGTCTGCATACGAGACGGTTTGTGAGGCCTCTCGAAAACAGTTTTATCACCCTTTTTGAAAAACAGCATGACCAGGCTTCTGCTCCACGCTTCCGGCTTGTTTCAACGGTGTGTATGACGGAAAATAATAGCCTCTGAAGGACTACAAGTATCGACTTTCCGCCCGCTTTCAGAAGCTCCATCGTAATTCCGCCCTCACCCAGTGCTTTCCCATCTTTAAGCTGTTTGAGAGCCATACGAATCTCGTACAGACCGATGTCCTGGATATCGTCGCTAAGGGTTTCAGTTTAGCTCGTGGGTCGCTACTAGCACTGTAGCTCGGCTGTAGCGACGAGTACAGCTGTCCATAGCACTTCTTCATCTCACTCAGAATATGAGTATTCGTAGAAATAATGGTGCCAGTGCTGGTCTTCAGCTTCGTTAGTTGACTTTGCCAGCAAATAGATATTTGGCGAAAACTTTGGAGCCTTGGTTTCGATTTAATACGAATCGTATTAAATTGGCATATGTCTCGCCGTATGCATTTAGAGGTCTGATTGTTCAGCTGTCTGTGCTCTACTGTGTGAACTGAAGACTGCAACCACACTTCACGACTGACCTGTATAAGTTTCTGCGTGTTAGTCGAGAGCTTTTGGGTTCTTTTTGGGCGAGGCTGGAGAAATTTAACTCCCACTATATGGATAGTTTCCACCAACTTACTGTTGATATCGTTCGGTGTTATGCAATAATCTAGGCACTGAAAATGATTATGAAGTTCGAGTTGAAAGCTTTCGGGGTTTTGGATCAGGGCATGAGATGGACGGAGCATAGGCTTCACCAGGCGAGACCTTTCCAGCATTATGGTAAGGTTCATGCCTCTTACTATCCGGTGATCACTTCCGGTTTTCACCCTGTTGATCACAGAGACATTATTGAACAAACGCCGATTGTACGCGTGTTGTATGTTGCCAGGACCAGTCCATTGTATTGGTAGCCGCTGAATCAGAGCCGGAGATTCTTAGCACCCCCTGCCCCGCCGATTCTCTGACCGCTACCAGACCCAGGATCAGCGGGGCTTTCGGTGACTGGTGACTTATTCTTGTACTCATAGAAGGGGTTTTTGCCATAGTTGCCACGCTTGGCAGGCGGGTTGGTAACCATAGTGACTCATTAAAGTACGCCGGGAAAGCTGCTGCCCGTCTCCGGGATATTTCCTTTACTCGCCTTTTGCGACACCCCCAAGTTGAGATGGGGTGGCCTATTTTTACGCCGAGGCCACAAGGCAGCGCTTAAAGGATAATAACAAAAATCGTTACGTTACGTACGTTGAACCACTGTCATAAAAAAACGATAACAATAATCACGAATGCAAGATTAAGAATCAAAATTAAACATTAAATACATAAAAACTAAATTCTATGATACGTTTATTGCACATAAGAAATTGTAGGTACATACTTGATACATACACACACATTCATATATTATATGTGTATGTACGTCATACATATAATCAACAAAATACATTAAATGTAATTTAAATACACAATATAATATTATCCATTAAGAAAATTCTATGAAAACATCATTACGCTTTTTTTTTATTTTCTCTAACTTTAGCGTTAAAGGAATGTCTAATGCAAAAAATAACAATAATTCTTCAATTTGCAACCGATATAGAAGCCAATCTATTTTTGGATTTTTAATTTATTATGACTTTCACGGTTCGAATCCCTTGTGCCAAAATATGTTTTTGCATCTTTAATCATCATTTTATTGCCAAAATAGCTCCTGTATTTAATTCATCGATTTGGATATAGGTACCGCGGAAAGCCTAGACTCGCCTGCCACGACCAAATAGATCGTGTATTAGCAGAAGGTAACATGGATGGATGGATTCCTAGAAACTTGCAAGCATAGATGAAAACAGCTATGAATGTTAAATAAGCAAGTGAGGTGTCTAAGAACACACTCGGTTCTTATTGGCTACCCCGCAAGCCGCCGCCCGACTTATCGTGAAGTTATATTCACGAGTAAAAATATTTTAAAATGTAGTTATGCGAGATATATCTCATGAAAAATGTGTAGTCTCGCCTGCAAAATTTATTTTTATTAGGTACTCATTATTTTGGCATGGTCATAAAAATAATTATATCGAAATCCCAATGGACGCATATTTACTCTAATAACGGTGATTAGTTAAAATGTAAACCAGCCATATGAAAATAACAATTAGGAATGAAAAATGATGTTACGTCTCTTATAATTAAAAAGCCCCTACACATTCGTTTACTCTATGGTGACTTTGATAAATAATTTAATATGACAGGTCGGTCCTGTAAAACATTTAATGAATCATCGCTGCTTTGAAGTAGAAGGCAAGGTTGTACAAACGTCACAACAGTCTAATATTGCCCTTCAGCAAATGAAATTTAAAAAAAAACCTTTTCGCTGTTAATGTCATGGAAATGAATGTAAACTAGAATGACCTCAACAACCCTCTGGAGAGTTGTTATTTGGTTGTGGTTTTCTGTGAGGTGGAGATACTGTAATGTTTAAAATATCTAATGTAATAACCTTTTTGAATAATATATTTTGTAAAACCTTTTTAGAGATATACACTACATTGTCTCTGTGAACCGAATGATGTTTGTCAAAAAATATTTTATTAGTAAATTTAAAATTTTCAAATTATAGATGTTTAGGACGGAATCCGAAAAACAAGTCAATCTGGAACGAGTTTTGAAGAAGTAAAGTTTGAGGGCACCGCGTCTGAGACCTCCAGCCTCCTGCTATGGGCTACGTGGTGAACCGTCGGGAATTGACTCACTTTTCCAAACCCGTTAAACACCGGACGTCTAACTAATCCCATTTATAAAACCTACAGCTCTGTTGTGGACCACGGCGGGTGACGGAGTTACTGCTGCGGTGTTGGTCCGTAAGGCGGTCCACCAACAACTTCTACATCTGGATCTGCGTGCTGGCTAGCACGCTAACCAGCTGTCTACAGTCGTCGGCCACTATAGCCGGCGGCCACTCAGTGCACACTCCAGTGAACCTAACAGTGATATTCCGGTTAGACAAAGATAACGCGAGTTCTTAAAGACCCTTATTAGATGAACTTTAAGTCACTTTTATTTTTTTATGTAGTTTACTGTATAAATAGCCCTAATAAATTTGTAACCCTTTTTGTACACTCTTTTCCTTAACAAGTAATATAACAATACTTCCCCAGCCTTGTTTCTTTAATGCACCCTACCTCTCTTAAAAACACCCAAACCAATACAAACAGACATGTTCATACACACAAATGTTTGTCCTGTGTGAAAATCGAACCCACGAGCGTCGGTGTCAAAGTAACGTAACAGCGCGTTTAACCACTGCGTCACCGAGCTTTTCAAAATTATCATCATAAATCCTGTGACTTAATAATCGTCATTAACTTTCTCATCGTAATATGTCATGGGTACGTAATATTAATTATTAATGTCATAATGAATATACCAAGTGTCGGTTCCAATGGCAACAACGGCTGCAAAGCTGAAAATGAAATGAAATTATTATTTTTTTGTTCTTGTAAAGATAAAAAATGCTACGGCTATGGCTACATGCATGCTACATTTGAGCTTTGTTTAAAAAGAACATAATGTACATTTGAGCTTTGTTTTAAAAATACAAAAAATACGATCTGTCATTACTTATGACAGATCGTATTTTTTGTATTTTTATGGATTACAATCGTAATTCGGCTGTTAAGCATAATCTGATCTTACCTGTACTAATAATAGTTGATATTAGTAAATAGAAACTAAATTTGCTGTGGGTTTTTGATTTTTATCAAATGATATCTCCAACCGAAACTTGTGGTACTTAAGATGTATTATACATTCATACAAGATAATATCTGGAAATTCGCCTAAAAGATAATGAAAACTAATCTAATTACCAGGTAGGGGATCATGGGTAGATGTCGGCAAATTATTGAAAATGATTTCAGTTCCGTTTCACCTGTCATAATTAGTAAACTTCAACGATTAACAAACTTGGTCTGGACATTGACACCACCTTGGACTGAACAGCGCAAGTCGCAAAGGTGACCCATGCCATGTTATCGGGTTGCAGTCTTTCTTATTTATTTCTACTACTGCTAAGGTCACTCTTGAGCTGTCGCAATTTTTTTCAATAATTGATTGTGCTGATGTCCGCTATCGAGACCTAAATACTAGGCCAATATAGCAAAAACGCAAATTATTTATTTTTTAATTTCTGTCTTCGTAAGTTCTATTCTGTTATGTCATACAGACGAACGTTATTGTGAAGATGGAGTGCAATTAACAAGTTTTGGTTGTTTGATAGTGACCAAAACTTGTTTATCATCATTTGTAATCCATCATAGTTCACCTCTGCAGCAATTGTTGCACCGAGTCTCAAGGAGGTGTAATGAACTGAACTCCACTTGACACTCACAAGCAACCCTATCGACCCCTGGATCCATCTAGAGTGACAGACGACTTGAAATGTCATGTATCCCCTTTCCTTGACAAGACTCGATTCACAATCTCCTCGTTTGTGCGCCTGTTCAATAAGTAAAGGCAAACTTCATTGCAATTTTATTGTAATTACATTCATTTTTTATCTTTCCAGTTGATGTAATTGAGTTAGAATCATAATACATATTATGTCGGCGACAACGGCTATAAAGCTGCTGCTAATTCCGATGTGCCTGTTACTTTCGATTCATCGCTACAGTCTTTCATCTCCAAGTGAAAAATTCCAGAAAATGAGTCATGGAACTCAAAACGCACCACGCGTTCACTAGCAGTACCTACACGAATGGCTGCTCTCAATGTAAATTTCAATGACAATTTCATTGCCAAAGTTCTTTCGTAATTTTGACTGTAATAAGGATTAAGATGAAACCAATGTACTACTGTCGTGATTCAAGAGTTTAATTCTAACTCTGAGGTATCGGAAATGGTTTCCCGATAAGTCTGCTGGCCTATACGCGTTCGTATGCGTACATTTTCCATGACTACTGAACCACCGGTATTAAAAAAGTAGAACAACGGGAAGACAAACATATCATTGTAAATAATTGTTTCAAACTGAAACAGCTTATTTAAAATTTGTATTAGTAGTGCAAAAACAGTACAGAAATTAACAAGAGGTTAAATAGCATACTTAAGATTTTTATATCCAAATGCCAATGCTAGTGTTTAGTATCGTCACTCTTCAAAAATGTGAACGGGTCGCTACACAGAACCTGAAACGTGACCTGACATTTTAATGGATTTAACCGAGACTAAGGATAAAGTTGTGATCGCGTTTGATTTCAATGGTTCCTTTAAGTTATCCTACTGCATAATGTCCACTAAAACTAAAATACTGTCTTACCAAAACAAATCAAGAAGAAATAAGTAATATGATGATATATAAAATTATACATGCATGCATGCTATCAAAATGTTTAGTATACAAACGGTAATATAAACCAAACGTACCAGATAATCCGTATCAGTCAAGTCGCTAACGAAAATGTCAACTTGTAATCTATGTAATTAAGTGAGTGTCATCCGGGTTTACCGAGACAGCGGCGCGCCCTTCACACCACGTATTTATTCGTAGCCTATACACAATTGATACAATATGAAGGTATGGGAGCTTAATATGACACCCAGTTGCGACCCGAGTCCCGAGTGCGACTTTTAGAAATATTTAGATAAGCTCGGTGGCGCAGTGGTGGAACGCGCTGTTACGCTACTTTGACACCAACGCTCGTGGGTTCGATTCCCACACAGTACAAATATTTGTGTGCATGAACATGTCTGTTTGTATTGGTCTGGGTATTTTCTATGTATAATAAGTATGTATTTAAAAAAAATGTATTTACGTACGTTTATCAGTTGTCTAGCACCCATACCACAAGCTTCGCTTACTTTGGGGCTAGGTGGCGCTGTGTAATTTGTCTGGCAATATTTATTTATTTATTTATAATTTATGTTACGATTATGTCGAAATTCTCAAAAGCTATATTCTCTCTGGTTAACTGACTAAAACGGTGGTGCTAAAATTTCCATACAATATGTCGACATAATCGTAACATAAATATTTCGAATAGTGGCAGGGGCGACGTGGGTCAGTGATAGCTGGCGAACCGATAGATCATTTTTTTTGTTTGTATTAAGGAGACCTTTACTACTAAAGCTAGAAAAAGAAACCGTTATTAAGTATTAATTAAGAATGTAGGTATTTTACGCAACTTTTCTACTGAAAGAAATTAACAAGAAGTTCCCGCGAATACGGGCATTCGCGGACGAAGTCGCGGGGTGCAGGTAGCAAGTACTAATATGTAAAGCGGAAAAGTTTGTTTGAACGTGCTAATTTTTGGAACTACATATTGGATTTGAATAATTATTTTTGCATTTGACTGGATAACGTAAATATTATACTGCGTGTTTATATTTTTATTCATATGAAAAGGAAATTAGAAATTTAACTTTGTGTGTCGCAAAATGTTTAGATATTTCCTTTAAACGGTTTTTGTTGTTAAATATAAAAATTAAATTGATAATTTCAATTTCATTCCAACTAGAAACGTTTACACTTAATATTAGATACAATCATAAATCACAGAGATGTGGAATTAAATAAAACTAGAAAGTTAAATAGTTTGATGCTCGTGGGTGCAATTCTCACTCAGGACAAATATATGTGTCCATGAACATGTCTGTTTGTCGTGGTCTGGTTGTTTTAAAAGCAGTAGGACGCATCAAAGCAACTTCACCAGACTGTAAAGCAACGTCACCTCGCAGAAAACCATTGCGAAATAACCACTCTCTGGAGGGTTACAGTATTCCTGCGAGTGAGAGAGGTTACTAGGAAGCTCCTAAGAGGTATTAACAGCAGGATTGGCACGCGCGGGTGCCACTCAGAGGTGGAATTTTAAACGATCATATGCTACGGTAACCTCTTTACATCATGTGGGCCGTACGTCTGTTGTCTCCCAACGTTGTTTAAAAAGATACCGACTAATCGTTTGTACCGACATCCACTAAACTGATTGTAACTACATTGAATAATTCATTAAAGTAACGTAAGTGTAATAATAGCTACAATATCTTATCAAACCACTGCAGGAGTATGGTGGGGTGGGGGTAATGCCACTAAAGCAGTCAACAATGAAGTGGGAACGAAACTGTTTAGCGGAGTTTGCCGCGTCAATACGCGCGCGGTGGGAGCGAATAATTCATTTAGTAAGACTAACTCAAGGACTCAGCACTCGCGATTCTCCAGTGCCTTCATAAATATCTGCAAATATTTTATATATATGCAATTATTTGGGACCTCAGATCAGACATTTCCATCGATCGACATTCGATAGCGTGTTTCGTTTGCTAATAGTAAGGTTAGAAAAGATTAGACCAGCCTGGCTTGTTCAATTAATAACTTAAATATATGGTTTTTATTGTGAATTGTAATTATTTATATTAATAAATTGCCAGAACAGTTTCGTCTTTGCTTGAAAATGGGTTCAAACGGTACATTTTAGCTACTCTTTGCAAAATAGCTTATTTTACTCTACTGTCGTGCTTTTTAAGTTCGCTGACTGTCGATGAATATCTAACAGATAAAGATATCTGGAAATAATTCTGCAGAGATACCCTTATTTTTACCTTTATCTTACAACTTGACATTGTAACAATTGAGGAACGATTTGAAAAGTTCCCGTGTATTGTGTACCCAGCTGCTCTCTTTTCCCGATCTTAAAAAGTAACGTCAGTAAGTGACGAACATAGAAATGACCTCTCTCTATGACCTCTAATGGGAGCACTCTCAATAGATGACATTAGTTGAAATAGGTAAAGAGAGGTAGAATGCATATTAAAGCCCGGCTGGGTAATACTTCCACCTCAAAAAAAACCACAACCAAATAACAGTAGGTACGTATGGTGGTTCGGTCCCTAAGACAGACAGAGGGTACCTTAGCTTTCAAAGGTGCTGTAAACAAGGATGGCAATGCGCGAGTAATACTCCTAGTATTGCAAGAATTTACAAGCTACGGTAACCACAGCAGAAGAAAGCCGTATGATTACATGCCTCCCAAAATGTATAAACAAAAAAACACATATGAATTGAATTAATTAATAGAATGGCGCATACACAATACATCCATGCACGTGTTATTTTGATTAATGAACATGTATTGAAATGGTTCAGAATTAAATACATGAAGCAACACCTCAAACAAACTGCCTATCAAATAACAATAGTTATTTAATGAAGCTTTAACAAATTCTTTGTCATAATTACGAGTATATTACGCATTCGACAGATGACATGTTTAAATTGGGTGTACAAATAGACATATTATATAGATTAAAATATTTGGTTTAAATATAAATATAATAAACATAAATATAATATAAATTTTAAGAGAGGTAGGACGCATCAAAGCAGCCTGTCTTTGGAAGTACCTCCACCTCACAGAAAATCGCAACCCAATAACAACTCCCTAGAGGGTTGTTGTGTTCCTGCGTGTGAGTGAGGTCACCAGTAAGCTCCTAAGGAGTTGCTGTGTAAGCTGCAGAAGAGGCATCGCGCGAGTGATATATGTTACAAGCGTTAATAGGCTACTGTAACTGCTTTACATCAGGTGGAGCGTATGCTTGTATGCCTCCCGACGATGTATAAAAAAAAATCTGTATATTAATTTCTCTTTTTCTGAAATTACATTTATTTATATTTGGTATTTTCGTAGCGAATGTAAAAGAAGGTAGAAGCCTAGGAAGGCGAAAACTACCATTACCAAATTGGTCGTGTCATCCGAAGGTGATGTCCCTTAAAATCTGCGAGTGTCCATGGCAAAAGCTATTTACAGAACTACATTTTAAAGACGCGTGGCCAGGTGATAAGTGAGGTGTGTAAACCGAAGAGTAGTGAGTATCTAGCCACATGACACGGTCCTCTGCGCTCGGCCTACCCCGCAAGGGACTTGGCTTGAAAATATAGTATTGTAATATAGATATTTACGTATTTGATATTGTAATCTATTGAATTAAACGGGTCACATGCGCTCAGCGAGAGTTTCGTTTATAATATAATTTTATTGACCAATGATATGTTAATGGGAAGAAAACCAATGAAACACTCTTGGTGGTACAGTGGTAAAACGCGTTGTTACGCACCAACGTTCATGGGTTCGATTCCCACACAGGACAAACATTTGTGTGCATGAACAAGAACATGTCTGTTTGTCTTGGTCTGGGTGTTTTTGAGAGAGGTAGGGCGCATCAAAACGGTCCGTGGGGAAGTACCTCCACCTCACAGAAAACAGCAACAAAATAACAACTCCCTAGAGGTTTGTAGTACAAGCGTTCATAGGCAACGGTAATATGCTTGTATGCCTCCCTTTGTATAAAAAATACATTATATTTTAAAAAGATTAAATTAATGATCACTTGGCAGGGTCTAATTATATCTATATTATTACACATAATGTTTTAATTTAATTTTGTATACTCGTGTGTACCGCTTCTTTTGGAGTAAAAGAACATTGTAACTACTTAGGTATTAAGTCTAACATAGTAGCAAAACAGAAATAATAGAATGAAATATAATAGCAGAATGAAAATTTCATTCCGCCACACAGTGGGTCGGCACCATACGAGCAGGGAAACATACACCTTTCGATACTTGAATTGTTGAATTTTCGAAAAAAAGCCAAACTGTTGTATGTAAAAACTTACAATTATTTAACTTCTTAATTATAAAAACATTAGTGCTATTTTCTTATTGGAATTCTAATTAGATAATATAGTACTAAATGTCATTTCTTAGTATGGAAAATTACGTAAAGTATGATATGTGTCGAAATTCATCTTCAAGATGATGAAACATTATATAAGCTAAAGTCATCACAGTTACTCCATGAAAAAAATCAGTATATTCGCCAAATTCTTAGTCGTAGGTAGCGGACGCTGTCTAACCAAATGGATTTGGAAACTGAACAACGCTAAGAAGAAAAAGAAGATTATATAAAACTACATTTTCTCCAAACATAATATGTCACGCGCGACGCACACTTTACAAGTGTCTATAGATTTTTGCTGTATATTTAGAAGTTAAAGCATTGCGTCATATTTTTAAAAGAACATCTACTGCATAATTTCTAACAACAACTGCAGAAAATATAAACCCATTCAAATGAAAACTACGTGAATTCATAGAAGATTATTAATAGATTTATTGTAGTAATTTATAGTCACGTAATGCTTGGTTTTTATCGGAAAGATATTTTTTTAGCTGGTTCATATAAAATAGCTCATTATGTACTAATTAATAAATACTTACTTAATTAATTTTAGCTTAATAATGACATGTAAACTAATGTAAGCCATTAATATGAAATTGAAGACATTAAATACATAAGATTTCTTAACTAGAACTGGAATGAGCGCTAGTAAGTAATAACATATTCGTTGATGATAAACTATACAATTTTAGTCTCATGTTGTCAGTTCAATCATCAATTCAACAATGAAATTGTTTTAAATAAAATATTTAAACGTATATTAGTTGAAGATTTGAAACTTGTTCCTCATAAAGAATCAAAATCTGATCGCAACACAAAAAAAATCCCGAGATATGTCATATTTTATATCCCTTACCATACCAAGAAATCATGTTAAGTACCATATTTCTCTAAAAATAACTCCAAGAACAAAATGGTTCACACATTTTATATAGCTAATAGGTAAGTCATTCGATGGTCCATTTTGTTCATGAAAATTCAAAACGTAATCATGCTTATGTATCATGGCTTGTATGGAGTCGATCCACTGTGCGCCATCAGAATCTTTAAAAATTACTGTATTTTGTATGTAATACATATGGACGGACGGACAGTGTCGGCTTGAATACGAAACACGAAACAATCTGTATATATCAAGAAACCTCGCATTCAATTAATTCCTTAAATTACTACATTTTACTACTTTTAACCGATTTGAAATAAAATTCAAATCAATTCGCTCCTATATATTTTTTGTATTATACTTTACCTTTAGCCACAAGTAAATCAGTTTTAATTTTTTTCTTTAATGTTTTATTCGTTTTTTTTTATTACTACATTCCGTATACATTTATTGATATTTATAACTTAACTTTTTGTGTATGTTACGTCGTATGAAATTTAGATACGTTTTCTAATCTGAAAAGGATATTCAAAATCGATTTACGTTTGGCAAAGAAACATAAATCGATTTTGATTTAGAAAACGTACCTAAATTTAACACGAATTTAATGAATTTTCAAGTATCTACATTAAAGTTTGTTATTCTTTAGTTTTTAAACCGTCTCAACTAACCGACTACTATTTGAATAGTGAACGTGTTTCGGTGCCTCACACCAAGTCTAGGCCACGTTCAGTGTAAAGCGGCTTTAGAGACGAGTGCTTGCCGCCTTACATCGCAATACTCAATTAATATGATAATTCATACTACGGAACGAGGAAGATTCAACGAACGTGCGACGAACAGAGTTCACTAAAACTACCCGTGTATGCCGAGTCCGAGACTGTTTTGAATCGCAGATCCTGTCTGTCACTCATAAAATTTAATATGACATATTTTTATAACCGACTGTCGAAGGAGAGTGATCTTTTTCGAGCATATTTATGTGTGTCTTTTAATTTTTCACGCTCTGTAGCCTAAACGTTTTGACATATTTTCATGTGTGACATACAAACATTTTGTAAGGACCGAGTCATGTGACGGTAGTGAGTAGCTGTGTAAGCAGCAGAGGTGGTATCGCGCTATTGATACTTATTGTGTTGCAAGCGTTCATAGGCTACCGCAACCGCTTTACATCAGGTGGGTCGTATACTTGTATGTACATAAAAAAATAGGGCTGACATCCTTCCTACGTTGTACATAAAAAAAAATTGTGCTGACATTCACCTTAATGTCCTGCGTAGATTGGTTTTTGATTTCACATTATGCATGGCCCACCTGTAACGTGGTTAAAGTAGCCTATGAACGCTTGCATAAATATCGCTCGTTCAGTGCAACCTCAGCTGTTAACAAAGCAACCTCCTAAGTACTACTAAGTTGGACTGCACCTTACCTCTCTTTGCTTAACAACTATCAATTATCGAAAGTACAAAACCAAACTTATAACCTTCCCTCTTGCTTGTGCTCACAAGCACAGAGCAGCTCGGGATAACTAAACCCATCTATGGATAAACTCATTTCGACGCTGCTTAACTTGCGTATTCGATTAGACTGACAAAATCGAGCTTCGGCTGGGTATTTGTGGACTCAAGAAGTATCATTATTTAATTTAATGCTATAATGACATGTTTGCTTTATGACATTGTTGTTGGAAAGTTGTTAATAAATTCAAGAGATCAGGTATTTACATTGTAATGACTGAACAACCTATAGAATAGATTACTCAAGAGCTGTTTTTCTAGAAGAATATTGCGTAAGGTTTTTTCAAAAGACATGAAGAGGTTTTACATGATCGGCAACGCCCGAGTGGCACCCCTGGTGTCCATACGTTACGGGGACCACTTACCTCAGTCATGTAAAAAGCCTTGAACATCTGATCAAAAAAACCAGTCATCTGCGTAAGTATTACCCGATAAAAAATCATAACCCAGGGTTGGCGATCCCCCACTAATTTGTCACAAATTATTTCTGAGAAGTCAATTGGACTTCGTGAAGGTTAGCATGTTACGCAACTGTGACAAAATTTACAATTTATATCTAACACTTACTGCCTGTGACAGACTGACAGACAGAATCATAGGTACACAGACACGTGAACGATCAATTAAGTTTTGTGTAATGGTTTTGTCTTTTGGATACGTCTGGTACCTACACCTCACAGAAAACGGAAGCCAAATAACAACCCCCAAGAGGGTTGTTGTGTTCCTGCGTGTGAGTGAGATCACCAGTAAGCTCCCAAGGAATAGTGGGGTAAGCAGCAGAGGAGGCATAGCGCGAGTGATACTTAATACATCGCAAGCATTAATAGGCTACGGTACCCGCTTTACATCAGGTGGGCCGTATGCTTGTATGCCTCCCGACGTAGTATAAAAAAAAAGAATAACAACAGAATGGATCAGTTGATTGCGGATAAAATAATTATTTTTGTAGATCAAGGCAACATTGCATCAAAATTTAAATTAATACACGAGTCAAATCATTAACAATATGATAACGAATATGAAGTAATTGTTACATAATATCATATGCCATTTAAAAAATATATGTTTACGATTTTTAACAATCTCTATGTGCCTTCGATAGCTCAGTTGGTAGAGCGGTGGACTGTAGTTGGTTTAAAAAAGTCATCCATAGGTCGCTGGTTCAAATCCGGCTCGAAGGAGAAATTTTTGTTCGCAAATATATGTTAGAGTGGCGAAATTAGAACAATTAACTAAATTATGTTTGCTTCAAATTTCTTCTGTTTTTGTTTTGCTTTTTTCAATCGTATCATTTACGTTTACCCTTCTCTTACTTTTAAAGAGTCTTTTTAATAATTTTATACTAAATCTGCACAATTATCTTCGAGAGTTTCGCATCGTGAACAGGTTTTCGGTGTAGAGATAGCCATATACCATTCTATATTCGTCCTAGTGTTATCCCGTTTCCTAATCCATAAGCATTGGCGGTGTCCGCTACCGAAGCCTAAAGATTTGGCGAAGATACCGATTTTGTCATGGATCGACTGCCGTGAAACCTCTACAACCCAGAGGGAAGAATCAGACTTCTCTTAGGTTAGGTATTTTCTTAGGTGAAACTCAACTGCCTTGTACCACGGTTTATCGAATATCTAACACTTTTGGGACCTAAATTGTGGGTTGTTTACCTAACACATCGATTCCAGTCACAGAACCGCCTAAACGCCCGGTAATTCTTCCTTGTTGCCACCAAATCAGAATAGTATACTACCCCGGATGTGACACGCAAGGAATTTAACATATCGCCCCGCTCCCAACGCCAGAGATCCCACTCCCATAGAACAAGATGTGCTGTTTGCTCGAATTCATGATTTGTCGTAGAAAACTCTCACAAAGGCGATGACACAAGTCTAAACGAAAAGAGCTTAGCTCTA
Source organism: Pyralis farinalis (assembly GCA_947507595.1). Lineage (NCBI taxonomy): Eukaryota > Metazoa > Arthropoda > Insecta > Lepidoptera > Pyralidae > Pyralis > Pyralis farinalis. Next base: position 26,743,310 of record OX382264.1, on the reverse strand, counting down.
AAATTTCCATGTCCAGTTAAAATTGCGCAACGGGATGATCGACTTCTAAGGCCAAGCAAGAGATAATTAAAGTTGACGATACAAACAAGAGATAAACATATATGCATAAATCCGAAAATACGTAATTAGTGGTACATGCCGAAATTCGAACCGAGAACCAGTTGGTCAATAGACTGATTCCTTATCCACTGGGCCATCACGTCTCACAACCATTCTATCTATAACTTAACGCCAAATCCCTTGCGGGGTAGGCAGAGAGAACCGAGCGCCACGTGACTCGATCCTTACACACCTCACTCGCTTCTTTAACATTCATTGCTCTTCTCATGGACGCTCGCAGGTTTCTAGGGCTCCTGACATCACCTTCTGACAGAATACGATCAATTTGGTCATGGTAGTATGTATTCATGTACAACCATTATAATTGAACCATTACGATTGAAGCAGGAGTTAGATATGGAAGAGTACTGTTTACTTTCCTTTTGGAATAGTAGTCATCATTTATAATATTAAAATAAAGAAACGAGGATTATACAAATTCCTCACAGCGCATTAAGGTTTCAGCTTGCGACTTCTCGAAAACCCCTATTAAGGAAGAAGAAAAGAGAGAAATATAGAGGTCAGCAAAGCAGTCCGACTTGGTAATTATTTGCTTTTACTTTTTTTTATACAACGTCGGAAGGCATACAAGCATACGGTCCACCTGATGTAAAGCAGTTACCGTAGCCTATTAACGCTTGTAACATATATCACTCTGCTGCTTACAAAGCAACTCCTTAGGAGCTTACTGGTGCCCTCACTCACACGCAGGAACACAACAACCTTCTACAGAGTTGTTATTTGGCTACAGTTTTCTGTGAGGTGGAGGTACTTCCCCAGACGGGCTGCTTTGATTCGCCGTACCTCTCTTAAAACATTCAGACCAAGACAAACAGACATGTTCATGCACACAAATGTTTGCCTTGTGTGGGAATCGAACCCACGAGCGCTGGTGCCAAAGTCGCGTCATTCACGACTGAGCCACCGCGCTCGTCAAATTTTGCTATTTTAATGGAATAAAAAGACGAGTCATAATCTATTTGCTACATTACGAAGTGAAAAAATATTAACTAATTATTTTTTACGTAGTATGTTATACTAACGACTAACGTCTACAGTGCCTGGAGATGCCTCGTGGAGAGGCGAAACACGTGTCGCAGCGACGACCGTAGCAGCCACTGCAGCAAAACTTCACATTTCAGATGGCATACTCCCAGAGACGAGCGTAGCAGCCGAGGCGGAGACGACCGGAGCAGCCATGGCAGCGGCGGCATGCATCTATTAACTGTAGTAGGTGGGTGCCAGCCGACAGTAGTTCGCTAATCTGAATCTATTAACTATAAGTCAAAAAGTCTTATTCACATTAACAGTCACTTCACTTGAAGTTTGGCGTAGTATTATGTAATTTCGGTAAAAAAGAAACCACAATGTTGATTCGGGATATCGCCATGCAAAATTTCAATATTTTTTGCTTATGATTTGTGCACAACGAACACTTATTTATATGTATTTATAATGAACGAAATAACTTATATAGAACCGATGAAACTATTTTAGCGTAGTAACTCAACTCATCGGTATGGGTCGGGTGGTAAAATAGAACGCACAGCTCTTATTGGCTGGTGTACCTATTTACATCGTGTCTCTTACTGGTTTATTGCAGACATGGTCCTGTCTAAATTCTAATAAGTTTTTTCTCAGGTAGGAAATCCTACAGAAAAAAAACGCTTTAGTTTTTTCATGTTCTCCAATTTAAGAGAGCTAGGACGCATTAAATTGTGTGTGTGAGGTGTTAGCAGCAGAGGTGACATCACATGAGTGATACTAAATGTTTTACAAGCATATAAGTATATGCTGTGGTAATCGCTTTACAACAGGTTGTATGATTGCATGGCTCGCAACGTTGTATAAAAAACATCACAGATTCTCCTTCTTTCGCATTATTAGGAATGAAAAAAAGCCTAACCCAATTTTCAATTATAACTTTTAGTTATGAACAGCATTTTAGTGTCTGGTTTTACGAAATAATATATTTCCTTAGGGAAACCCTAATGGTAATCAATGCCGGCCTCCCGCAAGACTTTGTACTATCCTCAACGCTTTTTGAGTGACATTTCGTCAATGAAGTGTCAATACCTCCTAACTGACATTTTTGCTTAAATTAACAGTAAACCACTTTAAGCCGTAGAGTATTAAAAAACTCAATTTAAGCAAAAATGAGACTTAGGAGGTATTGATACTTCATCGACGATTTGAAGTACCATTAACACTTATTATACAGGCTGACTTCTAATACTAATATTTGCCATATGAAGGCAAGCCACTGAATTTTTTTATCTGGAATATAGTGTAGAAGTAGATATAGTCTGATTAGAATTCGACTGAGGCCCCACACCAAAAAAATACTTAATATTAGTCAAGTCAAAAGGTAATCGAATAATAAACACATAGATACTCGCAGTCTATAAATTCGTAAATATTTTGTAAATTTATATTGTAATTCGTAAGTATTTTGAAAATAAAACTTGCCAGTAACTCTAAAACTAAACTTACTTTTACTAAAGAATAAATAAATATATAGTTAATAGATTCGGGTCTTATTTTGTTAAAGTGAAATATACAATCAATTTGATCTAAACTACTTGGCGTGCATCCGCCACCAATTAGTTCATACGAACTATCACCGGCCAGCACCCACCTACAACCGTTAGCAGAGTTGAGGTTAACGTGTGAGGTTAGGAGGCGAGTGAGGTTGAACTGGCGACAATTAATATAATATTTTTGAAAATTTGATTTATGTAGGTATATATTTCGTTTATTAAAATTGTAATTTTTGACATTTGGATAAAAATTTGCACGTCTGCGAGCAGGCTAAACACACGCACTATCGTTATGTAAGAACTTTAAAACTGTGCTTCTAAAACTGATTGATTGGTTAGGCATTTTGTCGAAAACATGGCGGCTCTGGTCGTGTTTGCCTTTGTTGCTACGGTTACAATTGCCAGCCATCTGGAACAAAAACCGTATGCGACCACTACCGTTGCTGCACTGCCTGCTCTGGGCGTGTCTGCAACGCGCGTTTCACTGCAAATACATGCTAAACTGCCAAACCAGAGCGGCGAACAAAAAAGTAACCGTATAGTTAATTGATTTTTTGTAAATAAAAAAAAAGCTTTAAACAATAACTTGTTTATATTATTGAAATTAATTTTCAAAACTTTTATTTTAATACCCTGTTCTTTAGGTTTAGAAGATTGTTTTTCTTCAGACTACACAATGTGGATAACATAATCCACTATGCTATTTTATTACGAATAAAGAAGCTCAAAAACATACACACATCGTCATTTAAAAATAATTATTCCTTCGAGCCGGATTTGAACCAGCGACCTATGGATGACTATTTTAAACCAGCTACAGTCCACCGCTCTACCAACTGAGCTATCGAAGGCTTGAGCAACTGTGCTACAAACTCGTACGCATTCCGAGTAATGTAATCTAGGTGAAAGGTGCATTCATTGCTTGGGTGACTACGTAATCACACAGTTGGCGGGTTGGCGGTGATACCGTTTGCGTAATGGACATGTTATTAATTTGTTGGAATACAGAGTTATATTTAACTTAAATTGTTATGATTATGAGGTACAGATTCCTAGTCAAACCTAAAAATGTTATTGTGCAGGTACTGAAGTACAGATACCAATAGGTAATGTTTTTGGGCTTGCCCATAGTTATCTTTAGAGCCAAACCTCACATGTACGTGGCACACCCTGCTGAATAACATGAGACTAGTCATGAGAGGAGCTCGATGGGGTCGTTGCGCGTGTCTCTCTATTCGATCACACAGGTTAAGCAATGTAGACCCCTGCCAGTCTATGGATGGGTTTCTCTACCTCTAGCTTCTCCGTGATTCGGTGATTCCGTTAAGCTGTCGGTCCCGGTTGCTGTCGATAGAAGACAGTCGTCAGTGGTATAAAAAAAATCAGAAGAATATAATGTCACTAAGAAGTATTGGGACTTAAATTATTATCAATGTCAACTAACACAGTGTCGTATAGATTAGTATGTAACTGATTATGCAATTGCTGATAAGTGACCTTTCACATGCATTTAACAACACTGAACCGTACGTTATAAGTATAGGTATACATCCTATACCTATATACATGTGCCTTTATTTACAGTAGATAGTGACAACATTTTGTTGCCTACATTAAACTACGTCCGGAAGTAGTCTGACGTGTCGTCTAGTGCTTAGACAGAACCCCTACCAAAACACAACAACACAATCAAATCATTCGCTATTCATCGAAACATTTATACACACCGTATGCATTATACGGCACACTAAAACACCGTTGAATGTCAATGTTAGTGGGAGAATTAATTCAGAAGCGGTTTTGCATTGGGAATGCGGTCGGAACGGTTCTAATTTGAATAGAAACTGTCGCGCCGGGCCGCGATATGCGCGCTCGTTTCCGGCCCGTCCGTATCGGACCGCCCCTGTATAAACGGCCCTTAACGAGTTCCCAAAGAATTTAACGTTGAGTTACAACGGCTACTCACGTAAATGACTATATTTGTTTTGTGTGCCTATACTTAGAAATATCTTTGAGTATGGAAATAACCTGTGGAGAATCGATGAAATTGATTTTACGTAGTAACTCAACTCACCGCTACGGGTGACAGGGGATACAGTAGAACGCACTCTTATTGGCTAGTTCGAGGATCAATTAAGTTGAGAATAAATTACATTTGTTATTTGATTTATTGTGAAATATTTAATTTATTTATGGACCTGGGTAGAGAATGTTGATTTGAAAGAAGATGTTGTGGTAACTAGGGGATTGCGTCAAGAGTAGGCAATTGTAAGGTTGAATTCCGTAAGAGTACGTTATTTGAGGATAGTAAGATAAAAACGATGAACTGACAGAACTTAGCAGAATTGATAGAGATCGGAAGTAGTAGGTCGGAAGTATGATAGGCTTCTTTACACGCCTTAAGCACATTGGGTTTTGGGCTCTTTCTAGTTTTATTAGGGTGGATTTGGTAGCACTAGCCTAGGAAGTGCAAATAGATGCAACTTTTTTGCTATATGAGGAGTGGCTTTTAAAAATGAAGGTTAGTATTATAACTCTTCCCGCTGTTATTGCTATTTATATGTGGTTTATTATTTAAACCTATTATCTATGGTGACTCCCAAGTACTTACAGGTATTGGAGAAAGAAAGAGTGGGACATGAACATGAGGATAGGGTATTATTAGGATGATTGTGTGCATGCATGTTAATGGACAGGGAGGGTAACACTAACAAGCTTCGGGCTGTATTATAAATGGTACACGTAACGAACACTAGGTATTTGGTTGCCTGGGGATAGCGTCAAAAGATTTTGTCACAGGAAGCAACTACATCGAGTATTGATGTAAAGCGGTTACCGTAGCCTATGAACGCTTGTAATACATTAAGTATCACTCGCGCGATGCTACATCCTCTACTAACACAGTAACTCCTTAGGAGTTTACTGGTGACCTCACTCACACGCACGAACACAACTACTTTCCATAATGTTGTTGACTGCGGTTTTCAATGAGGTGGAGGTACTTTCCCAGACTGGCTACTATGATGCGCCCTAACTCTCTTAAAAAAATGTACCCCTAAATTCGTATTTATTTGTAATTATCCCTTGCTCGACGGTCATGGAAAACATCGTGAGGAAATCTGCACTTTCAAGAAATTATAATTTTAGATGTGACGGTCTGACGGCAGTCACTCCATGTCAAAATCAGTATCTTCGCCATACAACAACTCCTTAGGAATGTTCATGCACACAAATGTTTGTCCTGTGTGGAAATCGAACACGCGAGCGTCGGTGATAAAGTCGCGTTATGGACCGCTGCGGCACCGACCTCGTCAAAAGGTTGAAATTATAATCGCAACATTTGAAAATTACCGTAACAGGTATTCCAGGAGCTTGACATTATGGTGCAAATTGACAGCAATCACACGAAAGGGCGCCTTCAAAGATCAAACACGGGCCCGAGGAATAATTTAGGGCGGCAGACACTTAGCATAAGGTCAAACTGGCATTTCCTACAACATTTACGTTGACGAGTCATAATGTCGGAGACAGCGACACGCAACACAGGTTTAGTGTTGAGCCGCTTGCAGAAAGTATCGATTCAATAATCTGCACTAATGTGTAACGGAGGAGTTTGTATGTTTGAACGCGTTAATCTTTGGAACTAGTAGTCAGATCGGATATTTATTTTTCCATTTCATAGCCTAATTCTTGAGGAAGGTTATAAGCTATTCGACGTCACGGTACGACCCTTAGAAGCCGAAAAAAAGGAAAGAATGTAGAAAAAGTAGAAATGAAGTCGCGGGGTGCAGCTTGTAGTATATAAAGTGAAAAAGTTTTAAGAGAGGTAGAGCGCATCAAAGCAGCTCGTCTGGGAAGTACCACCACCTCACAGGAAACCGCAGCCAAATAACAACTCCCTAGAGGGTTGTTGTGTTCCTGCGTGTGAGTGAGGTTACCAGTAACCTTCTAAGGAGTTGCTGTGTTAGCAGCAGAGGAGGCATCGCGCGAGTAAAACTTAGTCTATTACAAGCGGTAATAGGTAACTGCTTTACATCAGGTGGGCCGTATGCTTGTATGCCTCCCGACGTTGTATAAAAAAGTAGTTAGTTCGAAACGCTAATCTGTGGAACTACCAGTCGAATTTCGAAAAATCTTTCTGCATTTAATAACCCAATTCTGTAGGAAGGTTATATATAAAAAAGGTAAGAAAATGGTCCCCACGAAATACCGTGGATGAAGTATGCATGTATGTATGTAAATCCTTTATTCCATTTTAAATACTAAACCCCTTATCTTCACATATATGAGGTATCGTTTAAATCCTTACGTAACATAGGCTATGTGACGTAACAAAAGCAATATGGTGGATTATGTACTCCATATTGAGCAGACTTAATAAAAAAACTTTCCAACCCTATCGAGTTAAGAATCAAAATAAAGAGTTTTAAAAGGCAATCTTAAAACATATACAAGTTTGCTTTTTAATTAATAATTTATTTTATACATAATGATTTAAAACCACCAACTGTGCAGAGAATAATTGAAAAATTCAGGGAGACTGGATCAATTAGTGATCTTAGACACTCTGGGCGTCCTGTTACAAGTCGTTCAACAGAAAACATCGCAGCAGTTCGCTAGAGTGTTACTGACAAACCAGGAACATCAATTCGGCACCGTAGTCAAGAATTGAGCATTTCGAGAAGCTCTTTACCGCGAATTCTCACGAAAGACTTTTGACTCAAGAACTGAAGCCTACGCAACGCGAAGAGAGTTTGTTGAATGAATTTTGTAACAACAAGTGGATGCTGATTTTGCGAACAAAATCATCTTCAGTGACGAAGTTCATTTTCATCTTGATGGCTTGATGGTTAATCGTCAAAATTGTACACAAGTAATGGTTGAGAAACAAATGCATCCACAACGCGTGACTGTTTGGTATGGATTTTGGGTTGAAGGTACGAGTATTATCGGACCATTCCTCTTCGAAAATGCGGCTGGTCAGGCAGTAACAATTAATGGCGTTCGTTACCGTGACATGATAACTCAGTTTTTAGTGCCTAAATTCCAAGATATGGATGTGACCAACATGTGGTTTCAACAGGACGGTGCCACATGCCATACAGAGAGAAACAATTCAATTACTGCATGAGTGAGTACCTTATCGAGTAATTGGCCGTTTTCGCGATAAGAATTGACCATCAAGATCTTGCGATTTGACGCCATTGGACTTTTTCTTTGGGGTTTTTGAAGTCAAAGGTTTATTCCAACAAGCCCACGACCACCAACGCCTTGAACGAGGAAATTGGGCAGTGTAATAATGAAATTCAGCAACATTTATGCGAACGCTCATAGAAAATTTCAATAAAACAGTGCGTATTTGCCTGCAAAGCCATGGTAGCCATTTATCCGACGTGCTACTCCATGCATAACCCCAATCTGTATAATCTATGAATCAATGAGAAATATAAACTTTCTAATTAAAAATCTGTGTTTTCCAGCTTCAACAATCCAACAGATGCATAAAGGCCGTGATTGACGGTGGCTGTTCCGACAGTATGAATATCAATGCTGGCGTCCCACAGGGCTCAGTCCTGTACTGTCCCCAACGCTGTTTCTACTATCAATGGCTTATTATCAATTGACAGCCTTCACTGTTAACCGGACGATAGCACTTGTTACACGGGCCGTGCTAGTACCCCTCGTTCCCTTCTGGTTGCGTACTGTGTGGCTCCAGTGAAGTTTTCTACCGAGAACTATTAAGTTGTAGAATGAACTCCCTGCCGAGATTTTCGCAAGGGGCTACAGTATGGGATTGTTCAAGAAAGATGTGAATAGGTTTTTACATGGTCGGCAACGCAAGAGTGACACCCCTGGTGTTGCAAATGTCGATAGGCCACGGCAAATACCATCAGGCAAGCCTTACGCTTATTTGCCACCTTAGTGGTATAAAGAAATTCAACAATTATTCTGCGTCATGGTGTTTTTAGTTTCACTGTTTATAATTATTTTCAACGTTCGTAACAACGTCTCTTAATTTGAAAATTTTATAGAACCAGTTATCACAATATAAAATAGAGCAAAATATTAATATTAGTTCAAAATAACTAGATAACAAGAAAGATATGACATCATAACTGTACAAGAGCATTTACATATACGTAAACTAAGGCATTAACGGGAAAGGCTGTTAAAATTATAAAATTATTACTTTACCTCCCTGAAATTCGAAGTAAAATTAAGCTGAAAATGTGACTATAGGCCCACTATCATTTTTACTATAAAAATAACAGGAAGACTCACACCATGCTTCTTAGATAATTCAACAACAATCGACTGTACACAAACAGATGGAATCAATCTAGGTTCTAGTCTACTTTCAAATTCAATACAAAATTCAGGAAATAGCTTGTGAAGTCAGGGCGATACGAACACGAATTTTGTATCAAAACTCCCCAACAGCATGAATCTGCTCGTGTATGACCGGTTTTGACATCACTAAACCATCCGGCATCAATAAAAGGGGTAATACCTAAGTACTGCTGTCGGAACAGCCTGTCAAAGCCTTCACTGAAATATTAATGCCAAACTTTGAAAGAATGCTTGATTTAATTATTATTGTAATTTTAACTGCCCCTTGACATGAAAGGCGGACCGCAACTGGAACTATTTACGTAAAGTAGGGTTGAAAGGAATAAGGGAGCCTAATTAAAATATACTATTGTTTTGATTGTAAATTCGTGAGTTTTATAAAGCTGCTTTTGTGAAGTTAAATATTTGGTTTAATTAAGTGCCTACATATTATTTCGAATGAAATAGTTATGACTTTATAAGATGTTTCCTCATATAACTTTGAGACAAAGAAACGTTATTTATTTCTCTAAAACCTTTGTATGCTGTAAAATAGGTTTGAAATGGCACTTCTTACTCAGTTCTCAAAAAATACTTTAACAATTTGTTTATTTCACGTGTAGACACTGCAAGCTGATGCAGCTGTTCACTGTTTTATGTAGGTAACGGTAAGTCAAGTTGCACTTGCAATACCATTTTTAGTTTTATTGTTTGCGCCATAAGAACGTTACAAAGAATAGCTTAGTTTGTGGTGTCGCTGTGTGTACGTAAAATAATCAAAATATAGATTAGTGTGTTGCGTATTAAGATACAATAAAATAGATATTACAAATAAAAGGCTATTTAGAATGACTATCAAGATGACATGTTTTAATTTTTTAACCGCCCGTATTGCCCAGCTATGGTGTTATATGGCTGCAGTAGTTTTCGGTGGGGATACTTTCCCAGAAGAATATTTAAAGGTCTTACTTTGCCCCACCAAAGGAGAAAAATATGAGCAGGCGGAACACAGCATGAATTATTTTCGATCGCATTTATCCTGCGTTTATCTTTGTTGCGGACTCTTTATATATTTTTCAACTATGTTTATGGTCACTTTTATATCCATGAAAAAGAAATGTACGAGTATTTCAATCAATCACTTATTTTTTGTCTGTCACTTAAACTGTCTTGTTAAAAACATTAAATCATTATAGGCTCTTCAGTGTTCACTGCTTTTCATTCCCTAGCTTGTAGAGTAATCTCCGTTTCAATCTTTATTATAGGTATGTAATTCGTAGAAATATGAGTGCATATAGAATATATACATATGCTACGAAGTAATTACAAGAATAGAAGATATATATAACGGTAGATTCAAACAAGAACAAACTCGATATATACGAGTACAAATATTTATTGTAGGTATATACACCTCTTTCTTGGCTGAATATTAACACCGCAGGGCATACAGTCTACCTGATATAAAGTGGTACCGTAGCCTATGAACACTTGCAATACATAAAGTACTGCTAGCACATCGTTACCCCTGCTGCTGCACAGCAACATCTTAGGAACTTACTAACCCTAATCACTCGCAGAAACACAACAACCCTTCAGGGAGTAGTTATTCGACTACGGTTTTCTATTGGGTGCAATACTTCCCCAGTCGGACCGCTTTCATGCCCTACATCTCTTATAGGCACCCAAACCAAGACATGTTCATGAACACGAATGTATGCTCTATATGGAAATCGAACCCTTCTCTTTGTTTTAAAGTAGCATTCACAATACTCTACCGGGCTTGTTATTTCTTAAAACTTGCAGCTATCATTGTAAATTCCGAACAAATTGTATCAATCAAAAATACTTTGCTAATTTATGGTAGCAAATTAAGTGAATCTGGCATTAAATCTCCCTTTCTTAGCGTCTCGTTTGAGGCGCACAAAACGCGCGAAAACCTAATGCCATTTCACGGCGGAGTAAACCTTTCTCTCGGAGTTAGCGTCTATTTAAACTCGGATTAACTTAATCGATCGAGAAGGCCCTTAATTATGGCTTTATCTCGGCAACAATGAGCGAAGCGAGCTGATTTAAATTGACTTGGATTAGCGGCTGCTGTGTAAAGTTTTGCTACACGCTCATTCCCTAAAGAACTTTATTTCTTGTTGTTACCGACATACTCGTAGTAAAAACAAAAATTCAGTTTCGTTATTCAGATACAAAATTCTAGTCCATTAGGATCGGCGGGGTCCGCTACCTAAGCCCAAGGATTTGGCGAAGACACAGATTCTTACATGGAGCGACTGCCGTCAGAACTCCACAACTCAAAATATAATTTCTTCGACGTGCGGGTTTCTTCACGCTGTTTTCCATCACCGTCGAGCAAATTCAGTTTCGTAATTCCGATACAAAAAGTATCATTTAGTCTTCATATTATTACTAGCGTTATCCCGTTTTCCAATCCATTAGGATTGTCGGGATCCGCTACCTAAGCCTAAGGATTTGGCGAAGACGCAAATTTTTACATGGCGAATCTGCCATCAGACCACCCAGAGGGAAAATCAGACCTTTAAAATGTCGGGCACGCGTCTTTCGAAATAAAATTTCTTAGACGAGCGGGTTTCCTCACGATGTTTTCCTTCAAGCAAGTAATAATTACAATATTAGATTCGAACCGAGGAGCATGTTCCAACTATGTTCTATTGACATGTTCTTTATATACTGGGCTATTACTGCTCAATAAAGTGTTAAGTTTTGCTATTAGTAAATATGTTGTCCGAAAGAAATTGTGCACCTGTGGAATGCTTTGCCTTTCGATATCCGGAATGCTCAATCACTTCGATACTTCAAACATCTTCTCAAACTTCACTATCTGTCCCTTAACATTACGTAATCAGCATAACTTTTCTTGTTTCTCCCCTCAGTCTCATTTACTGTGTGCATATTCATTGTATGTATCATTTTGATAAATTTGTGTGTATGTGTGTATTAATGTATATTATATGTGTATATTTATGTATATAACAAGGTAGGGTGCTACCTTGTTTCTTCACTTCTCCTCTACCCTAAGGTTCTCTGGAAGAGATCGCATCACCGCCGCCATAAGACCGCCGTTGTACTGATACTTTTTTAATTGTTGTTTTTTTTATGTAGGTACTTTTCTTTTGGTGCAATATGTATTGTATTGTATGCGATAAGACCGCCTTAGCACTTTTAAATACAGGTATTAGCAATTGGTATACATTCATTTTTTACACAACGTTGGGAGGTTACCGTAGCCTATGAACGCTTGCAATAAATTAAGTATCGTTCGCGCGATGTCACCTTCGCTGCTAACACAGCAACTCCCTCAGACTTTACTGGTAACCACAGTTACTAGCAGGACAGAACAACCCTCCAGGGAGTTGTTATTGAGTTACGGTTTTCTGTGAGGCGGAAGTAGGTACTTCCCCAGACGAACTGCTTTGATGCGCCCTACCTCTCTTTAAAACGCCCAGACCAAGACAACCAGACATGGTCATACAAAATGTTTGTCCTGTGTGGGAATCGCAGCAACTAGATGTCAAAGCAGCGTTAACCATTGCGCCACCGGGCTTAATACAAAAGTGTATTGTATTGTAAACAATAACTGACGTAGAATATTGACAAAAAGTCTTGCAATTAATTTAACCGTATCAAAACACGTCGGGCGGGATTACTAAAGTGGGTAATGCGACGTGACTGGCATAGTGCGGTGCGTGGCGGGTTTGTCTGCCGGTATCAGCGTTAACCGCGGTGTCGGCGACATATTAATATTCATAATCGGCGTCTCTCATGTTGCCGCCCCAGACTCCGCTCAGGGAGCGAGACGTAATTTAATTTGACAAATTCCTGGCGTGGAATGTCTTCATGTTGCATAACATTATCATTGTTTCTGTAACGTTATTATTATAAATAGTCGGCGGGATAATTCGAGATCATCCCTCATACCACGAGATCGGCATCGTTGTATGTTCATAAAGTACACGCGACTTCAACGGTGCGTATTTCGATTTTTTTTACTTTCTTTCACGGCTTATAAGGAACGTATCGTATGTAGAATAACTTACATCTTTCTCGAAAATTGAGCTATCAAATGCAAAATGAATTTTTCAATTTCGACTTGCAGTTTCAGAGATTAGAATGTTCAAACAAACAAGCAAAATATATATTACAAACTGTAATAAAGTGAAAGAAAGGGTTACATACGAGTATTAATACAGATAAAACAAAGTACGTCTAGAATGAGTTTATACTTGCAATATATATATATATATATATCTAAATATAGATGCATGTGAATTGGACGGACTTTGACGAAATGTTATATGATGATAGCTTCAACAAATCAGATTGCTTATAATGAGACCGGTGGTCGGGTGGTTAGCAGTGACTACTTTAACACCTTAAACACGTGGGCTCGATTCCCAGATAAGACAAACATTTGTGTGCTTTCATGTTCGTGAGTTTTGGTCTGAGTGTTTTACCAGATGTAGGGCACATCAAAGTAGCCTGGCTGGCGAAGTACCTCACAGAAAACCGCAAATAACAACTCTCTGGAGGTTTGTTGTGTTCCTGCGAGAGAGTAAGGTTACCAGTAAGCTCCTCAGGAGTTGGTATGTAAACAGTAGGGGTGGCAACGCGAGAGCATCTCTGACGGCTCCTACTTTTATGAGCACACTGAAAATACAAGTGGTGGTATACCAGCCAGTATTGTAGACACTTATTTGATCTTCAAATGGAATTGTGCAAATACACATCCTTGGGAGAAAAGATAACACAATCTTTTTTATAAAACGTCGAGAGGCGTACAGGCATATGGCCCACCTGATATAAAATTACTGTAGTTTATAAAATCTTGCAACACAGGGTGCATCGCTCGCGCTTTGCCCTGCTGCTTATTCCCGTTGAGTTGCTTTGATGCTACTTAAAAACACCCGGGCCAAGAGTAACAGACATGTTCTGCACACAAATGTTTACTATGTGTGGGAATCAAACCCAATAGCCTTAGTGTTTGTCTACACAGCATTCAAAGTTTCTCGCCTGTTTCAAACTTGTTGATATATTCTCATTGTGTAACACCCACTCACAACACTGCTGTTTTTCCTTTGGTTCAGAACAGCAAACCCACGTTTTTGTCTCCTACGACGAAGTCAAAAATTGCATTGGAATGTCCATGGCCGTATGGCCCATATTTGTCATGTCAGTAGGTATGTGAGGGATCCAAAGATAATAGAGTTTATTAAATTAACTTTTACTCTTCAAAATATATATATATATATATATTAATTTGGTCCACGAATGGCATCGTACGTGATGCCTCGGGCTTCTTAAATTAATCTGTTAACAGTAACGTTGAAGGACAATCTTTATGAATGTCGTCATTCAGAGAGACATCTCTCAAGGTAATCAGATGAGGGATTCGAATTCTTTCGAAGATTCCCAAAATCAATTTGAAGACGAACATCTTGTGGAAAAAGAAGAGCACTGATCGAATGGTATGTTTACGACGCGATGATGGACAGCCATCATGGCCTACTCTGACGTAAAAGTCAACCTGTGATCAAATATTTACCTTTCTGGAAAATAAAGAAATCACAGGGTACGAGGTCCGAACTGTATGCAGGATGGCTCACGATTGAGCTTATTATATTATTATATTATATTATTATTACATAATAGCCGTTAGAAAATTATCATGCGTCAATACTGTAAGAACTGTAAATTATAATGAACTTGGAATAAAATAGAGGCCTATGCATTTTTAGTAACAAACTTTAGAATCATAGCTAACCTTAAACGCACATGGTAAATAACAAAGAAACCTCTGGCGAAACAAATGTAGGGTTTACACTTATAAACAAATTTAAGAAGCCGCGACTGGGGAAGTACCACCACATCACGGAATCCCGCTCCCAAATAATAACTCCCTGGAGGGCTGTTATATTCCTGAGAGCGTGCTATAGACCACTCTATAGCGAGCGTTCTTAGGCTACGGTAACCATCTGACATGAGGCTGTATACTTTTGCCTGTCAACATAGTATAAAAAATAAAGCAATTAAATTGAATATACGTAAAGGAACTCTGTTACGTTATAGTACAATAAAAGATAATACACATTTAATTTATTTTTTAAATCCTAGCATGTACCACTAAATTCTTGTTTTCGGATTCATGTATACATGTGTAATTATCACTTGCTCGGCGGTGAAGGATAACATCGTGTGGAAATCCGCAAGTCCAAGAAATTATATACCGAAAAATGTGTGATCTTACCTAAGAAAAGTCTGGTTTCCCCTCTGGGTTGTGGAGGTCTGACAGCAATCGCTCCATGTAAGTCTCCATTGTCATGATCTTCGCCAAATCCTTTGGCTTAGGTAGCGGACCCCACCTAATGGATTAGGATAGGGGATAATGTTAAAAAGAAGACACATAATTTATTCTCTTGCATGTGAAATACGCTTCAGAATAGTAAATAAACTTCAGAATGTAAAGTGAAACATGATAAGAATATGCAAATAAAGACACGGTCTTTATGGTGAAAGATTAACAAGCAATTTTTATAATCCTAATCACGAGACCTATCGTCTGGTACTAGGTATATACTGAGAAGTAAAAAAACTAATGTGGGCTCGCTTGAATAAATGAACGAATATTTATTTTTTACAAATTGTTCTGCGATATTTGGACTAGTATAAAAAATTCGACCATACTCGATAATTACAATTCCTCCTGTCGTTTGAATGATACGAGGTATTATGGAGAGACAAACTAACATGGATGGTGTACTCTATGAACTAACAAAGTAGGCTCTGCCAAAAGAGAAACAATGTCTATAAATTAATACGATGCCCATCTAAATAAGTACCACCACCTTGTCGAAGATGCCCGCGAATTTCGCGGCCAAATATTAATTTCTTGGAGGATTGTTATGCTTCTGCAAGAACAAGGTTATCGGTAAACTCTTAAATATATATATAGTCCGTTACAATTACAAGCATTCACAGTCTACGGTAATCAGTGCACATAAGGCAAAGTTCACGCTTCTTCACCAGCGGATGCCGCTTGATATAAAAAATATAATATAGGAACTCATAAAAAACATAACCCTATTACGAAAAAAAACATACGTACTCAAACAAAAAGTAGGTGTAAACAGAAAAGTCGTATCCAAACATCAGCAAAGGTGACTTGCGTTAAAGCGCGGCCGCTCGGGACCACAAACCCTAATTATGTCTGAAACAATACCCGCATTATTTTTATCCATTCTGTGCTCAATCATAATTACCTGCGCCTTCCCTCAGGAAGCATTGTTACGGAAAATCATCGCCAAACCTTCTACCGCTTTATTACCCGAAAAAATATTTACCTCTGAGGTTTCGTGGCCTCCCGGTGAAACAAAAGAATTTTTGATTTAGAACGACTTGTCATGGCGAGATATAGCGGCTCGCCAAACTCAAACAGAACTTACAAAATGGGTAAAATCCAATCAATTGTATAAAATTATTATTTCTTCAATTTTTTTTATGTTTATGAAAGTCTAGATATAAACCTTTAATGTTGTAAAAGCACAAAACTGGTTGGAAATACAAATAATTAACTCTCAATAATCTTTAATTATGTGTTAAAATTTTACAATTTGCAATAAACACAACATCGAAACTAATGAAACAAAAAACACGGAATTGAGAAAGTCTACACGAACGATACCGTTGAAAACTGAAAATCGTTGACAACAGAAACCCAACAAAAATAAACGCGTATACGCAATAGTTAAACTAAATGTATCAAATTGTAAAAGGATATAAAGCCTGCATAATTTCATCTAGTGCCTAAGAAATACAATAAACAGAGTAACAATAAGCTTTTGAAATCAAACAACAACTCAATAAAAGCGCACGCAATTACCTGAGCCTCATATTTATCTTTTCCGCGAATAAATGCTTTGTGGGGTTGAACAATAGCCGGGGGGCGGGGGTGGAAGCTTTATAATTTTTTAATTAATGCCGTCGAAAATATCAAAGTCATTGGCGTGCTAGTGGGAATGGCTATTAAAACTCGATGATTTTTTCATAAAGCATTCCCTTGCTTTTATATATACCTTTCTAAAGTGGATGGCAAATGCAACCAGCAAAATTAATATTTTATTTGCGGAACATTATAGCTATTTGTATCTTTATTCTGATGTTTATATATTTTCATGTACCGAAGAATTAATGACGACGTGTGTGCCAGTTGTGTCGGTTTAGTCGAACACACAGGTTAAGTAACATCGACTGTAGCATGTCTACTTGGGGGTATATTTCTATCGAGCTCCTCCTTGCTTGTAATGAATGCATTCCCGCTAGTACCGATTATTTTCGATTGACGCTAAGTCAGCGGTCTTCAGAATGAAATACAGAATCGTATGAATTAAAATACGGAAGTCTTCTAACCAGCAATTACGGAGCACTTGCATCAAAAGGTTTTCCAAATGCCAAATGTGAAATAAAAATAACCGTAATTTTTCCAAATATAAATATAAACATGTTTTATATATATAGAAATAAACTATTTTTTAAAGCGAGCGGCTGACGGGATAAACCGCAGTCTATGCATAAATTCAGAATATACCATGCTAAATTTTATCTTAATCCGAAACTGCTTGGGCTTCTATTGCTATATAAATCTTTCATACACATTTTTCTTAAATATAGACATCGATAATTTACAATTTTATTATGTGTAAAGATTAACCAAATATTCATATTTACATAGGCACCAAACAACGGATTTAAAAAATATAGAGTACACTTCAATAGATAAAGTTTCATATCAATCTATTTGATGGACTCAACTACTTGAATATATTTTATCATTCGTTCATTTTAATTCGTCTTGTAATTTTTCTAAATCATTAGGTACCACACAGCGTAAACCTATGATTAAATTATTCCCTCGCATAATCAAAGTGTCGATGACCTGCCAAACCGACCCCTTTCTCTGGAGTTATTCTATTGGAAATTCATGTCACTTCACAGGGACTGTTGCGATGTCGCCAGAATCACCCAACGGGAAAACCCGTAGGAAAACACCGGCTTAAAGGATTTGTCGCTCCAGCTATCGTGTTAATTGTAACATACTCGTATTTTGCAATTGAGTGAGCAATTTCTTTGATATATAAGTATCTCTTTTATGCTACTCGGATGGCATACAAGCGTAAGACCCGGATAGACGGGTCGAATGTGAATGCGGTAACTGTGTCACAATAAACACTCATATTAGAAGAAATATCATTACATAATTTAATACAACATTGGTAGGCCCACAAGCATACAGCCCACCTGATATAAAATGATTATCATAGCCTATAAATGCTTGCTTTACCGGAAGTATTGAGACTTAAGGGTTTACTGGTAACCTCACTAACTTGCAGGAACATAACATCCCACTAGGAAGTTGTTAGGCATTAGATTATTAGGCTATTTTTGTAAGCTGGTAGTACTTCCTCAGTCGGGTTGCTTTGATGTGCTCTGTCTTAAAACACTCAGCCCAAGACCAGCAGTCATGTTCATGATACAAATATTTATCCTGTATGGAAATCGAACACAATAGCCTTGATGTTAAAGTAGCTTTGTTAACCACTCTACCACCGGGCTTGATATGTTTATAGTAACATAAAATATCCGAGCCGTAGAAGGGATCCTGAGGCAAACAGTTTTTCGAAAATCGTTTTACATCTAGGAAACTTTGTATGTTCTACCGATTGTACAACGGGTTGTATTCCGAGGATATTCGGTACGTTGCCAACAGCCTCGTTCTACAATCACAACGCTTGCTGGAACGTCATCCTCTCATACACTGGTACTGCAGTAGCCGCATACTGTGCGGTCCCTAAGAAGTTTTCTACCGAGAAGTCTTAAGTTGTGAAATGAACCCCCTGCCGGGGTTTTCCCTACAGACTACGGCATGGAGTTCATCGAAAAAGGTGCGACGAGGTTTTTTATAAATTAATTAATTGAAAACTTTATTGACCACAATAAAGTAAGTACAAAAGGCGGTCTTAACGCTAATTGCATTCTCTACCAGTCAACCACATGGAGTGGAGAAGAACACGATTGTGGTTTTCGTTAAAAATGTCTATTTGTATACTGTAATATACTCGAAATGCGAGCGTTGCGCAAAATTTGTGGCGTTACATTTGTAGTCCGGCATTGTTTGAACGCTTGTGGCATTCGGAATGATGATGTTAGAAACAGAGTTGGTCTGAAAGAGAGTGTCGGTGTTGAAATAAGAAGAGGCATGCTCCGTTGGTTAGGGCATATAGAAAAACGCAGGAAGAAAGAATTACGAAACAGATATACAATGCGAAAGTACAAGGATGTAAGAGCCGAGGAAGACTAAGACTTCTACCATGACCAAATTGATCGTGTTTTATCAGGTGATATCAGGAGCCTCATAAACCGGCAAGTGTGCATAAAAAGAGCAATGAATGTTAAAGAAGCGAGTGAGGTTTGTAAAAATCGAGTCATGTGATGCTTGATTCTCTTTTCCTAACCCGCAAGGGATTAGGCGTAAAGTTATACATAGATATATACTGACAAGACATATATAAACATATTTTTTACAGGATCGACAACGTACAAGTAAATCCCCTGGTGTGGCAACTGTCCCTAGGTTACGGTAACTGCTTACCATTGGACAGGCCGTATACTTATTTGTCACCTAAGTGGTATAAAAAATGCTAGTGAAGAGTTAAAAGAAAACTTCTACGAATGAAATTATTGTTGTTTCGATTTTTTCACTTTAGTCTGAAACCATTACATTATGCAGTTTGAACTTATCGGCAAAACGGTCAATAATACAGGTTTTAGTTAAAACGGTTAAATTGCAAATGTTTTTAAAGCTTTTTCTAGTACGTAATTTTCTAGCGTGCAATCACGATTGAGTTAATTATTAGGTTGCAAGCGACCCTGGAAATTTGACGCAAAATTATAGTTTTTAACACCGTAACCCTTACTGTGTACGATATTCGTATTATAAACATGGCGTTTGGAATTACTATTCGCAAAAACCTTACTAAGTAAATATTGTGACTTCTTAAATAATATCTACATTTCTTATTCCCTTATTATAACTAATAAATAAATTCGTCAATAAATAAATTATACGTAATTCAAAATAAGTTATTGCCTATCTGTAACTTCACGCCAAGTTCCTTGCGGGGTAGGCAGAGAGGACCGAGCGCCACATGACTCGGTCACAATAACATAAAATCATTCTCATAATTTATTATATTTATTAAAACTTCTC
Organism: Pyralis farinalis; assembly: GCA_947507595.1. Classification (NCBI taxonomy): domain Eukaryota; kingdom Metazoa; phylum Arthropoda; class Insecta; order Lepidoptera; family Pyralidae; genus Pyralis; species Pyralis farinalis. Next base: position 26,723,048 of record OX382264.1, on the reverse strand, counting down.
CATTTGATTAATTTGATTGTAAGTTGGTTTTTAAAACATTTATAAAACTAGTAAAGGGCAATCGAGCTTCGCTCAGTACTATTTATGATTTTATGTGCAAAATTACGTTTCTTCAAGAAAAACTTCTGTATACCACAGCAACTCTTAATCATTCGACTGTAGGAATATGGTCTTCGTTCAGTGGAAGGGGTTTAGAGCGCTTTTCAACTGCAGATTGACGGAAGCCATTGTTTTCAAGCCGCACGATGACCATTAACTAAGCTTAATGATTGTCATCTATCGAAAACAGCCGAAACGTAGGGTTAACGTGTACTCTGAAGTAAGGAGAAGCTCGAGATAGTACACATCGAGAGACAGGTTCTGGTCACTTACTTAAATGAACTTAAAAACAAAATATTATCTTAATACAAATTTGATCCAAATGTTTACAACTGTTTCCGAAATATAGGTATTTATTACAAGAATTACTCATTCAAAGTAATAGGAAAATATAATGTAATACAGAAATATAGTTGTGTTAGTGGGTTTCGAATGTATAAGGTAAACAGTTCATATGGTTGGATCAAATACGCCATAATGAAAATTGCGAATAGGTGGCGTTAGTGTTAAACCCGCTCTGCAGTTTTTTATGTTATTTTATGTAAAAGCGATTTTTTCCTGGAAATATACCTATGCAGATAAACTTAAATTGCAAAACCTAGTGTAAATACAAAACATCAAAGTCCTTAGGCCTGTTTACATACATGTATATACAAGAATTGATCTTTAAATATATAATATCCAAAGTAATAAGATGACACTATCGTAGCATAGAGTAGTTAAATACTCTATGTTACGCTGTTTATACTCTATATTTTAATCCAAACATATTTGTAGCTACTTGGTTGCGAATGTTGACACCTTACACCTCTACCTTTAATTGGTTCTGATTACTTCTGATAGAGTCAATCAACGGAAAATATAATGGCATATTTCCATTTTGAATTGAAAATCATCAATGACAATCAAACCAAATCGGGTCGTTAATCGTTAACAAAGAAGGGTATTAAATCAATTACCTCGATGAATCCGCAGGAGAGGCAATTTACATGAACGTCGCCCTAATAACGCTAATTTTGACCGGCCATTGTCCTGTAATAAAATTTTATCAAACATTGTCTGGCGCGATTTCCCCTATGATTGCGCGTAATGAATCGGTCGAGTTGGGCAGGATTGTGAAGTTGTGGACATAATTGCGGTTGAGCCTTTGCAAAATAATCGTTCTTTTCGAATGAGACGACGTAATGAATCATAACATCAGGTCTTAAAAATAGAGTTCATTTATTTTCTAAACTTTAATTATACTAATGGTCAGCTAGTGGTGGAAATTCGTCCGCAATTCATTAAACTTTTGAAATCTTACTCAATTTTTTTTCGTTCTATATACTCTTTCTCTATATGAATTTTAACTATGCCAAATATCACACCCCTCGGTGTGCGCGATGTTCCTAAAAAGGCTACAAAGGTTTTTCTTTACATATATAGATATTCAATTAACAGTATATTTTATTTAATTGAATATCTATATAGATTATAGGTTTCAAGCTATATATAGAAGATTGCATCTAACTAATAAGATAGAGCGATACTTCTTGTGCTGCAAACGCCTATAATTACGGTAACTGATTCACAGCAGGTGGGCTGAAAAGCTCATTTGTATTTGGCAACGGACAAACATATGAATAAACGGGCTAAGAGTAACATGCATCTAGGGTGCCGTACTACCTATGACGTAATTACTAGCTATGCCAAATTGGTACTTTGGTGTACCTGACGAACTCGGTGGCTCAGTCGTGAATTACGCGACTTTGACACCAACGCTCGTGGGTTCGATTTCCACACAAGGCAAACATTTGTGTGCTTAAACATGTCTGTTTGTCTTGGTCTGCATATTTTTAAGAGAGGTAGGGCGCATCAAAGCAGCCCGTCTGGGGAAGTACCTCCACCTCACAGAAAACTGCAGCCACGTAACAACTCCCTAGTGGGTTGTTGTATTTCTGCGTGTGAGTGAGGTCACCATTAAGCTCCCAAGGAGTTGCTGTGTAAGTAGCAGAGGAGGGATCGCGCGAGTGATAATTAATATATCGCAAGCATTAATAGGCTACGGTACCCGCTTTACATCAGGTGGGTCGTATGCTTGTATGCCTCCCGACGTAGTATAAAAAAAAGTGTAAACTTTTTACTATTATTATATATTAATACTGTATACTGTACAAAGAATACTATGTCCCAAATTGATAGCATTGTTTGTAGTTATATTACAAAAAAAATACGTGTCATATAGCTACATGAAGGAAAAACCAATAAAATAAAATAGATGTTAACATGGATATCCTTATTTACCTCAGCAAAGGAGTCGTGAAGAGCGCGACGGCTTATCTGTTCCCTTTAATTGTTGGCTGGAGTGCCATCGGGAGGTTTACTGACTCCGATTGCGGCTATAAAATGTTACAGCCCTTTTGTTGTAACCAGTTTATATCGGGGTTTGTCGCCTTCCGCCTCAGCAGTGCTCTACTTTTTGGTATATTATTATGTGAGTTTGCGGTTGTTGTTACTATGAAATTAAAGTATTTATTATTACTTGTTCATATTTATTTTGACTATTTGTACAGTCGCTTACGACTTTTGAACGTCCAGATATAGCAGATATTTTATCCCTTTATATGTTTGATTATTTTCAGCCTGTATTTCTGTTAAAGCGGATCTATACTAATACTTTCTAATCACTCGAAGATACCTAGTTTTATAATTTATTCTCTTTTATTACAAACTTGGTTTGGGTGGGCATATCCAGATTTTGTAAAGAAGACAAAGTGTAATTATTAACATTTTTGACTTTTCAATTTTTTCTGCGACTTCGCATAGTGTGGAAGGAATTCATGCCGACGTTTTCCCAGGGGACCATAGTGGGAGCTTTTGTACAAAAAGTGTGAGGAAGATTTTACAGGGTCAGCAACAGATGAGTGATGTTCCTGACACTGGAAGAGTCCATAGATGCTTACCATCAGTTAGGCTCTGTAATCGATTGTCACCTTAGCTGTATACGGAAAAAATACAAGTATTTACAAATAAAATTTAGAATAAATAATAAAATAAATTTAAACTATACTATTTGACTTCTTCTCTTGCTTACTTTTTAAGCACACTGGGTAAATAATTGGTGTACTAATCAATATTCTTTATTTCTTTAATCTGGAAATGGGGTTATGCCAACGGAATAATTGGTAATTTTTTAGCCCTGTTTCTTGCCGGCTTCAATTTCGTTCCTTAAACCGATACTTAATTGTTTCCAAATCACTTCAAAGATGATGAGCTGAAGAATAATACGTTTAAGTAAAGAAAACAGTTAAACCTCAAATTACTGTAACAGTAACTACGTTTTCCTCGGTGATCGTAATTAGTAACCAACCTTCACGCTATTCGGCTTATGTCACATGTACACTGATGAAGAATCACACTCTTCCATATAGAAATGTTGCGAAGAAAGAACAATTTTAAAATATAAAAAAATCATAGCATTGAAATCCTTACATACTCGTTAAATCCACTTTCATTATATGTGACGAACGGTTCCCGCCAATTCAAAACAAAACAAAAATCAGACACACATTTTGTGTTTTATAAAATATAATGTTCGTAATTTAAACAGGTCTGAATAGCCAGGAGAGTAAAACTTTCAGTGTGACGGTGTATCGTATGGTCATACGGTCACACTGAAAGTTTTATGTAGTATATCGGCCGTTTATATCAAATATCTAATTTACTTTATTTAAGAATTCATTTTTAATGATTATTGACAACTTAATCAAACATTGAGCAAGAGTGATTCAGATTCACACAAATAGGGATGCATCAAACTTGATAGCATACTTCCACACGAACAACAAAAATCAATAACCAATTTTCACTTATTTAAAGATATTAAAAGAATGAATTACTTTATTTACTATTAGATCCTAGCGGGCACTTAATCTTAATACATTTTATTGATTCCAAAGCTCTTTTCAAACAAGTATGCAAATGCAAAGAAGAAATCTATAGAAGTTATATACAAAGAATGATCCCCGCTTGGGTGGCTAAGTTTAAATCAAGGAAATCAAGCTCACTGATTATCCAAAAACCTTTGCAAAGAAAAATTCTTTCGCAAAAAGTATTAGCGCTGTATTCTGGACTGTGTATATTTTTCTTACACTTTTACTAGTTCCACAATATTTTTAGTACTGTTACACAATTTTACTCAATCAATACTACAGAAACACGTATTCGCGCTATTTTGAATAATTTAGTTCCGCGACAATTTTCACACACTTTTACGCTTCCGCCGCTCCAAACATACAAAGAACTTTGATATGTTGAAGTTACGTGACATTCGACGCCATTGGTATTGTGAAAAATATTTTCATGTCATCTGCATTTATACTGGTATTATATATAGGTAAAGTTTGTTTGGATAGGATTGTTTATTTTCTTGGGGTAACTTCTGAAACTAGTGATCCGATTCTGGATAATTTTTACTTATTATGTACATTATCTCTTACTGTGCTATGTTATAAAGCTTATAAGCTTAAGAAGTTTATGAATTACTCATATGATTGACAACGTACTGAAACAAACTGCATAGATATTGGTAACATAGCCAATAGTAATTATCACTTGCTCGGCGGTGAGAGAAACACCGTAAGGAAACCCACCCGTCCAAGAAATTATATTTCTGAAGTTAGTTACTTCTTAGACTTAACCTAAGAAAGGTCTCATTTTCCCTCTTGAGTTGTAGATGTCGGGCGGCAGTTACTCCATGTCGAAATCAGTATCCTCGCCAAATCTTTTAACTTTGGTAGTGGACCATGCACCCAATGGATCAGGAAAAGAGATAACGCTAGGTAGAAATAGAAGACATACAATATTTTAGATGACTAATTTAATATACCAGAAATATAAGTTTTGTTGGCTTTTAAATGAAATCCGGATGTAACGAAATAATAATTCATTTAGTAAATTTCAAGATTTAACTTGTTCAAATTATATTTGGAGCCAAAGTCAGCTCGCCTGTACGCGATGCGCTTGCGATTAGCGAAGGAGCAAAAGAAAGGTAGGGCAGGGCACAATGACACACCATTAGTAGTGGCTTCAGCATACAGCGTTACAAAAAACCGGATAAAAATTGAAGAAAGTATTGTGCGAATGAATAAGACCACCAAGGATCTGTTTAAGAGTCCGCTGCCTACTCTACAGTATTATTATTGAATTGCCAGCGTTAGTAGTTTACAATCTCCTTCCCAGCGTTATCTAGTTTTCTAATCTATTAAAATTGGCGAGCTCCGCTACCTAAACCTAAGGATTTGGCAAAGATTCAATTTATACATAGACCGACTGCCGTGAGACTTCCACAACACAGAGTCAAGTCAGATCACACGTCATTCAAAATATAATATCTGGAACGTGCAGGGTGCAGGTTCCCTTGCGATGTTTTCCTTCACCGTCGAGCAAGTAATAATTACAAATATGTACATAAATACGAAAACACGAATTTAGTGATGCACCAGGATCACCAGGATTCGAACCGGATCTAGTCGGTCGGGATAGTCTGATTCTCTGTCCACACGCTATTACTGTTCATTTAATAGATTACGATTGTTGCTTCATTCTTTTTTATTATAGCACAAATACAGACTGCGTCTAAAATACATGCGACAATACGAAATAACGAGTCCAGTGTCGACGGACGTGAGGGCTTTGTGAAAATCTACGGTGTAGATATATGCGGAATGTACCGCAATCAGATATCACGCGTGCCTTCCGTGACGCGCAAACAGTGATGGGCCTACAAACAATATTTTAATAGGCATAATGGGCATATATTGTTAAGTATTTTTGATCCCTACTGGTTGGAAAGTAATCATTCCATTCTCTAAATACTGGAACATTTCTTTCCCACCATAGAGGAGGGGAGTACTTTCGTTCAGATAAGCTGTGGGTAATATTATATGCTGTAAATAATGTCTTTAAAATCAATGACCACTGAGAATCTTTTCACTTCTAACATGTTATTATTTATAACTTTGGTATTACCACCGCCTTTTGTACATTGAGTTGTGCTGGGTGTGCTGTAAAGTAAAGCTGCATGTGGCAGAGAGAACATGAAAGTAGAATAAACGCAGTAGAGATGCGAGCATTGCATAAAATCCGTGGTACGCCAGAAATTTGTAATGCGAGCATTACGATGAAAGCACATGACTGTAAGATTGTAAATTGTGACAGCGCTAGCGGCTCGGCGCAGTTTAGGTACAATAGTTATTTGAAGGTCCGGCACAAGACGTATTACTGTATTATACTGTGCCTCTACCGACGATAATAGTAGCATTTTATCGCTAAGCTAAAATATTTTGCTATCTATATTGTTATATCTGTAGTTGAACCGACTGGGTAGCAACACTAGTGCGGATCGGATAGAAATGAATTGTGAATAGTTGGTATCGGTGTTCGCAAACAGGTTAGTTCTGCGTGAACGGCGGCCGCAATCTCGTCCCGCTGTCACCACGCTTCTATGCACTTTGTATATTGCTACTTTTCAGATTCATATTGGCTTTCACTGTCCTTTTTTTCACGTTAAAATCTTCAGTTTTTAAAACTGTTCTCTGCTAGATAAATAAATATTTCAGGAAAATTGCATGGTTAATTAATTAATAATAAATCTAGTCTCAAATTAAGCTTGCATTATGTAACTGGCAAACATTCAAATTTAAATCTTATTTTTCGATATAAATACAGATCAAAATAAATTGATTATTTATACAAAAGGTTGTCTTGTGGCGGAATCGAGTCAGTGATCTGTTGTCTTAACCTAACCTACAAAAAAACTAAATGTTCATCTAGGCCTGGCAACCTGTACTACTACAGGTAATAAGTATCTTACCTAATTCGGACACCAGATAGCTCCCAAATAGATTATTACTTTTTAGTAATTTGAAATAAGTATAATTTAATTTTAAGTACAACCCTGTGGAGAGATAAATAAAGAAATTTATTATGTAAAATACTGAAACGTACGCCAAATCAGCATTTTGGCGTACTATAAGTATTACAGACGTACACATATAGATCAAATTGGTGATGTGCTAAAAAAGGGGCAAATCAAAATCGCCCAAAACGGAAGACCATGCATGAAGAGATTGATAAGTGTGGAAGAAACGAGAGAGGTATGTTTGGACCGGTGCACCTGATTTTCCACAGTCTGTGCCTATCCCAATGGGAGACGATCATGATGATATGTATGTACGTATTTAGTATTTTTTGTTGCTCAATGTAATGCTCCTTAAAGTAGCCAATGCTCATAAATGGCTAGGATGATTACAACTGTGACTGTGCTGTGTCGAGAAAAATAAAGATGTAAAATAAACCTTTTTTTATTATTATAACATGGTTTTTCATACCAAAATAAACACGCTAATGGGTAGGTACGTATATCTGGAGTTTGCATCCGACAATACACCATTTACCTTCTGTAACGTATGGACAATTACATTAAGCATTAGTCTCTTACCACAAAAACATCCACATTTCAACAAAAACAATGTGAGGATTGCCTCTGAGCAGCGATAATTTGTCAGGTGTTCAAGTGCCAAAGAATGTGCAAGTAAAAGACAGCTCAATTCAAATATTATAAAGTCAAGCAAAACTAAAATTGCTCAAAATTTTCACAAATTTTCATCACATCACCTGTATTTCGGATGCGACGATAGAAGTAATTGAAGAAAAGATTAAAGAAAAGAGGTAAATGATCACCATATAAATATATATATAATAACGAATGAATGGGTACTTGTTTAATAATTATATGTCATGGCATATAACGAATCTTTCTTTCACTTTCTCGTCTTTCAATTTGATACATGTTTATGGACCTACAAATCTGATCAACTATGCAAAGAAAAATGCTTAAAAATCTGAAAACAATCGCCTTCCATACATTTTAACCATTTCGGCTGATCGGTTTCCATCAGAGGTGGAACATTTTTTAATCTATTACCTGTTTCTTTGGCAAAGTTGTTCAGTTTTGTAGATTGAGCTATATTCTGAGATGCCTATGAACCAAAAATATGTGTGTGTATAGTAATAATATTTAAGCATATTAACTATTGATGTCAATAATGTCATTATTACTGAAGGTACTTATACCACTAAAATGGAAGCAAAGATATGGTCTAGGGTCTGCAAATGCATCATTCGTTGTCGACGAAGGTATCACAGTGTTCCCACCATTCATAACTACATCAACTACATCAACCCACATCGATCATACTGCTAAAGTTTGATTTAACTACCTCAAAGACTTCTTGGCATAAAAACTATCATCTATTATCTACAGTCACACAGAGAGCGTAACGCGTGTAATTGGTCCGGAGAAGTTTGAGGGAATCCGTTCAACAAAATCACCACCACTATTGATTAAAAAAAATCATGCTACTGTTATGTCGAAAAAGAAATGAAGTTCTTATATCTTTCTTCTGTCGGTCAGAATCAATAGATATGGAGTTCTAGAACATGATATGTGTCTGCCAAGAAAGTTGTAGGTAAAAAAATCATCGTTTAGCATCAATGTTATTCTTTGGTGATCTGCGTGGGAACAGCCCACGTCGGTGCCGAACCGCCGCCCCGCTAACGTCTTCTTTAAGGGGGATGAAATATCTAAACGCGAGTCTCTTAATGGTGCTCATTTATTTCCTCCCGAATCTCGCACTGAGCACTGTAATTATTGCGTTTCCAGTACGGTTATTAAGTTTTGCTTCGGTTAAAATGAGAAATGGCCACATTTATTCGGTGTTCAACTTGATATCTTTTAGCGGCAAGGGTTGAAATTTAATTTTAGATGACGATATTATGGTATAATTAATTTAATTGCGGTATGGTATCGTGGTATTAAACTAAATACCATGCATTAGAATATATATATAAATATTTCATGATATCAGAAATACCCTTACACACCTTAACAAAATTCAGTCTGATTTTGTCAAACAAGTAAAAATAACTGTAATATCGTCATCTGGAAATATGCATTTAAAACCACATATACATGCATTTATTATTATCCTTTATTGCACTAAAACATTATATAGATACAAGATTAAAAGTATTTCGTTCGCAAAGGCGAGCTTATCTCTAAAAGAGCTCTCTTCCAGCTATTTAATGTTAATTTTGCGGCCAATTACTAGTAACTAGTAATTACACATATCAAATCTGATACAGACACAAATCAAATCTTGCCCGGTAGTGGTGAAACCCTCCGACTAGCGACAAGAGATGGCAAGCGAAAAATCTAAGGGCCTGAAGTAATTTTCAGAGGATCGCCACGGTCTAGTGATGTTTACGCTGTTGCAAGTGTCCAACTAGGGTTAAACTACAAATCGTCAAGCCATGAAGGAAATAATCTGTGGAGAACTTAGCAACTCTTACTTAGCAACTCCATTCACCGCTGCGGGTCGGGGGGTAATCTAGAAAGTACAACTCTTCAACATGGATCAACATCGTGTCACTTATCTTCTTATTGGTTAAAATATTCTCCCATTGGTCAGTAGGCTGGAATCGCTGAAATATTTATGCACTAAATTACAACGTTCTGTGAGCACAGGCTGCCTTCATGTGCAGTCAAGTGGTTTAGTGGTTTGTGCATCAGGCACGTCATCTGTCGTACGCTCATCGGCCATTTTAATAGTATAAAAATAATAGCAGCCTAACAAGGTACATACTCACCGATCGTACGATACATCGACCAAATGAGAATTCCTCGGAAAATATTCTTACAATAAACAAAGTCACTTGTAAGAAGAAACCCTATTTATGCTGTGCATGTTTCACATATGTAAATAAATAAAATATGCTGTTTCGAAGGTGCGTACGCAGGACTGTCCTCAGTATTCGTTGTTGGAGCCGTATGTTTGAAATATCGGTTTTGATAACTTTCTTAGCCTACCCTTACCGGAAGGGTGTTCTTTAACTGGCTACGCCGATGACGGCCTATTATTAATAAAAGCTAATTCCAGATTAAGTATAAAAAAACTACCCAGTACTTGCCTTGGCCTCATTTCTGACTGGGGTAACCGTCTCGATTTCGCGCCCAACAAAACATATGAGCTCTTACTGAAGGGAAATCTACAGGTTCCGCCGCGATTACATTTCAATGGAGTATCAGTTGCAAATTAAAACTCGGTTTGTTACTTGGGATTACTGTTAGACAAAGGTTTTACCTGTTAATTCTGGCTACACAGGAGACACAGTGCTTGTCCCTTTAAAAATAATACATAAACAATCTCTGTATATGGCAGTAAATTACCATTCAAATACTGAGTACTTAGAATTAACAAAAATATTTTTTAGCTTTCTAGTAGTAGGTAAATTAAATTATACAAAATGGAGTGTAATAAGCTCCTAGTATAAGTAGGTCGTAATTTGCGAGCGACACTCCTTCTATTACAAGCATTCCCATGTTACGTTACTCGCTCAACAAGGGTCTCAAGTAAGCTTGTTTGTCACAGACGACGAATCAAAATAAATTCAGCGGTGCAAATTCCCAACTAAACCAATTCATCTAGATAAGGAGAAGCTTGGCAATCAATTGCTCCGAAACAAGTTACAGCGGCGTAGATAGGATCGAACAAATCGCCTATCTAATTGTCTGTTCTAATCTGCAATGATAGCGATCAGTCTATCGCTCTTTCAAAATAAAAGGGGGTTCTTTTGGGGCTACGGGCGGCACACAAAAATACTGTCAACGTGATATGATGAAATGCATTCGAGCTATTTGCAAAACTCAATAGATCTCTTTGAAAGTTGAAATTATGAGCATTGCCCTCTTTGTATATTTTGAAAGCTGGTAGATTTATAAAGAAACAAAAAAAATGATCCAATAATACTCAAGCATGCCTACACTTTGTCATTTTGCTTGATGTAGTGCTCTTCAATCGTGATTTTTTTTTATCAGTAAAGAGGATATTTCTGCGCCTTTTGGGATTACTCAATAAGCACGCAACTTGCAACCTATTAATTAATTTGAGTTCCTATTTGAAGGACTTCAAAACACTTCTCGTAACCAGTACATAAAGATACAAGATGGCAATTTATGAGGGAGACCTGGCGATTCCAAATATTCCGGTTGTATTGATAGATGTGGTGTGATATAGGTAATATAAATTGAAAACATATTGCATACATTAATCCATTCAACTATTGATTTTAAAAATTGATGATTTAAAAATAAACCTTTCTGGGTATTTCTTCTTTGGCAATAGTCGCTAGAACGCTAGTAGATTAAAAAAAGGAAAATGAAAATTATAAGAAATTAATAACAATAATATTTTATTTAAAATAAGCTTGACGTAGGAACGCTCTTAAAAGTAAGCAAACCAAGAAAGATAAGCGAAACACAGTTAAACAATTTTATCTTGTTCATAAGTCATGACTTATGGGATGGGATGTTTCTATTTTAAAGAAATTTACAAATAAATAAATATGCTGAAATTTAAATGTACCTACATAATATTAATGTTTACCGCATGATACCACGATAACAATATTCAGCATCTCATTGTCAAGCAGGAGACGCCGAGGCTGGATCACGCTCGCATTTTCAGGAAAGCGCTTACCCCGGGGCGCTTACAAATTTCCAACTTTCCTACTACTAAGAGATAACAGCGAGCTAAGCTTACCGACTTAAGCCGATGTGTTTGTATATTTAAGTACCCTATTTGTTGTTCAAAGTAGATAAGCACATTTATTTCAAGATTTGCGATTATTTTGGTAATTCATAAGCGCTTAATTACACTATAAATGGAGTGACAATTTGATGTAATGGTTTTCTTTTTATACCACATAGGTGTGAAACAAGTTTACGTGCTGCTTGATAGTAAGTAGTTACAATAGACTAAGTACACTTTGAACAGAGACGTCAGTCGTGCGTTGTCCGACAGAAAGTCAAATTGTTCTTGAAAGTCAAAGTATTTCTACGCCATTGTTTAGTCAATCAGAAGACCTGCAGCATGAGTCAAGTTACATCGACTAGATCCTATCTTTTAATGTGTCAGTTCTTCGTGACAGTGGTTTGAAGAGAATGATAAGTAGCATTGCAGTCTAGTCTACTTCAAATTCCACGACACGCAATAAAGGAATGCGTACGGTTTTAACGAGACCCATAATCCCAGCAATGGGAAAGGGGGAAAGCTAAACGTTAATGATGATAAAGAGATGATTCCAACGTCTCCCGCTGCCACAGCAGCACTTTACCTAGAGCCAAATCATGCGTAGACACAACCAGGCGATATATGCGCTGAAAAAAGCAAACATGTGGAAATAACTAAATATCAATAATAAATACAATCTGCAAAGAGATAATAAGTCGTAGATGAATGTACCAGTTTTACATTTTCTTAGTTTTCAAGAACGTGTAACTTCACGCCAAATCCTTTGCGGGGTATGCAGAGAGACCCGAGTACCACATAACTCGATCCTTACATACCTCATTCCCATCGTCATTCAGTGCTCTTCTCATGCACGTTCCCCGGTTTCTAAGGCTGACAATTCCTTCTGATAGAACATGATTAATTTGATCATGGATGGCAAGACTTAACCTTCCTCGGCTCTAACATCCTTCCACTTATGCGTTGCATATCTATTTCTTATTTTTTTCTTCCCGCATTCTTTCCACATGTCTAAACCAACGTAGCATGTCTCTTCTTATTTTAACACCGACGCTCTTTTTCAGACAAACTCTGTTTCTTACATCATCATTGCGAATTACGCCACAAATTTTGCAGAATACTCGCATTTCGACCGCGTTTATCCTACTTACATGCTCTCTCTGCCATACCCAGCTCTCGCTTCGATAAGTAAACGTTGACACCATCACTGCATTGTGTATAGCGAGCTGTGCCTTCTGGCTCATGATTTTACTGCCAAGAAGTTTTCCCAACGTTCCATTCACACTATTCCCAGCACTCGCTGATCTTTCCACATCAGCGGTAGTTTTCTAGTAGGTACCTAGTAAACCGTGTTACAGCTCTTTTGGTCATTATTATTTAAATCCTTTTCACAACACACGTTCCGCATCAACCTACGTTATATTTTACATAACTCCATCGTACGAACTAGGTACTGCGTGTAAACAACTATGCAGAGCTCCGTGGCACGTCAGTTTAAACCCGCGCCGCGTCACCAGCTATCTGAAGCTGGCGAGCGATTTGTGCCAAGCTCATAGTTATGCGTCTTAACAGTTACCGGGAAATTTGTAGACACTCTGGCGTGTTATATGCTCCACTTCAATAAACATCTGTTTATATCTATACTAATACATAAAGCGGAAGAGTTTCTTTGTTTGCTACGCGTTAATTTCTAGAACTACCAGTCTGATTTGAAAAAATATTTTTGCATTTGATGAGCTCAATTCTTGGAGGTTTATAGGCAATTTATTATAACGAACCGATCCTTAGAAGCCAAGGTAAAAAAAGAAAATAGAAAAGCGGTTCCTACGGGATACGCACGGTCGAAGTCGCGGGTGGAGCCAGTTTACATAAATAATAACTATTCACATGTCCGTTAGTTTGTTTTATCATGCATAATACAAATAAGACATGAGTGAAGTTGCAATTAAAGCCTCTTTATGCACATATAATTGGAGTCCGCTATGCCACACGAGTTAGAGTTTTCTTGCCGAGTCCAAAAATATTGAGTACCTACTTACGAAAGTACCCAATATTTTCCAAAACCCATCAAAATTATTTTAGTAGTCTTTGCATGATGCGTGCACTATGGACATACAAACCGATAGACAGACTGTTAAATAAATTTGCAACGTATTCTTTTACTTCTATATTTGGTCTTTACTTAAGAACTTCTCCTTGAATTAACTACTTCTTCTTTCTAGCGTTATCCCGTTTCCTAATTCATTGGATGGTGGGGTCCGCCACCTAAGGCTAAGGATTTGGCAAAGATACTGATTTTTTATAGAGCGACTGCCGTCAGACTTCCACAACCGAGAGGGAAAATAAGACCTTCTTACGTTAGGTCACACTTCACACAATTTTTAAAATGCAACCTATATGCTCAATAGCAGATAAATAATATCATCTTATCAATGAAATCAACAGAAACCTACAACAACAACCAATTATTAAGTAGAGTATCCGTCATGCTGTTATCCGCACTCGCCTCAAAACCAAATGCCCGCAAGCCGCCTGCAGGCACGAAGGCCAAGACCAACCAAAATCTTATCACGACTGCCGCCATATTGGTCTGGTTAATAAGCAAAACTGCACACAAGGAGCGTACCTGGGGCTATTTGAGGAACATATTGCGCCGCGCCATACGCAAACACCTACAAGCCCCAATGAGTTATGAGCAGTTTGGGCTTACTCCGACCCTTTGAAATATGATTACTTGTTAGTACTATTGAGTTATGTAAACTGTTATGGTGCGATAGAACTTAGACCATGATAGTAACCACAGCGAAAGATATAAGCAGTAAGTAGGCTAGGCTTTTTATAAATAACAGCAGCCCGTGACTTTGTCCGCGCGTATCCCAAGTATGCGACTGGTTGTTCCCGAGATTAACGGGTTCAAACAAACAAAAAATCAAACTCTTCCGCTTTATATATTGTATAAAATTGTCAACGGTCATATAAATGTGTTGCGCGGCACAGTATTTAAAGCGTGACCAATCGTTTCGAAAGATCAACCGCGATTGATGTGACTGCAAACTTCGAGTAAAATTGTGTATCGGCGCACATCCTTGTGAATACGGTTTAGAACCCTCCTTTGAATTTATGCAGTAGGGTTAAAACAGTAGTAGCAGCCTATATCTATAATTCTACTGTTCCCAGAAAATAAGCCTTGTAAAAAACCGAAGAAATTTTAAAGTTTTTTTAGGGTTCCGTACCCAAAGGGTAAACGGAACCCTATTACTGAGACTTCGCTGTCCGTCCGTCCGTCTGTCACCAGGCTGTATCTCACGAACCGTGATTGTTAGACAGGTGAAATTTTCACAGATGATGTATTTCTATTGCCGCTATAATAACAAATACTAAAAAATAGAATAACATAAATATTTAAGGGGGCTCCCATACAATAAACGGAATTTTTTTGCTCGTTTTTGCTAGATATAGATAACGGCAGCAGGTAGACGCTTGAAATATTCACGGAATATTTAGTTATATATTCAGTTTAAGAATAAATAATTAAATTAAAATAAAACAAATATTTAAGGGGGGCTCCCATACAACAAACGTGAATTTTTTGGCGTTTTTTTTAGATAATGGTACGGAACCCTTCGTGCGCGAGTCCGACTCGCACTTGGCCGATTTTTTTTGCTCATTTTTGCTCGATATTGATAACGGTAACAGGTAGACGCTTGGAATATTCACAGAATATTTAGTTATATATTCACTTTAAGAATAAATAATTAAAATAAAATGAAACAAATATTTAAGGGGGGCTCCCATACAACAAACGTGTTGCTTTTTGCCGTTTTTATATATAGATAGTGGTATGGATCCCTTTGTGCGCGAGTCCGACTCGCACTTGGCCGATTTTTTTGTTTGTTTATCATTGTGTTTTTCGTAAAGGCTAAATTTACACTTCGTCGGGTGGTAAAAAGTATACAACGCACTTGATGTAAAGCGGTTGCGACTTATGAACTCCTGCAACAGTTACCTACGTCTTATGAACTCCCGAAATAAAACAGTGTCATTGCTAACGAAGTAGCTCCTGGCAGCTTCCTGGTAACCTCACTCGCTCACTTGAACACGACAATTTAGGGACTCTATCTTGGCAGATCCCGTTGATCGGCAGAGCATAACATATGAAGGTAAAATTAGTTTTCTACACTATTATTTGTACAAAAGTAAGTTACCAAGAAATTTGGAAATAGGCAAGCATATTTCTTGCTCCATTTTTGTTTTTTTTTCTCTTCTCGTGCTCCTTTCTGCTACGTAGATAAGTCGTACTTTACATAATAAAAATTACGATATTTTATGTCTCAAATTGTAATACAAAACAAAAATAAAAAAGCTTTAATAAGTAACTTGGCTATCGTGGGCAGGTACATACGTCTCACATTTTTCAATTGAATATTACTGTATTACTTAACTTTAATTTTTCTATTTCTAGCCAGTAGCAAGGAAGAAGTCAAATAACAACTCTTTAGAGTGTGGTTGTGTACCTGCATGTGAGTGAGGTCACCAGTAAGCTCCCAAGGAGTTGCTATGTAAGCAGCAGAGGAGGCATCGCGCGAGTGATACTTAATATTTCGCGAGCGTTAATAGGCAACGGTACCCGCTTTGCAACAGGTGGACCGTATGCTTGTATGCCTTCCGACGTAGTATAAAAAAGAAACATTGCATCCCTGCGAAGCCGGGGCGACTCGCTAGTAATTAATAAACAGCTCTACTAGAAAAATACAACAGCCATATAATAAATCCATTGGCGGCTGTAGCATTAACAGTGGCTTAACTGATACGCTATGTTGCAATGCTAGCAGTTTGCATGACAACACACAAGCGATACTCCTTCTGTCAGAAGCATTCGTCATGTGCTTAATTTCCACCCGAAACTGTATAAAATGTTGTTGTTATAAAGCATTTCAGTGACTTCCTATGCGTTCCCGTTATTTCCAAAATCATTTCACAATCCATTCAATAGAAATATTCTCTTCAAATTGCAACTGTCTAGTTTCAGCGGCCTATACTGTGCGTTATCAATCAGTATATAAATCGCGGCACTATTACCTGGTCACATAAATAGCGGTTTCGATTACCAAAATAAATAAACATAAGCACAATCATCCGAACTCGCAAATGACAAAGAAAACAATGACGTTTTATCCTTTGTCTACTTTCTTCGTTAACATTTTTAAAAGAATTTCTTCAAAGAGTTGTTTTGAATAAGAAGCCAAAAGAAAACACGAAACCATTGAAAATTTTCTTTTTATGTAACAAAGAAAGAGTATTTTTATTTAAATGTACGATTTAATTAGTACCACAATGTTTAATTACATTTTTGAGTCTGAGTATGACCTTTTGCAGGAGTACAACTCCTTTTTTTCTTTTTCCTAGTATTTTTTTGTTTCCCAATTCATTAGGAATGAGGTTGTTCATTACCTAATCCTAAGGATTTGTACAAGATACTGATTTTGACATTTTACACCGATAAGCTCAGTGGATAAGGAACCGACCTATATACAACTGTTCCCCGGTTCGAATCCTGGCATGTTTCATCCCCTTTTAATAGAACACGATCAATTAGGTCGTGGTCGATAAGTCTTGGCCTTCCTCGGCTCCTACATCCTTCCTCTTATGCGTTATATATCTGTTTCGTAATTCTTTCCTCCTGCATTGTTTCCACATGTCCGAACCGACGGAGCATGCCTCTTCTTATTTTAACACCGACGCTCTCTTTCAGATCAACCTGTTTCTAACATCATCATTGCGAATACGGCCTATAAGCGTTACGCTACAAATGTTACGCAACGCTCGCATTTCGACCGCGTTTATCCTACGCGCTCATGCTTTCATGCTCTCCCTGCCATACCCAGCTCTCTTTTCCATAATTAAGCGTTGGGACCAGCACTGCATTGTGTATAGCGTAGCTGTGCCTTCTGCCTCAAGTTTATACTACCAAGAAGTTTTCCCAACGTTCCATTCACACTATTACCAGAGTTCACAGCAGACAGACAGCACTCACAAATATATAGATATAAACATGTAACAAAGAAATATACTTCCTAGAGAATATTTGTATCAGGTAATTGCGGCAAATTATTATGAAAATTATAATTTCATAAAATATATATATAAAAGGTTAATTTTTACTCCTAGGTAAAATTTACATTAAAGTTAATTTGATGTTAGTAATTGTGACAATAAATTCCTTAGTCGTTACTTCTGGAAAATTTCGATTAAAACAAAATCGGGGCTGTAACCCTAGGGAGCGGTTCATTCATTTCATAGCAATTAGTTAGCTACAGGCAGTGGATTCGTCACGAGCGAATGAGTACCCCTTTAGAATAAATTCTTACACAATACGATATGGAAACGATACGATTTTCGTCGAACCTACACGCTTGACTATTTTTTTAAATAATTTTAATATCATAGATAAGTAATGTGCTTAGCAACGAGCGATACGACTAACTTCAACTTATTATGATAGACAAAGTCGCAGTAAATATAAAAGTTGGACGGAGAAAGAAATCGCGGTTAAGAAACATCAGAAAGTGTAGCGGAATAGCTGCGGCAGCTGACTCAGTCGAGCAAAAAATGAAGAGAATCATGCTTATCGTCGACCTTCACTAGTTGGAGAGGCACCGTAAGAAGCAGAAGATAGGTACTCCAACCTTATCGATAATACTTAGTCAAAATTGATTGCTGACAAGCAGTGTTACTTTTAATCTAAATTTATATCTTAGAATAGAAAATCTTTGGGGGTCATGTGCCAGAAGCGTGCTCGTTCGCGACCCCTGCCAATCAGTCGATTGCAATTCTGGACCAAGAGCGCACCGACGTGCGGATTAGGGCGTCCCCCGTAGGCGACGCGCACCGATCCGCCCCCGTCGGTGCGAATACAGCTGCATGCGGCGGTGGGGGCCGCCACCCACCACGCAGCGCCAATTCCGGCGGGACGAGGGGAGCCGAGTGCCGCATAGGCACGTGGAATGTGAGAGGTGGATTGAAAGATAAGACGAATGAACTGATAGACGTAATGAATGATAGACGTTTGGATGCTTTATGTGTGACAGAGACTAAGCGCAAGGGGAGCGACACCGATGATCTGCCCGGTGGTATGATGGCCCTATGGTCTGGGGTAGACCGTGACGATCATGCCAGTGCTGGTGTAGGTGTCGTACTCTCCTCTCGCTTAGCCACTGGTGTAAGAGATTACTGTTTGGTAGGGCCTAGACTTCTCTGGGTTCGTATTAAACTGGGCATCACGCGAGTATTTTTGGTTGCAGCATACGCTCCCGTAAGCTCAGCGTGTGCTCAAGAACTGGAGAAGTTTTGGGAGTCTGTGAGGGATGTTCTGGACTTAGTTGAAGGGAACGAAAGAGTGATTATGTGTGGAGACTTGAATGGATGGGTTGGGACCAAGCGATACAGCTATGAAGCTGTTCTTGGTCCGTATGGAGATAAGAGAGTGAACGAAGCAGGTAAGTCTATACTAGATTTATGTATGGAACGAGGCCTCCTCGTGTCGAATACTTTATTTCATCATAAGGATATTCACACGTATACATGGAGAAGGAATGATCAAAAAAGTGTGATTGATTTGATTTTAATAGATAGACGTCTCCGAAATGTTTTAATGGATACAAGAGCCTTTAGAGGCCCCACTCTTGAGACGGACCACTACCTGGTGGTAAGCCGGTTTGTGGGCCTTTTTAGGAAGTGGAGGCACTGGCGAGTGCGTATCCCTTTCGGAGATCATGAAAGGATAATGAGCGAAAAATTGCAAGATGAAAGTGTAAGGAGAATGTATGTGCATCTGGTAAGTGAGAGACTTGCAAATGCAGGCCTCTCCGACTCAGATGTGGATGATTGTTGGAAAGTTTTGAAAGAAAGTATGGTGGATAGTGCTAAAGAAGCTTGTGGATGCGCAAAGAGACGTAAAACAGCGAAAGGAGATGCCTGGTGGGATGCGGAGGTTGAATCCTCCGTAGCAAGAAAGAGGAAAGCGTGGCTGGATTACGTATCATCTTTGCATTTAAATGAAAATATGAGAGAAAAGAAGAAAGAAATGTACCGTCTATGCAAGAATGAAACCAAGGCTTTAGTGAAAGAGAAGCGTGAAAGACAAATTATGAATGAGGAAGAGAGGCTGACGAAAAACTTCGAGGCAAATACCAAACTCTTTTGGAGAGAGGTAAAGAAGTCTCGGAGTGGTTCGTCGGCATCCAGAATGGATAAGATAAAGTCTAAAGCTGGTGTCATTCTTGCCAACACTCAGGAAGTGTTAGAACGGTGGAGTGAATATTTTGAGGAAATGTATGAGTATGCCTCGGACGCTGGCAATGTGAGTGAGTCGGATGCTTACTCCACGTTGACGGCGTCCGACGAAGGCATAACTATGGATGAGATCGAATGGTCGATACGAAGCTTGAAAAATGGAAAATCAGCGGGAATTGATCTGATCACAGCTGAGATGATCAAATTAGGTGGCACTTACGTCCGGGACGCCTTCTGGTACCTATGCAACCTATGCTGGAGAACTGGAAGGGTCCCAATGGACTGGAGACGCGCAGTCATCGTGCCCTTGTATAAAGGCAAGGGATCACGCATGGACTGCGCCAACTATAGGGCCATCAGTTTGATCAGCTTAGCAGCAAAAGTATATGGAAAGGTGATTGAAAGGAGAATGAGGGTGAAATCCGATGAAATGCTGTGGGACGCACAAGGAGGTTTCCGAAATGGAAGGGGATGTACGGATCAAGTTTTCTCGCTCCGCAATATCGTAGAGAAGCATCTGGCCATAGACCGGAAGGTTTTCTGCGGTTTTGTGGATCTTGAGAAAGCCTTTGATAGGGTTGTGCGAAAGGAACTGTGGGACATATTGCCGAGATATGGGATTGACGGTTCACTGCTCCGTGCTGTGCAGTCCACTTACAAGGATTGCTCAGCATGTGTGCGGATAGACGGTGGCATGTCACCCTGGTTTGATGTCAAAATTGGTGTCAAACAGGGTTGCATGCTATCTGCTAGGCTGTTTATCCTGTATCTCGATAGTTGTCTGCAGAGAATAAGGTCAACGAATGTGGGATTGCGCATGGGTGACCAAGTGGTGAACTGTCTGCTGTATGCAGACGATGCCGTGCTATTAGCAGATACACCATCTAAACTGCAAACACTGGTCACAGCGATGAAAGACGACTGTATGGAGAAAGGCTTACTACTGAATGCGAAGAAAACAAAGATAATGGTATTTGAAAGAGAAGAATCCAGAACTAATGTAAGGATTACGATTGATGATGAAGTGTTGGAACAAGTGGATGAGTTTGTATATCTTGGATGCGCTTTCAGCAGGGATGGAAGGTACACCGCAGATGTGGAAAGACGAGTGAGTGCTGGGAATAGTGTGAATGGAGCGTTGGGAAAACTTCTTGGCGGTAAAATCCTGAGCCAGAAGGCACAACTCGCTATACACAATGCAGTGTTGGTCCCAACGCTAACTTATGGAAGCGAGAGTTGGGTATGGCAGAAAGAGCATGAAAGTAGAATAAACGCGGTTGAAATGCGAGCGCTGCGCAAAATTTGTGGCGTAAGGCTCGTAGACCGTATTCGCAATGATGATGTTAGAAATAGAGTTGGTCTGAAAGAGAGCGTCGGTGTTAAAATAAGAAGAGGCATGCTCCGATGGTTCGGGCATGTAGAAAGAATGCAAGATGAAAGAATGACGAAGCAGATATACAATGCAAAAGTGGAAGGATGTAGGAGCCGGGGAAGGCCAAGACTTACCTACCATGACCAAATTGGTCATGTTCTATCAGAAGGTGATGTCAGGAGCCCTAGAAACCGGCGTGCGTGCATGAGAAGAGCAATGAATGTTAAAGAAGCGAGTGAGATATGTAAGGATCGAGTCACGTGGCGCTCGGTTCTCTCTGCCTACCCCGCAAGGGATTTGGCGTGAAGTTATAGATAGATAGATAGATCGGGAATAATAAATTAAAATTCAGTTGTAATATCGTGTTTCTTGGTAGACTCTAAATTACAATGGGGTCCCCACATATATAAACTTGCCGGTAAGCTCAGCTCCACTGCATATGCTGTTTGGCGAATCAGACAATTGACAGATGTGGCTACTGCGCGCTTAGTGTATTTCAGATACTTTTACAGCATTATGTCGTAGGGTATATTGTTGTGGGGAACGGCGGCTTACATTGAGACAATTTTTAACTTACAAAAACGAGCAATTCGCTCTATTTATAACTTGGGCTCCAGAGAATTACTAAGGCAACTGTTCAAAGAAATAAATATCCTTACGGTTATTTATGAAAACATAATATATGCCCGTAAAAAATTAAAGTCGTTTTCAAACTTCAGTGAAAAACTTAGAAGTAGAAATTTGTTGTGTATGCCGGTACACCGGCTTGCTAGGACTGGTTGATCTTTTCTTGTAAATTGTATTCGATTTTATAATAAGTTGCCTGAAACGGTTTTGTCCTTTCCTGACAATGTATTCAAAAAGCACATTAAAAATAATCTCTGTAAAAGGGTTTATTATAGAATTGATGAATATATAACTGACAAAGATGTCTGGAAATAATTCAGCACAGACGAGCTGTCCTTAATAATCTTTAATTCTACAATTTGATATCATTATTGTACCAATATGCTAATGTGAATTTATTGTAATATCTAATTGATAATTTTAAAAGAGACCTTTATTGGCAATTTTCTTTCTGCATTTCTTCTTCGCTGATGGTCAAAATAAGAGAATTGAATAAGATACAATAAGAATCAAAAAATGTAAGACGTGTCTAAGTGCCCACGAGGATCCAATAACAAATAAAGAATTTTATCTTATCTTTTTATCATTTATGTAGACTAAGAATAACAGAGGCCCCAAAATGGAGCCTTGCCATAGATAATCAGTTTAGCACTACTCTTCGATTGGTTTATTTTACGACCTGGTAACGATTTGAGAGGTAGAATTTGAAGGTGTCTAAGGCAGTTCGGTAATTCTAATATTATTATTTTTTTATTAGCAATGTATGGCTAACAGTATCGAACGCCTTCTTATTACCTTCTTAATTATGATAATCATTTCGTCTCTAGTCGCAGGTAAGTACGAGTATCTTATATTTTTACAAATGCTTTAATGTAAAATTGGTTTATTAGAAGCTAAATAAATTATGATTCACGTTACTGATTTGTTCAAAAAGAGTGTCGTGAATGGTAATAGCGGGACTAGACTAGTGGGGTTGTTCGCTGATTATTTAAGTCTGCGCACCATTTAAGCGCGATCATACTTTGTACTTACTTAAACTACGCAAGTCGTTACACTGGCCAATTTATAATAATAAAAAGGAACTCGCATATTTAAGTAGTTTATTTATACATCATTATACAATATGGAGTCTAGTAAACATAATAATGGAATTTCGTCAACTTTTTTTTTTATACAACGTCGGGAGGCATGCAAGCATACGGTCCACCTGATGTAAAGCGGTTACCGTAGCCTATAAACGCTTGCAATACATTGAGTATCACTCGCGCGATGCCACCTCTGCTGCTAACACAGCAACTCCATAGGAGCTTACTGGTGACGTTACTCACACGCAGGAACACTACAACCCTCTAGAGTTGTTATTTGGCTGCGGTTTTCCGTGAGGTGGAGGTACTTCCCCAGACGGCCTGCTTCGATGCACCCTACCTCTCTTAAAAAATTATGGAGCCTCTATATCTCTAATACATAACTGTTCTCGTAGGAGCCTCTTCGATTTTAGAGACATATATTATCTTTATAATATATTAATGTACACTAGTAAAACGGTGCAAATAAAAATTACCTGTTATGTATAAGTGGTTATTAAAATGAAACACGTTCAAGTTTAATCAGCACAGTTCGCAATATTTTGCAATGCAAATAAATAAATGGCCTGTCTAACACATTTTATATAGTAAAGAATTTGAAAGATAATATTATGGGTGTCGACTCATGAATTATGAAATTAGAAAAATATATCGCATAATGTAAAGAATCTTCGCGAAACTAAGTTGGTAACTTGCTCATCTAAACTGAGTTGTCGGGAATCGGCAACAAAACGGCCATCCAGCCGACTGCAGACAATAAACAGAGAGATAAGACGAGTTCTGCGACTTCATTGTTCTGCCGGAGTCGAGCGGTGATGCCGTCGCCGCCGCGCCGGGTGGGACCACGGCTTCATAAGTAGATACAAATATTATGAGACTAATTTAGGAAACACATTATTGTTACTATTTTATACCTCGTCGGGTGGTAAACAAGCATTCAATCTGCCTAATGCTTTAATAAAATATTAACTAAGTAGAAGGATACCTTTTGTGTCCTACTGATTGTCCAATGGTTTGTGTTTCGAGTTGTTCGATATGTTTCCCACAACTTACTTTTGCAATCGCACCACTCGCATATAATTAAGTAGGATTTTTTGTACTTAAGAATTATATTATTAGATCTGGTTCTATATAATAAAAGAGCAGTGATAAAGATTAGACCTATTATCCGAAGATTTAAATCTTAATGTGTGCGTGAGTCATCATTAAATTACCGTTTTTGGATTTATATACATATTTATAATTATTACTTGCCCGCCGAGCAAAAAGGAAAATATCGTAAGGAAACCTAAAAATTATATTTCGTATGACGTGTTAACTGACCTAAGGTCTGGGTTTCCTCTGGGTTGTGTAGATCTGACAGCAATCCCTCCACTTAAAAATTTGTATCTTCGCCAAATCCTTAGGTTTAGGTAGGTAGCGGACACCGTCATTGCTAATGGATTAGGAAACAGGATAAAGCTAGGACGAAGATTATTAGATCTGGATCTACTCGTAATGTCACGAGTATTAACACCGGTCATTTGATAGGGGTACGCGGGGATATTTGGATCTAACACGTAGAGACCCCTTCGAGAAGATGGATGTAGTGTGGTACAATCGCCATGATCCGCCCCAGGGCGCACATACAAAACGAGACGTCTATGGTACAATACACCCGTCACCCTGTCTCGGCAGGTATTGAAACTATCACGAATGTACTAGAAATTAATGGGCTATTGATATAAGATTTGAAAGGATTATTGGTACCGGGCTAACACATAAAAGGGATGGACGTCTGCCATAACTAACATATCTGTCACTATTTCCTAACTTTTTACGAAAGTGCCTTTTCACTTACATATTTTGTAGATACTATTTACATCCCAATAATAATTATTATTTATACAATAAATATAGTTGTAAGGTTCATCAATCCAAATTCCTATTAGATCGGAAAAGCCCAAATAGATGTCTATCCCCAATGTGGACCATCGAAAGTTCGTTAACTAATGTCACTATCTCGTCCATCCCTCTCGGTAAGACAAAGAGAGGAAATATTTACTCTAGTTGAATAAAAAGAGACGAAAGACTTCAGATAATGCCCTATAATGACAGTTTTGTTTTCCAATCAGCGCTAACGATTATCGGCGTGAAGTCGGGTGCCATTTTGAAATTGCTTTACTGCTGAACAAGTCGTTATCAAGTACAATAAAAAGAGGTCGTATCGGTGATTAGTCCACGATGTGATTCAAGAGACTTTATTTACTCGTTTCCCGAGTTTTCTCTTGTTTAATTGTTGTTTGTAAACGATTCTTTTGAGAACTTAGTAAAATAAAGAAATTCTATCTCTTTATCTATATTTCACTAGTGTGAATCAATCAATATAACGTTATATTATGTCTATAGGCTTAATTAAAAGAAAATGTTGCTACACACAAAAATATTTTTATTTTTATACCTATATTTCTATATGCATATATATATTCACGCCAGGTCCCTTCCGGAGTAGACATAGAGAACCGAGGGTCACAATACTTGCCCCTTACACACTTCATTCGTTTCTTTACCATTCTTAGTTATTTTCAGCACTCACCGGTATCTAGGGCCCCTAATTTCACCTTCTGATAAACCAAGATCAATTTCATCGTAAAAGATGTCTACGAAAACATAAAACAATTGACAAGTAATAAATTGATAATATTACTTAATCAAAAAAATTAAAGCAAAGCTTCGAAATGATGATGTTAGAAACAGAGCTGGTCTGAAAGAGTGTGTTGGTGTTCAAATAAGAAGAGGCATGCTCCGTGGGTTCGGACATGCAGAAAAAATGCAGGAAGAAAGAATTACAACTTTGACAAGCTCGTGGTTTTGATTCCCACACAAGACAAACATTTATATGCATAAACATATCTGGTTGGCTTGGTCTGGATGTTTTAAGAGAGGTAGGGCGCATCAAAGCAGTCCGTCTGGGAAAGGTTTTTTTTTATACTATATTGGAAGGCATACAAGCATACGGCTCACGTAATGTAAAGCGGGTACCGTAGCCTATTAACGCTTGCGATATATTAATTAACACTCGCGCGACGCCTCCTCTGCTGCTTACACAGCAACTCTTTGGGAGCTTACTGGTGACCTCACTCACACGCAGGAACACAACAGCCCTCAAAGGAGTTGGTATTTGGCTGCGGTTTTATGTGAAGTGGAGGTACTTCCCCAGACGGGCTGCTTTGATGCGCCCTACCTCTCTTAAAAGTACCTCCACCTCACAGCGGGCGAATGATACTTAATGTATTACAAGCGTTCAAAGACTACGGTAGCCGCTTTATATCAGGTGGGCAGTATGCTTGTGAGCCTTCTGACGTTGTATAAACAAAAATAATTACAAAAGAGATGTAACAACGCGAAAGTAGAAGGATGTAGGAGCCGAGGAGGGCCAAGACTTACCTACTACGAGTATGACCAAATTAATTGAGACGCATCAAAGCAGCCCGTCTGGGAAAGTACCTCCACCTCACAGAAAACCGCAGCCAAATAACAACTCCCTAGAGGGTTGTTGTGTGATTGCGGTAAGCTCCTAAGAAGTTGCTGTGTCAGCATCAGTGGAGGCATCACGCGAGTGATACTTAATGTATTACAAGCGTACATAGGCTACGGTACCCCCCATAGATAACAGAAACAACTGTTGTTTCTGTTATCTATGGTACCCCCCTATCTGTACGGAATAGTCAGAGAACCGAGTGCCACATGCCTTAAATATAACTATATAATACTTGAAGAAATCCTTTTACTCCTTATTTAAGCATATTGCACGCACCGAGGTGTGTGAGATTTGTCTTAAAGAATTCATATAGAGAAAGAGAACAGAAATAAAGAAAAAAGTATGTATAAAAAGTGTATACGGAGTAAAACTTAAAGTTTAATAAGTGACGTGAACTAGTTATTATTATTATACTTACCTCTTATGTATTCAAACGTCAATTCTACACAAATTTGTCGTAACAAACTATTTTTGAAAAAATTATTCACATTTATGCAGATGTTACATTCAATTTATTTTACGCTGCCGTACCCTGGTCTTTCCATTTAAGGATTTATGTAAACTAAATCGCTTTGATTAATTCGTTCTACTAGACCAGGCTATTCTTTACAAAGTGAGTGCAAGTATTTTTAAAATTGCAGATTGGCTGGCAATATGCATATTCATTATACTTTTGTTTATTTATGAGACAATTCATAACAATGTCACAGATATATTAACACTACTTTTTAGCCGACTACAGCGAAGACAATGGGAGTGTTATGTAGTATGATTATTTGTGAAATAGTTTAGAAGATACACGCTCTTCATTACATTACATTAATCTATTCGTCGTATGTTAACAAATAAAATATCAACACAACTATAAGAACAACAATTAGAAGTGGCGTATTACTCCGCTGGTTATATGCTATATGCCGTCGCTGAAAATCCAACATGGCACATAAAGTAATAAATGATAATGTCTATGGTGCCTCATGAAAGGTGTAATGAATTGTAACAATGTGTAGATTAATTCAATGACTTTCTGTAGCCATATTTACAAGTCTTCACACCAGCAAAGGCTACCTAATGCGAATTTGGTTAAGTAATAATATTTATACTATGCGTAAGATAGGTTGGGTACATCAAACATGCCTGACTGGAGAAGTATTGTTTTACAACGTTGGGAGGCATACAAGCATACGGCCCACCTGATGTAGGTAAATCGGTTGCCTACGACCCCACTTACTTGTTGTTGAGCTGAGTTTTTTATGAAGTAGAAGTACTGCCCGAAACGGGCTGCCGCCCAGTGTGCAGACCAGGACAAACAGACATGTACACACAAATATCACACAATCACGTAATCACACAAATATTTGTCCTGTGTGAGATTCTAACCACGAGCGTTGATGTCAAAGCAGCGTTACTAACCACTGCGACACCGAGCTCATCATTATAAGTATTATCATAAGTACCTCCAGCTCATAACAGACCGCAGGCAAATAATAACTCCGCGGAGGACTGTTGTTTTCCTACAAATGAGTGCACTTCTCAGGAGCTTACTGAAGAGCTTACTGGTGACCAGTAAGCTCCTGAAAAGTTACTGTTGGTGGTAATGCGCGAAAGAATTCTCTATATTGATTTTTATATACTCTTTATATTCTTAGGTAACGGTAACTACTTCAAATTGGGAAGTCCGTATGTTTGTTTCCAGATGAAGTGCATCTGTTATGTGTATTAATTGTGAATATTGAACAGATAACTAAATGTTTTTGCACACAATTTTATTCGCACACACATGTTTTCTATGCATTTAAAATAATAACACTTATTACAATAATTTTATATTATGAGTACTATGCATATCCTTCTACCCTTCTTTGTCTCATTCCGACTCTGCCTTTCATACGATAAAGTGCAAAAAATAGATACAACGGCTTTATGAGAATGGACGCAACTGTAATCCAATTTTAAAATGTTGCCCAGACCATACATATTATAAAAGGAGACATTGTCGGGAGCTTAGCGTTTAAATTAGTTTATTCCCCCACTGCGGAACCGCAACCGAAGGGTTGCAAAATTTAAATTACAAATAAAAGTACTGAAAAATATCTACGAGTGGGTAGTGCCTCAATAACGAGCTCTTTTAATTAAACCGTAAAGGGTAATAAAGCGACTTAATTCCGAAACTTGAACGTAGTTATCTTCAAAGACACCCTGGTGTTTTGGAAAGTTTATATTAGGTATACATGTATCAATCATATTGTTTTGATTCGAAAAATTGAATAAAATTATCAAATTTTACTACACCAACCCTTGCTCATCTGTACAGATAACGGGACACGGGTTTCCTTTAATAAAAACAGTTTAGAGTCCATTCCATCACATTGCTCAACTGAGGATCGGTAAAGGCCAGTGTTTTCAAGCCGCTCGATGACCACTGACTTCGCGAATACCTGCTTCGTTCGCGGACTTAGCTTAATAACTGTCTTTTAATTACGTCCTCCGAAGCACGAAAAACTTGAGATAGATAAACTCATCCATAGACAGTCTGCAGTCGACGTTGCTTAACCTGCACGTTCAATTAGAGTGACACACGTAACGATGCCATCAAGCTCCTCGATACTACATATAAAGTCCACCATCAAATTTTATATATAACTAGACGTTGTTTTGCCATAGAAATTATTTCTTTCTATTTTTTTTATGAAATATACTTTACGACCTATTCTCATACCTACCAAATATACATAAAAAGTTTTATAAAAATCGGTCGAACCGTTTTGGAGGCGTGCGACCACATACAGCGTGACACGAGATTTTTTAAAGATATAGATTTTGCTCTTTTACCTAACTTGAATAGCATTGGATAGTTAAATAGATCTGACACCAGACTTTAATTTATCTTGTACTTAAAAGTTTTTAAAATACGTATCTCCATAAGTAAATATTCTAATAAATAGTCCATAAGAAACCATATAAACAAAAACTCCTAAAGATATAATATAATAACTTATTATGTCTTATTCTGGATTATTGTCAATTTAGTAAAAATATACTTCTAAAATCAATACTTGCGGAAGTAAGGTCTAGATTTTGTTATCCATAGACAAATTCGCACCGGTCATACTTTTCGGGGTCGGACCAATGACACCGATTTTCCACGCTCCCGACGCCCGTCACGCTCCACAGCCCACTCGCTCGACTGTGCCTCGTGTACCATATTGAAATATGCCGCCCGACTGCCCGTCCGCCCGTCCGTCCGTCCGCCACGTAGCACTGCCTCTGGAATTTCTCTTCAAAGCACCTGTATTTGACTTGCACGTTTCACTGGACATCAGTAAATATGCAATATCAATATTCCCCTCTAATATGTCGCATACACCAAATGTCACGAACAGTCCAGTAAAATTATATAGATACTAAACGTGAGAGATACTCTGTCAGATTTACACGGCAAAATTTTTGAACTGATCGTATAGAAATTTGGTATAGTGGTAACCAGGAACTTGGAAAAACATTTATCAAATAAAATACCGTTTCATAATGAAAAATTACCTATATCTTTATTTACAATATCGGTTCTTCTTTTCTACAGGGTATCTACGTAAATAAGTTAACAATGTATTTAAGAGGCACATCGGTCCAATTAAAACATTAGGAGATCGCCTATAAATGCGACTTCTATTTGTTCTGAGTCGTAAGTGCTGGATTGATTAACTAAGATTATTTAAAAGTAATTTCTGTATTTTCATAACCCATCACCACCCGCCCCCGGAAGTCAAATTCGTTGATAACTTCATCTGACTTAAAGTAATTTATCCCGATTACTTAATGAGTATCTATAGAAAGCACTAATAAATAAGTATTTTGTAATGAGCAACTGATTTAGTTTAAATTTTTAAACTTTGAGTACTTTTAAATTTACACCAAATTAGTTACCAGTGATTGCCTCCAAATTAGGCCCATATACCTAAATAAGCTTATTTAACTCACTGTCGCCTGTAGTTATACACAAGTCTATTGATTTTACTTGCTTCCATCCCTCCTTCTCTAGTTGGACTGTTGTAATAAGTATCATAGCTGGCATAACGATGTGTACTGGGTTTATATTCAAGCTGCAAATAATCACCATCTTCTCGTCTCAGTTGTCCTTTATCTTTGCCATCGTATCTAGGATCTTCATAAATTGTTATAGTTTGCTTGTGTTGTGCAACTACAGGTGCATTCTTTGGAATTTGCGCCACTGGATCACTCCTGGATTCACCTACACGGTAACCATACCCGTGATTTGGACCATATCCATAACCACCATCATGGCGTACTCCATAATCATCATAGTAGCCAGGACCACCATAATCCCAGCCTTGGTCTCTTCTATCCCAACCCGGATCTCTTCTATCCCATCCCAGATCTCTTCTGTCCCACCCAGGCTCTCTTTCCCAACCAGAACGTTCCCAGTCAGGACGATCCCAGCCTCTTCTGCTATCCTCCCATTTATTCCAATCCCACCCTGGATCATGATGCAGTGGAGGTGGTGGTGGAGGTGGTGGTGGTGGTGGTGGTGGCGGCGGCGGTGGAGCTCTATATTCGTGACGGTCATGAATTTTATCTCTATTATAATTATTGTGATCATTATGATACTTATTATGGTGAAGGTTATCGTCCAAATAATATTTCTTTCCGTAATCTTGATGTCCCACGTGCTTTTGTCCATTATCACCAGATCGATGATAACCGCCACCATGATGGTTATCACGTATATACTCCTGATCATTATTATGTGATCCGTGATAACGTCGACCGCCTTGGTTATCATGACTGGCCAATTTACTGTTGTAGGCGGCTTGATCACCTTCATCATTAAAGTCATCAAAGAAAGTGCTTTTATTGGAAGACTCGTCTTTGTGATATGAATTTTGAAATCCTTGTTTATGATGTCCCTTCTTGTGTCCTCTCTTGAAACCACTTGCTTCACTATCTTCAACCTTGTCTTTCTGGGAATTATATCCGTCATAAGCATCGCCTTCTGATGTCGATTTCAGGTCATGTTCTTTTTTTAGGTACTTAGCTTCATCGTTAGCTTTAGAATATTGATTTTTGTGACTGTCGTTTAATTGGGATTCCACTTGATGAACTTTTTCACCTTTTTGTTTGTCTTGTTTAATGGATTCAGCGCCTTCCTTGTGAGCAGCATCTTTTAGATGTTCTTCCAATGCTTCCTTCAACACAGATGCACCAACACCAGAAGTTAGGAGTATCACACAAAAAAATAAGCTTAAAAATTTAACTTTATGCCGAGGAATCATCTCATCACAATTTTAAACTATCGAAACAGAGATGTTTCTGTCAAGAAGTACGAACTCGTAGTAAGTGAGATTTCTATTGTGTAAATAGTTTTATATCGTTGAAAATCGTGTTGGACTTCATGGCTAATTAGGGCACAATGACAGGAACTACAGCGGGTATCGTTGGGACAATGAGTGGTCGAAGCGATACCACGAACGGTTCGTCCATGACATGATCGACGCAGTTGAACCAGAGGCGCGGACGTGCTGTAGGACATCGATGGCGATCGAGGTCAATATAACCCAATCGAGGACATTGACTCACTGCAACGTGACAATAAAGCTTTTTTCGACGATGCCACCATAAAGTACAAAAATAATAAATTGTAATAGTTAACACAAATCATCTTTACCTCTTTGTACCTTTATTATTCACGTATCCCGATTGGTTAGGTTTCCAAATATCGGAGAAAATGTAGAGGTCGTTGTAGCTCTCTCTCAGACACACTGATGGACAGACGAAGTGGCGTCTTGTGGGATCCTTTACGTAATGTTTTGTGTAATGTTTTTAGGGTTCATGTATGCATGTTTGTGAGTTTCTTTATTTCACTGCACCATAATTACTAAACGTCTTAACTCATATGAGTGTCGTTAGACTCTTTACGCTATTCCGGGTAACATGGCTATGTGACGTCATAATAAAAACAATATGGTGCATTATGTACTCTATATTGCGTAGACTAAAGAAATATTTCGAACCTATCAAGTGGGGTATCAAAATTAAGGGTTCTGATAGGTTATCTCAAAAATATATGCAACACATATGTTTAACATACATAGCCATTATTGATAAAAAAATAAGTTATTTCATAATAATAAAAAAATTTATACTTTTTTTTTATTAATACGTATTAGTTTGTGTTGCCTTCTTCTTCTTTTTAGCGTTATACCGCTTCCTAATCCCTTAGGATTTTCTTTATGAAACGTCAAGTGTGATATAAGCATACGGCTCACCTGATGTAAAGTGGTTATCTTAGCCTATGAGCGCTTGCTTGTACCAAACTGGCCCACGCCATGACTCGAACCAGGGACTGCCGGATTATAGGTCGGTTCTTTATCCACTGGGCTGTCACTGCTCTGTTGTATATTTAGAAATAATGGCGTGTTCTTTAATTTCTTAATACATTGGCTTGTTTTATTAATACGGAATACTAACATTTTTTTTTATACTACGTCGGGAGGCATACAAGCATACGGCCCACCTGATGTAAAGCGGGTACCGTATCCTATTAATGCTTGCGATATATTAAGTATCACTCGCGCGATGACTCCTCTGCTGCTTACACAG
This sequence comes from Pyralis farinalis, assembly GCA_947507595.1. NCBI lineage: Eukaryota > Metazoa > Arthropoda > Insecta > Lepidoptera > Pyralidae > Pyralis > Pyralis farinalis. The sequence continues at coordinate 26,689,805 of OX382264.1, read as the reverse complement.
CAACTCCTTGGGAGCTTACTGGTGACCTCACACGCAGGAACACAACAACCCTCTAGGGAGTTATTATTTGCCTGCGGTTTTCTGTGAGGTGAAGGTACTTCCCCAGACTTTGATGCGCCCTACCTCTCTTAAAAACATTATCTACAGTGTACGATTTTCTGCATTACCTATTTACCTACATACAGATTAGACTGTCAAATAGTTTCAACACCAGTGGAGATGACAAATTCGACTCTACCTACTTATCAATAATACTCTAATAACGTCGGAATCATTCACAATGCCGCAGGGTCAGGCTTTTATCCGATACCTTTTTCCGGCTATTGTATCCAACTTTTTGGAAGTGCATTATTTGACATTCCATTTAAATAGGCTAGGTCAATGTTGATGGCTACTAGATGTACTGACTCATCAGGGTCATGTACATATCATGATGCCTGCTGATGTGCTTCCTGCTCCACATAATTTCAATTTGAAAGCCTTCAATTAGAGTGGAATAAGTAGGTAATGTAGAAAGTAATCGATGAATATCTGACTGATTAATATGTCTTTAAATGATTCAGTACATGTATTATTTTTTTACTTTATTACTTAACATTATCATTATTATTGTACTGTCATAATGACATAGATTTATTGTGATATCAATTGAAAAAGATTTATATTACACTTTATATATATATATACACAAATATTTTTGGGCATTTATACTTCGCCAATGCTGGTAATTTAAGAAAAGAAGAACGAATCTTTGAGAATAAAATACAATAAGATTTCATTTAAAAAAATTGAGACGCGTTTCAAATTAAGATTTGCCCACGAAGCGCCCCATGGCTAATAAAGTATTTTTATCTTTTTTAATCTACAAAACAATATATCCTATTGATCATGCATTGGGCAATCACATACTATGTCGATAGTACCTTGGGGTACCTATTTACCTAGTTTCATATATTCACCGTACTTAAAACCGCAGACGCATATTAATTACATCGAAGTTTGTATTGCTATGAAACACTATAAAGATCCCAAGTGAAAACTCTTTTGGAGAGAGGTAGAGAAGTCTCGGGGTGATTCATCGGCATCCAGAATGGTCAAGATAAAGTCTAAAGGTGGTATCATTCTTGCTAATAGGTACTCAAGAAATGTTAGAACGGAGGAGTAAATATTTTGATAAAATGCATGACTGTGCCTCGGACGCTGTCACTTAGAGTGAATCTGACTCCACGTTGACGGCGTTCAATGAATGTATAACTGTTAATGATATAGAATAGAAAAATGGAAAGTATGGGGAAAACGATTTGATCGCAACTGAGATAATCAAACTAGGAGGCACTTACGTCCGGGACGCCTGTTACTTAAGTAATCTATGCGGGAGATATAGAAAAATAATATTAAACGTAGCTTTTCCCTATCTCTCTTTTAACAGAACCTCATTCGCTTCTAGGTAGGGTGCACCGCATGCAGGTGAGGTTAGCCGTGGCTCTTACGGTGAGAATGTATGACTTACACCTCAATAGAGTGATAACGCATAGTTATTCTGGATTCTACTCGTCGCGTGCATTGCCGCTAAATTGACATGAATAATGAGCTGACTATTAATAAATAGCAAAATAAGCTTACAATTATAATTAAATAAAAGTTTCATAATTCTATGTACATATAGTCCACATAAATTACCTAATCAATATCAACTAAGTACCTACATCATCAATCAACCTACATGCTACATACAAAGGATATGTTCTATAGAGATATAGATGATGCCGAACCAACAGATGCTCATATTTGTCAAAGATCGGATACAGGGACTAGGAAGTTGCGCCAAGAAACTTGTAACTACGAGGTTACCAAAAAAGTGTCTAAAAGCTGTAATAAATTATCTAACAACATAACAAGCTTCCACCTAGTAAATTTATATTCGCATCGTGGATGGCCTCTATAGAGAAAATTGTTCAATGGGTTTTTTAGTTTTAATAGCATTCATTGATGTATAAATTGAATCTCGGGTGTACAATGATAAACATGTTATTAAGAAGGACTAAATAAGAGATAAGAATAGTGTTGTATAATATTTCACACCACACCATACAATATTGTATCATAACCTGCTTTTGCGCAAATAAAATTACTTTTGTGTTTTGAAGCTAGGTATACTTCTTATGGCGCTTTTGGGAAAAAATATGAGTGAATTTTTACGGTGCGCGCATGCGCATCTGCATTAAATCTACCCTAAATCGACACCACGAAGTTGGTCGCACACCAACATCCATAATCGACATCATGAATTTGGTTCGATGTCTCGTTAAGTTTTGTTCATGTCTATATTTAAATACTTATTTAAGAATATTTAAGAATGAACACGTGTTTAATATCAGTACAGATAAAAAGAGAGTGACTTTTATATTATGTATGGTGGCGAACGATATTTATCGATAATTCTTTATATTATAAAATACAGCCACTGAATGCACGAATGATATTATTGGAGCCATTTTTATTTTATTACGCGAAAGAAGCATCTATAACTTCTTACGTGCATAAATTACACACATGCATTTGTTTCAAAATGCACTGATTTGTTTGAGAACAGCTCAAATCACCAAGTGAAAGCTCGTACCTGCGATTCTTGGACCGTAGTTAACTTTTTCATCTCATCGTCTGGTAAAAGCATATGTTGTGTTTCTGTTGTGATTTGTTTAGGGACGCTTGAAACATTTTGTCGCGTAGATACACTACAAGCGCTTGATCGTACGACCAAAACAATCATTATAGATGTTGTAATCTTCTTTTCTTGCTTTCTGGTGGGTCTGTGAATTTAATCAATTCAAACTGCCATTCACTAGTATTTGACTAACGAGCGAACTAAGTGATATTTAACTTTCCGGGCGAACTCACAGAGTAACAATATTTATACTTCCAAGAGTAGAAACATTCAACCAAGTAATATTTTGCCGAAAGCACGTTTTTTTTTTATATACAACGTCACACAAGCATACGTTTCACTTATGAGCGCTTTCTAATCGCAAGTGAGAATGAGTGAGGTTACCAGTGAGTAAAAAACAACAACCCTCCAGAGAGTTGTTATTTGACTGCGGTTTTTTGTGAGATGGAAGAACTTCCCCAGACAGGCTGCTTTGATGCGCCTTATCTTTCTTAAAATGAAGAGAGGTAGAGCGTTATATCGAATCCTTATTTATTATTTTAATATCCTTGCGATTTGAGAGGCGTGTACGGCGACATGGATCCAACATGTAAAGGCACCTTCGAGATTGATCTAATGAATGTAGTATGCCCACCGTGACCCGCTCCGGGGAATTCAATGGACGAGCCGATCTTGGCAGTAAAAGTCGTCGATAATTAATGGGCTATCGATTGATTATTATTCGTGCTCAGCAGACGGTTGGACGCCAGCCATAACTATCGATAGATGCCTTCAGCAGGCGGTAGCTTGTCACTCACTGTATGGACCCATCATGCCACACAACACTGGTGTGTGTGACTTAGGACTGTTTAGTGCAGTAATTAAAAAAATATATAATTTAGAAAGCAATTTTATTAACATTAAATAAACTCACACATATACATAAAATAGGTACAAAATATTTTAAACTAAAATTATAAGTTCTTAAAGACGCGAATTTAATAAGTATAAGTTGAGTTCCATGTAATCTTATTAAGAACAAAAAACAATTTCTAAATTATTTCGAATCAGTAATTAGGTAAGACTTATAATTATATAAATACCAATAACTAACATAAATCAAGGATATACGTTAGCCTAATTATTACTTGGCTAAAACGCCGAAACTAATGTCGCCATTACAACGACTTCGTAAACGAAAATAAAAATGGAAGCTATCAAACGTCTCAATGGCTTTTAATTTTTATACAAAGGCAATAAAATATACCTGATAAAGTAGGTCACTAGCGTAAAATGCTGTATAAACGCAATTTGACAACTTGTATTCGATTTTGCTGTATATGTACTGAAATTTGTCATTTTGATAGGAAATGTAGTTGCTGAAAATGTTACCACTTAATGGCGTTCAAAAATATACATACCTACATAATTTACTAATCATTTTATTTTACAATATCACATGGTGTATGGGATCGAGTCATGTTGCGCTCGGTTCTCTCCGCCTTGGGACGGACGGGATGGGACTTAGTGTGAAGATGTAGATAAATAGAACCTCACATATCATGTTGATTTAATAGTTTTACATACATACATACATTTTAATTGCCAAATCATTCATGGGCACTATTTGGTGCAAAAGTTTCAAACGTTTCGTTTCCATGTACACCTTGTCTATGTAAGGAATAGCATATTTCATAATTATAGGCTACAAGTCTTGCAAAACAGTGTCAACTATCAGATCAGCTGATTGAATTGGTTTGGACTGATTTCTTAGGGGAATCCGCCATGGAAAAACTTGTTTATAAGGATAGGTACAGTCCCTTAAACTTTGGACTGCGTATATAAAGTCACTCTATATACTATATAATTATTAACAGTAAATTTTGCGTCTTTGCGCTATTTAATTACCTGAATAATGAAAATCCTTGTGTGTTTATTGACTAACATAATATATATTTAATACAGGAACAAAACCAACCTTTTGTACCTAGGTAACCAAAATGATATTAGTAACGAAATGAAACATGAATTAAATAAACAATGTTTAAAAATTACCGTAAATGCTCAATACTGATCTTAAGTTGTATTCTAATAATAAATTATAGTAAAGAGATACTAGAATAAAAAAAACGCAATGTTACCAAAGTAAACAAAAGACTAAGGGTTTGCACACATCAAGAGGAACGCATAGAAAGGGATTTTGATGAGACTGGGAAATAAACATTATTGGCATAAAATCTATCGAAACTAAAATAATGAATATGACCACAACACATATAAGTAAGAAAAGCCTTGGTGCTAAATTCGTATGAAAATCAATGTCGCCACTATTTTCTGTATGTATCTCAAACATAACTAAGGAACGTACGCATGAACGAGTGAGATCAGCGCTGTGATTGGTGTACGAACACACCTGAGTACGTGTAACTTCGCGAGAGCCTCTTCGACATTCTTTGGGGCGTCCTTGTCTATTCGAGAACCTATCCGATGTTTCAGTTTCGATTATTTTTATGCTAATAGTAACAATATAAAGTATTTTTTTTTAAAGTACTCAATTGGCGTTCCCTTGTTACCGCAGTGCGGGACGACCCCCACTAGATGAAGCGACGACCTCAAAAGATTAATAGGAATTCCACGGAGGATAGAAGGTAGGTCAATGTCCGGCAGTGGACCAATACAGGCTGAAATGGTGATAATTATCTCATACATCAACTGTCTTCTCGATCTGTGCCAACCAAATAGGGCAAATAAGACCACAAGCGAAATTAGTACTACAATCAAAAGGCGAAAATGTATGTCTGATTTTCTTGCAGTTAGAGACAGTCTCCGGCCAAATTATAATCGATAAGTAACTTGTCTTTTATTTCCTTTGGCCAGAGTAAGCACGCGTAGTAGTGTTGTATGGATGTCTGTCGCTTTATCTGGCACTTGTTGATGGTTGAATAGTTTTCTAATAAACAACTTTTATAATAAAGTTGTATCAATATTGGCCTAAGAAGAAAGATCTATATATACGTATTATCTTAATCGAATAACAGACTAAGTATGAGTTAGCGCCTTTACAATAAGGAATAATATCTTCAGAGAGTTGTTTGAGATTGTAATGTGGAATTACACGTCAAACTTTACACATTGACCTTTCTACCATTCTTACATCGTATGAAATAAGAGTTTGAAGGTAGTTCAAGCATTAAGCATGATCTGCTCTTAGCTGTATCACACTGTTGTCATAATTAATCTATATCTGTAAATTTTACTTCACATTATACTTGAGCAATGCTTGCAAACTGACAGGTTGATATACACATAAAATATATCTACATAACAGAGGATCAGAGGCGGCACACATCATCACTCTTCAAAGTGTTCAACGCTATTTGTCTGTGCACTTATAACGTACAAAATTGACACTTATTTGTATCGCTGACACACGACACACGTGGTGTCGAAAACGTAGAACTTTACTTACTTTACAAAAATGTAGAACTGCCCTGGTATACATATTCCTATGTCCAGACTCTATACATCTATCATCTGTATATACAATAGACCATTGTCAATGTCACATTTATATGCCTTATGTAGTCCACATAATGCTCAAAATAATCATCTCAAATGTCAAAATCAACCTTAGCTCCAGAGAGATGATACTTTTCGATATAAGCAAAGGCAATGGAATCACACCAAAGAAGTATATCTGCATTGTCCAAATTTATTTAGAACTTAAATATTCGTTTATTTATTTGGCAACGGGTTTTCACTCAGACTACATATTTTCAGAATTATCATGGATTGGAATTTACAAATGATGCAATACCATCAATATGGTCTGGTGATGTTAGTTTATCCATAAATAAAAATAGAGACGTGCAAATACTTTTTGGTATTTGCCTTTGCACCAATCCTATGGGATGACATTAAGACAGCTCTATATAAGGCTCAATAGCTCTTTTCTATTTATTCTAATGAATATTAAAAGATGGTATTGCAGTATAGTAACATGACCTTATTCTTAGTAGGTCGTAACACAACCGCAGTCATGTTTTATAGTCTGTCCTTAGAAAGGCAGTGCTCTCCGTTATTTCTTGTAATAGGTGAAGTCTTCTGACACCGCGTGTCATCGTCTCCAACTACCCACAAAATTTCACACTAACCTCAAAAGCAAAATCGAATGTCAAGGTATATTTTCCCTTACAAGGGATTCTAAAAAAAATATAACAGAACGATACAGATTACTTCCCTGACAATACCACAATGCGAATTAAGATTCATAATGATTAATCATATGAAAGAATTAAGATTCACGCACTACATCACTCACATCAGAAGGACGTCTAACGGTACCTAGAAGTCATGGGTCCCACACGCAAATCTAAAATGGCGGCGTAAATCGTGCCATGACGACGAATACTGTGTGAGACGGTATGATTGGCGTCTCCATATTTAAACCGGTTATATTTGTGAAATGTGATGTTATACACAACGCGACAACGTTAATAACGCGGTGTGGTGACAGTGCGTGGATCTTAAATTGAATTGATATCCCGAACGTTGTTATGGCGTGACTGATGTATGCAAGAACCTTAAAATCAAATTGATCCATATTACAAACTAAACATTATTGTTTACGTGCACGTCCATTTGTCTCTTCCATGTTCAGCGCGGCTATTCTCTCTTGTAGTTCCTGCACGAGACTCTCTCTAGGCACCTCGTCTTCTTGTCTCGACACAATGTTCCTCACTTTCACCACGCCTCGCTTCAACTCTGAATCTCCAAGGACAACCGCGAGTGGTATGCCGTTATCTTCACAATACTGCAGTTGATTCAGCATTTTGGGGTTCTTTTTGTAGGACTGCTCAGTCTGAAATGAAAATATTTTTATGCACAAATGAGTTGTTATTGTATAGACATTAACACCAAAAACCTAAATAAAAATGTCTAGCCATGACACCTCCGCCGGGTCCTGGTAGAAGAGGTAGGCCCAAGAAGCGTTGGCTTGGCGACAAATCCTCAGGAGCTTAATGGTAATCTCACGAGGAACACGACCCTCAAGGGAGTTTTTATTTTGGTATCTTCCTCTGTTACGTGAAGGAGATACTTCCACAGTCGATCTGCTTATATAATTTTCACAGCTTGACATAACTACTTTTCGATGTAATAAATAACTTTGAAAAGATTAAACAAAGCCATTAAGCTATTAAGTCCCCAAATGACATCCGAACTAAATGTTTCGATGTCATTTACGGAAGCCAAGCAACCAGGGAAAGATTTAGTGGCATACAAGCATACGGCCCACCTGATGTAAAGCGGTTAACGTATCCTATGAACGCTTGCAACATATTGAGTATCACTCGCGCGATGCCACCTCTGCTGCTAACATAAACATTTTTTTAGGAGCTTACTGACACCAGGAAGTTGTTATCTGACAGCGATCTTCCCACATTGCTGCCTTGATGCGCCCTATCTCTCTTAATAACAGCCAGACCAAGACAAATGTTCATACACACAAGTGTTTGTCTTGAGTGGGAATCGAACCCACAAGCGTTGGCGTCAAAGTAGCGTTACTTACAACTACCTTGTAAAAAAAAAAGATTTCTCCTATGCCGACCTCGCACGAATTCTGTTATTATTACCTGTGACCGGAACTAATCAAATACTAGTTCAGTCCTTTCTCGATTTAAAGATAGTCTTTGTCTTTGTGTGTCCCTCACAAAGTTCTGTTTGTGGCAGTGGCAGCTTATGTCATTGGAAGTGTGTTCAATCAGTGGAAGCTTGTCCATAGGAATTATTAAATATGTTGCCCACTGCCTCCTTCTGTAATCTCTCCACTTGCCAAGCTATTTATCTTCTAATGCTTCCTGTTTAATGTTCTGATGCGCCCTACCTCTCTTTAATCTCCGCTTGCGTGTTGCCTTAGTGGTATAAAGGGTAAAAGTATGATAAGCATTTAATATTGTTGCACCCATACACATTTACCACTCTCTCAAGACTTCTTTCTCTGTCTTTCTCAAATGTTTTTCTACACCAAAACTATTTCTATTTTTAGTGATATGTACCTTGATGCCAGCATTCCACAGCTCGGTGCAGATCTTCATTCTCTCTTCAAGGAAGTTCTTCTGGGCAGATGCGACGTATACGTCCACATCGTTGGTGCGAACTCGCAAATCTCCCGCTGCCAATTTCGCCTCCAACACTGAGAATATACGCTCTACGCCTATACTGACGCCTACGCATGGGACCTAAAATACAGTAGGTACATATTTTTACATAAACCATACATATTATTATATATATAATATACATTACATAGACAATGTAAAATCAGTGCATAATAACAAATTTACGCATTTGTACAAGCTTTAATTTTGTTATTGTAATTTTGTAGCACTACCAGGTGGCTAATAAAAAAGTATAAAAATAAAGCTTTTACGTGTGTTTATCATTTGTTTGGTTTGAGATTATATAGCGACGTGCAATTTGTCAGGAAATATTGATTAATTATATATTATACATAGATGATTTAAGAAAGAAATAAAATACCTATACTTGGATTTACATATGACTGTGTGTACCATTTTTATAGTATGTGACATTGTATTGAACATTTGTGATACTAAAACATCTGTATTATATATTTACCTGTTTGTGTTTCGAGTCGAACATGCCAACGAGGTTGTCGTACCTGCCGCCGCCGGCGATCGAGCCGACGGTTTGCTCTTCGCTGCCGACTTTAATTGGCTCTGAAAGGAAACAGACAATCATCCTATCAACAATGCACAAATCAAGGTTGTATATACATCAATTTTATTTCACTGCGATGATCGTCGCCGAGTTTCGCTCGGAGTTATTCTTTTTGTGTAAAACCACTTTTTTCAGGAATCACAACTATACATAGATGTATAAAGCAACCATCTTATGTATACAAAATATAATTCAAATCGTTAAATACATTTCCTAAATACACAAAATATATCTATAAACTCTATTGCTAAGAAAACGGCTATTAACCGATACCTACTGAGAAGTTGTTGACAGATTCAATTTTACTTTTAATTTATAGGTATAGTTGCATAATATCATTATATTTTACTTGTCTTCGTCGCATTTGCAAATACTGAAAATGAGTGTAAAATCATGGCGTTTCCGGCTAGAAACTGTATCTGTAATCTAAGTAATGAAATTTCATAATGCTAGTGTAAAACTTACATAAAATTATCTAACTTGACAGTGGCTTGTTAGGTAAATAAAGATATTTACTCCAAAATTAGCATGATAATGTATGGAGGAAATCATTAGCGCGCGTTTTCTTTGAAAATGACTGTAAATATACAAGAATTGCTTTTTTAAAGTAATAAGATGTTAAGCTGCAATCCACAGAATCAGTACGCGTGCTCTATGGTTTTTCAATCACACGAATAAAGCGCTAGTCGGACTCGAGCATCAAAAGTTTCATACAACCACATCATATTTACACCTCCCAGATACGGTTCCGAAGTTATCGCTGACAAACGAACATATAAGCATAAAAATATGTTCCTTTTTCGCCTAACTTGATTCAAAGTCTAATCATTTTACATCTCAACAACATGACTGCAGTTTAGTTCGAGCAATAACTTTTAAAACTAATAAATTTCTCCAAACTTGTTGCTGTTGGAGACCTTGCTTCCTGACAATTTTGTTATCCTGGGTCAACTGTATACTATTTTAGTTCTTATTTGTAATTTCCCATATTTAGAAAGACCTACAAGCGCCCAAAGACAGATATGGAGACAAACTCAGAGAGGAAAACGAAGAAAACTATTGTGTGGAGTAAACATAATGCCTAGAAATAGTGTAAAGATAGTTGCATTATATAGATGTATTGTAGCTTCTTATATAAACTTACCAGTCAAAACGGCTTCATAAATAACGCCAGTGTAATAATCTAATCCCCTAGCTAAACTTAGATCGAATAATATTTTATCCTTAATGCCGAGAAGTCCGCAATACTCCAGTAACAGCTTTATTCCATCAATGCCTTCAATGGCTGCTTTGTTTTTGGACAGTTTGTCATCAGCGAGCAATGTTTCAATCAGTTCAGAGCTGCCGTTAAGTCGTACGTATTCACCTATCCTATCTGCGGCGTCTGGTAGAATTCCTTTTTCATTAATCATTTCTGTTCTTACTTCCACCCATGGCGACTGCAAAATATTAAATTTACAGAATATAGCAAATAATGAAATTAATTTTAAAGTGTTATTTACATTATAAATAAAACTCTACTAAATTTTTATGTTTTATTTTTTGTAGAATCGCGTTTATTTCAGAAATGCACCTCCATTGCAATGCATCGATGGAGGTGGAACTTAAAAAAATAAATCTTATCTAAGTACAAAATTTGATCCATATCTTTAGAGCCGTTTCCGCGAGATACACGAAATATATTTTTTATGCATATATATATATAAGAATTGCTCATTTAAAGGTAGGCCGTATGCTTATTTGTCACCCGACTTTGAGTAAAAAACTATTAACAATTGTGAATTGATACGAAATATTGCAAAAACTTGACAACATGCAAAATTATAACTTTAATAACATTAACATATTAAGGATATAATAAAAAAAAATAACCAATGTACCAATGTGTTAAGCCTAGTATAAACCTATAATTACTCAAATTAGAACAAACTGGACGTAACAATAATTTCAAAGTTGAATTTTCGTAACGATCTTCTAATTCACCGTTTACTGCTACGTGACGAACTGTCCTACATTATGGTTGACTGAGCAATAGACAGTTATATAAAGAAAATCCGTTTACCTTATCTAATTTATCTACAGTTGAACAAGTTGCCCGGAACTTGTCTGCTGGCACCCCACAGGCTTCAAACATACCATCGAGCAACCGTCTGTGGTTCACTTTAAGAATATATTTGCCAATATTGAGAGCGTCTAATATCTCTGTGACCACTTTCAAGCACTCCACGTCAGGAACCATTGGATCATATTGACCAGCTATATCGAAATCCTGCAAATTATTAATATGTTTCATTAGCTTGGGTTAAACTTGGATGGATCTTTATACAAAACGTGTTATTCTTTTAACATAACCGAAGTGTGAAAAAATATAGTATTGTCTTAGGTTTTCGCGACTGTTACACATTGAATTAAACAATTTTTAACGGAAGTATCGCGTATTTTATTTATTTTGTTGAACCTGACGTTTCGAACGCTTTGCAGCGTCCGTGGTCGCAGGAAGACCACGACCTCCTGCGACCACGGACGCTGCAAAGCGTTCGAAACGTCAGGTTCAACAAAATAAATAAAATACGCGATACTTCCGTTAAAAATTGTTTAATTCAATGTGAAAAAATACTTTTGTATTTTTGCTACCATTCGTTGTAGTTTCTATATTCAGAACACGCTTCTTACTATCGCCAAGAGTATTGGAATTCTTGGTGTTTGTTTAGTTCCAATCATCCGGAAAAGGTTAAGTTGGCGACCAAGAAACGTAGTGTGCTAAACAAAGCGAAGCAATACTTCAAATTGAAGCAAATACCAAAATTATATGAGTCTCAAGTCAGACGTCACATAACTGTAGTCAACTTTGGGCTAGATACCAGTTAGAACATTGTGGTTTGGTTCAGTGACGTGCTGGGGGAAATTGTCGACGATCCTAAGCTTCCACACGGTATTGAGCTCTCAATTTAAAGAGTCTGCCTCCCTTTGTATGTTTTACGGATTGTGCAATGTGTTGTCAGAGGAGCTGTTGGACTTCCTTTACAATTGTATCGCTGGTCGTCGACCAAGAATTCGTCCATGAAACCGGTATGGTCACGTGTTGTGGGGTTTGAACGAAACTCGAAGTTGTGGAATGAATAATATGTCTTCCGATGTTTTCTCAAGGGAATATGTACATAAAGTTCTTCAAAAAAGGCGTGCACAGGTTTTACAGGGATGGTGATACACAAGTGATGCCTATGGTGTTGCAAGCGTCCATAGACGTTTACCATCAGGGGAGCGTATACTCGTTTGTCACCTTACTAATATAAAAAACGACCGTCTGACTCCAAAAGCAGAGCAGATAGTTTATGAAGGAGATACGAAGAATATTAAAATACTGCTAGTAAAAAATATCGTTCTTATTTTTCATGCAATGCATGTATGAGTATGTAATAAGTACAATTTATCATCTGATTTATCACTTTCCAAACTTCGGAAATAATGAGGCAAGAGGTACCTTTTGATATTTTCCATTATAAGACAAAAATTACGTGGAATAATAGTATATGCAAGTGAAGCCATTTCATCAGACACCCCACTAAAAATAAGAATAGTTAAAATAAGAAGGGGCATGCTCCGTTGGTTCGGACATGTAGAAAGAATTACGAAACAGATATAGAATGCAAAAGTGTAAGGATGTAGGAGCCGAGGAAGGCCAAGACTTACCTACCATGACCAAATTGATCGAGTTCTATCACGTGATGTCAGGAGCGACGACGAGGAGCTCGGTGGCGCAGTAGTAAATGACGCGACTTTGACACCAACGCTCGTGTACCACATAGGACAAACATTTGCGTGTATGAACATATCTGTTTGTCTCGGACTCGGTGATTCTAAAAGAGGTAGGGCGCATCGAAGCAGCCCGTCTGGTAAAGTACTTCCATTTCACAGAAAAACCGCAGCCATATAACAACTCCGTAAAGTGTCGTTGTGTTCCTGCGTGTGAGTGAGGTCACCAGTAAGCTCCTAAGGAGTTGCTGTATTAGCAGCAGAGGTGGCATCTTACTATACTTAATGTATTTATAACAAGCGATCATAGGCTACGGTAAACGCTTTACATCAGGTGGGTCGTATGCTTGTGTGCTCACGACGTTGAATAAAAAAAAGAGCCTTAGAAACCGGCGAGCGTGTAAATGAATGTTAAAAAACCAAGTGAGGTGTGTAAGGATCGAGCCACGGCGTGAAGTTATACCCCACTGAAACTAGTAGCCGCACTTTGAAATTTCGACACTTCAAACAAATTTCAAATCGATAGCATTAGTAAGTTGCTGAAAGACGCCACTGTGACAGACCGACAAAGTCGCAATGGTGCCTTCCATGGGAATGGGATGGTGCCTTCCATTTTTTACCATTATAGTATGAGAACCCTAATTAATCTTTAATATCAGTAAGGGACATGCACTCAGACCTTTCCCCCTTGTTTATTATTACATAACATACTTACACATTGATAAAATTCTCTATATCTTCCTCTTGTCATAGCCGGGTTGTCTCTTCTGTACACTTTCGCGATGTGATAGCGTTTTAAAGTGGAAATCTTGCTCATAGCCAGGTATCGCGCCAGAGGCACTGTCAAGTCGTATCTCAGAGACAATATCTCCCCTCCTTGGTCTTTCAGATCATAAATTAACTTAGAATCTTCACCATATTTCCCCGTTAATACATCCTTGAAATTAGGAACAGAATAATATTAAAAAGCGTGTAATCATTTACAACTAACTTATAAGATATTTCAGTGATTTAGTCAACATACAAAGTGCACTTTATTTAGGGCAATTACATACATACGAAATTCAATTAACAAAGAAAACAAGTTAAACATACTTATCACTTTTGCCCGAAAGAGGGTTGTTGTACTTTGGTCACAAAGTAAATTCGTCATGGAAAAAAAGTGTGTGTAAATTTGCCACTGTTCTATTTTTATGAAGTAAATTCATCATATATTAATTTAGATTATTGTAAATTCGTCACAAGTAGTTTTTATCGTATAGATATTGCTACCGGTACTTTATGCAAAAATTATGTAAACTGAACACTTGTGACGAATTTACAATAATCATTACCTACCTGTGACGAATTTACACATATTTTTAATACGAGTGGCTAATTTACTTTCAATGTATGGAGTGTACAAAAATGTGAGGAATTTACTTTGTGACGATTGTACAACCCCAGAAACGTAAGTAAGGACATAGCGATATTTTACACTTCCAGCTTAGCCTCAGGTCTGCCTACTTTGTTTCCAGCAGTATAATAATTCACTAGAAGAATGTTATGTTGCTGCAAATAAATAAGCTCACCAGGAAGCTCCTAAGGACGTGCCCCGCTAGTGACGAGGGTGGACGTATGCTACCCGATGTGCTATGGAAAATCGATTCCATTATGTCATTTCGACATTCTAGTTACAGAACAAATAAACTGTAACCAAAAACAGTAAAAACACATTTAAACAAGTATGTTATTACCCTCAATTCAAAAACAGGTGTGTCAATACATTCAGCTCCATGTCTTTTGAAAACAGAAATTATTTTCTCTAAAACATTATTCCGTATGGCCATCTGCTGAGGACTATAGTCTCGTGTTCCTTTAGGCGTTTTGAGGGTAAACTTCTGGGGAGCTGCATCGTCTGTACCCAGTTCGGCTTTTAATGCCAATAACTTGGACACTTCTTCTTGTATCTATAATACAAAAACATTATAAAAATACCTTCTTCATAAATATATAAATATATTTAAGTGTTCAAATAAAATGTTGGAATTATAAAATTATTCATCATATAAGGTCATGTTGTGTATTCCATCTCAAGAGTGACACATGTAAATGGTGACATAATGACCAACTCCGAAATTTTCTATTATTCTATATCTCACTATTCTATTTCTATTTTTCTATTATTTCTATATTCTATATATATTATTCTATATCTCATTATGGAAACAGAAAAAATGAAGGCACTGGTGGGTTCAAATCCCTTTTGGAGATTGTGAAAAGGGAAAGAGTACGAATAGCACAATAAAAGTGTACCTATTTTTGATACACTTTTGGTTCTTAAACAATTTATGCTGGAGAACTGGAAAAGTCGCAGTAATCACGCAGTCATCATATAAAAGCAAGGGGTCACTGCACCTGCAAGTGCCCGAAAAATAATCGAGAGGAGAATGAGGGTGCAATCCAATGGACCTATGGATATGGATTGTCTATGGTTGTGTTGGTCATGACAAGCATTAGCATTTGACATAATTGTCCGTAAGGACCTCTGGGCCGATTGCTAGATTTATCTACCGCTATAAATTTGTCGTATTTTATCAGAAAGTAATGTTAAACAGATACCGGCAAACATTGTATAAAAGACCTACGAAAGTTAAAGAAGCAAGTCAAATGTGCAAGGATCAAGTATTGTGTCACTCAGTTCTCTCTGTTTAATGGTAAAGACCAAATAAATAAACACTGTCATTTGACAAACAAGTCAATTATATATATAACCCACTAACAATAAATAGCAGAAAAAATACCACCAGAAATGAGAATAGATTATTCAGACTACGAAAATACGAGGGTCATTTGAAAAGTTCTTAGCCTAACATGGTTAAAGTCATTGGTTTTTTTTATAACTACCCTCATTTTGTAGTTACATTATTTAGCAACAAGTATGCACAGTTTAGTTTATTCACAGTAACTCATAGTTCATTTACACGTGATACAGCAAGTCAAGTCAGAGCTATTTTTGAAAATGGATAAAATTGAACATCGTGCAGTGATAAAATACCTGAATGTGAAAGGTTTAACTCCAAAAGCTATACATGAAGACATGTCTGCTACTTTGGGTGAGTCCGCTCCTTCGTATGCGACTGTTAAAAACTGGGTGGCAGTTTAAACGTGGTCGTGAGACCATTCAAGATGAGTCCCATAGTGGCCGGCCTTCGATTGCTTCCACTGATCAAAACAAAGAAAAAATCTGTGATTTAATTTTATCTGATCGAAGATTGACTGTCGAGGAGATAGCTAAGACTGTAGGCATCTCATCTGAGCTAACACATCATATAATTACTGCTGAACTTGGATTCTCTAAGGTGTCTGCGCGGTGGGTACCACAACTGCTTTCAGTGGAACAAAAACGCAACCGACTCACAACTTCACGCGACTGTTTAGAGTTATATGAAGCTGACCCAATAGAATTTGTTGAAAGATTTATAACCATGGATGAAACCTGGGTTCACCACAATACACCCGAGACAAAAGAACAGTCGAAACAATGGAAAAGAGCAGGATCGCCCACCCCAAAGAAGGCAAAGGTGGTTTTATCGGCGGGCAAAGTCATGGCATCCGTTTTTTGGGATGCAAAGGGTTATAATTCTCGTGGATTATTTAAAAAAGGGTGAAACAATAAACTCCGATTACTATTGCAACCTGTTGCGTCGTTTGAGAGAAGAAATCAAAGAAAAACGTCCAGGTTTATTGAGAAGAAAAGTCTTGTTTCATCAGGACAATGCGCGCGTTCACACCTCTATGCAATCCATGGCAGAAATCCATCAATGTGGCTTCGAATTGTTACCTCATCCCCCATATTCACGGGATTTAGCACCGTCCGACTTTTATCTGTTCCCAAAGCTGAAAAAATTTTTAGGTGGTAAACATTTTTTACAAATGAAGAGGTCATAGCCGCCGTGGACGCTTATTTTGAGGAGTTAGACGAAGATTTTTTAAAACGGGTATCGAAGCCTTACCGGGTCGATGGAAAAAGTGTTTTGAGCTCGGAGGAGAGTATGTTAAAAAATAAAAATAAACTCAAAATTGTGTGGTTTCATTAAGTATGTTAGGCTAAGATCTTTTCAAATGACCCTCGTATTATGTTATTTATATTAATATAAAATAAATAACATAAATATTATTATTATTATTATTTCTATTCAACTATTTAATTTGTAAGGACCAAGTCATGTATACAGATAAATACATATAAATAATTTTCAAATAAATTAGATTATGGCACGTAGTCTCACAAACCAAGCTATACAGTTACTATAAGCACTACATTACTGATTAACTTACATTAAATACTTTTGTGTAAATACATACTCATAATACACAGGAAAACACAAAGACGAACAAACACGTTCATGCACACAAACATATTAAGCATCGGAACTGAACCCCAATACCCTTGGTAATGTGACTTTTACTATTAAATATGTTTTATGGTTTTGTAATGCTGCTAATACATTACAATTACTAGACCAGTCTCAGATTGCAATTATTAAACTAATTGTATTATATTAAAGGGGTATTTTACAAAAATAATAATTTAAATAATATAATATTTTGAAAAATAACTAAATTAGCCTTTAAAAACAAATTCCACATCTATTAGGGTACACCTTGACACCTTGAGGCCCGTTATATACTTGGTGACATAACATGCATGGCGAAATTCAGCCACGCGGGCCTCAACAGGTTAAGGAAGGCCTGTAAATACCAAGGAATTTGTATGTATGTTACTATGTACAAACAAATTCCATGTGATTCAAATGAAATGATTTGATTATGTCCTACAAGGTAAAAATTCCAAACTGATTTTTTGATTAATTTGGTAACACATTAAAAATTTAAGAATGTGTATAAAATATGATGAAAATTGAGAAGAAAATCTAAATTTTTTCTAGACATCTAGTAATTCGAAAGTGAATAAAGAAATATACACATATAATTCAAGCATAAACCTTGCGGGTATGCTCCACGTAGGTTTCTTTAATTGGCATTGATAATAATAAGGATCTCAAAATTTATATTGATGATCATTACATTGTTCCATTATAAATATAATGGTCAAATGCAGGTAGGTAACTGGTAAGTACATGTATTTTAGCTATGGTTAGAAATCTTTAGGACCAGTCTGACAATATAAAAAAAATTGTTTATTTGTTTTTACCCTGTTACATAACCTAATAATATGAACAATTGACTCTTCAAAGAAATGATTATTCACACGAAAGGCTGTTCACACAAATGGAACTTCAGGCAAATAGTCTTTGCATGAATAGTGTAAAGCTGAAAGGTCTTTCTGCTAATGGTTCTTGTACATATAGTTATTTGCACAAATGGGCATCTGGCAAAAAATAATACATTAAGTGGTTTGGTATATATATGATTTTTCTCACAAGTAATACAAGCTTTCTGCATATAGTTTTTACACATATGGCTGTACTGTACATTGATTTTAAGAGTCTAATAGAGAAACCTATATTATTCAGCTAGTGAGGATGAAGACTGTTATCATAAAAAAGGTTAACACCTTAATATAATTACATATAAAAAATTAAATGACAAAATATTTAATTCAATACTTCTACTTGCTGACAACAATAAACTTTTTGTATAAAACGTGAGCTTATTTATTAGTTAGTTCATCTAGTATTTAGAAGTTTCTATATCATAACTTCTTAGTTCCTCATCAAATCAAATGGTAAAATGATTAACTTTCATGAAAGAAAAATGAAAAGCATAAAAATCCTATAGAAAGGGACATAAAAGGGACATTTTTTTAATACCTTAAATTAAATAACAAAAGTCTTTTTACCAAGGTTTTATAAAACGAAATACATCAAAATTATATGACAAAGCTATATAACAGAACACTATGAATTGTTCAAATCAGTACAGCCATTCCTGAGACAGAAAATATACATAAATAAGTAACAAACATATAAGTTTTGTTCCTTTTTTGAAGTCATAAAAATATATGAACACAGTTTTCAAGTTACAATATTACAGCTTAACTGCTTATTAATAACATTCGTGCATAAAGAATTTAATTAAAGTCCATTATGATGACAACACAGAGTGTAAAAGACATTCATTAAAATATTCACTAAATTGCTACATATTTTTTTATACAACAATGAACTACTTTTTAATACCTGGCAGTGAGATGTTGTCGAAATACCCCTAATGAAACTGGCCTTACAATAAGTATTGCATAACTTCACAGCTGTTGCATGGCTTTTAATAAATCTCAGTGCCCTGATTGACATGCTTCACTAATTTCAAAGATATAACATCCAAGCAAAATGGTTCCTCGTCACCACTGCTGTTCATTAATTCAGAACCGGAAAAAGAAAAATAAAAGAATTACAAAAAGCTATTAATAACCTAATTTATTTTATTAAATTTTAATTTTCAGAACTGCCATTGTGGTGACGATAGAACCATATGTGAAATTTCAAAATTTCATATTTAAATATCAGGATTATTAAAATTGAACACACTTAAATAAACACTTCTATTAGAAAAAAAATGCTCTATTTACAAGTGCTCCACCATGTGCCACTAGTAAATACTATAGTTGCACTAACCTGATCATCAATAAATTTGTTACATTTCTTGTAAAAAATATATGGTATATCATTTTTCGGTAATAACTTTGTATCAGAGTCGTTGAAACTCCTCATATGGTACCACCACCTTTTTACATATTTAAAAGTATCAAGATCTACATTTTCTAAATTTTTATATAATTCAACATCACAACTGGAAGGCATGTAGCCGCAAACGTAACTGTATTGAGACATATGCCTCTCGATTTCAACGAAATCATATTCTTTTAACGTCTTCGTACCCTACAAACATTTGAAATTTAGGTTAGAATGCATGATGCAATTTCTATGTGGAACACATCAAAGAGATGACATAATTAAAGATACAAAACGAACCTTCTCATTTGATGCCTTCGCAGCTTTTAATTTCCTTACAACTTCACCCTGTTCTTTGATTTTTTGGAGCAATAACTCTCGAAGATCTGCCATAATTTTCACTCCCAAAAAGTACTTATTCAAAACGTCTGTTTAGACAAAGAATTAGGTACTCCGAGATAAGTGCACTGTGGCTTAGCTAACTTCAATGCCAGGCAGGCCTTAATTGAACTGCGCCTTTCATTTCCTAATCATTTTCAAATTGTACTTACAGCAAATGACACTGTGTCTGTGAAATGCAGTGTGCTGCATGTAACGAAAAGACGTCATACGTCAACGTAGACAAAAGGGACGGTCTTACTATTTAGTTTTGGCTATCACTCCTCACTGAAATAGAATGTTGTAACAAATTGGATGTTTTAAATGAAAGAAAGAAAATAGGACAGGCATCTGTCATAGCCTTAACATACCGTGTAGAATAGATTCATTACTCGAATCCAATGTGCCATTCTGACAACTCCAGGATGGCAAAGTAAGTCATGAAGTTTATATAATATGTTTGTATTCATGTAGGCACTAATACTTGATAAAGCATCTGCGGCTACATTTTTCTTTCCTGGGCGATATACGATATCATATTTAAAACAAGAGAGTTCTAAACGCCACCTTTAAATTTTTCCATTTTAAATTTTGCTATTATGTTTTTGATCTATACAGATAAATAAAATTGGAGTGTCTGTTTGTAATATTAAAATAAACGCTGTTTACTAAATGCATATGGATATATACACGGTGCATATACCAAAATGAATATTTTTACAATTTTTGTCTGTCTGTTTGTTCCGGATAATCTCTGAAACGGCTGAATCGATTTTGACGGGACTTTCACTGGTAGGTAGACGACTGTTCAGAGCACAATATAGGGTACTTTTTATCCCGTAAATATTTAGGGTTCCTGCGTAATATATGAAAAACCTTTAAAATTAGGGGGAAATATCTTCCCTTCGGGGGACTTTGCACTTTTATTTTTATTATTATATATTATTATTTTCACAGAATATGTATTTTTTGTAACATAAAATAACTACGCATTTTTTTATATATACATATAATAACATAATTTAATATAATAATAATCTTCTATACAGATAAATAACATTGAAGTGTCTGTTTGTAATATTAAATTAACCGCTGTTTACTAAATGCATATGGATATATATACGGTACATATACCAAAATGAATATTTTTACAATTTTTGTCTGTCTGTCTGTTTGTTCCAGCTAATCTCTGAAACGGCTGAACCGATTTTGACGGGACTTTCACTGGCAGATAGCTGATGTAATAAGGAGTAACTTAGGCTACCTTTATTTTAGAAATTTTATTTATTTTTATTAATATAAATAAATAATATAGAAAAACTATTCCGCGCGGATGAAATCGCGGGCACAGCTAGTTTATCATAAAAGCTACTGACTGTTGATCAGTAATAAGTAAGAAATATCTCGCTACTAGATAATGTCGCCATTATCTTAAACATTGAACAATATTGCGTACGCTCCTTTTTCTTCTTTTCAGAATCACTCAATGAGCGAGAGAAATAATATACTATTGGTTGTCTCAACAGTAATTAAATTCCAAATTCCATTCCATTCTGTGATAGCGTTCCACCAATAGCATAATATGCTATTGGTGGAATCATAATATGCTATTGGTGGAACGCTATCACAGAATGGATTGGAATTTGGAATTTACTTACTGTTGAGACCGACGCTTCTGAATATTATTCAGAAGCGTCGGTCTCATCTCAACAGTAAGTAAATCAATGTCTTTAATTGCCAAAGCTGTTTTTGCTATTTCGCATTATAGGCTCTCGAAGGATCTAATTGATTCAACACCTAGAGGCATTTTTGTACGAATAAGAGGCTGTATCTTACCTGAAAAATCAGGTATTCATTTGGAGTAGTGGACAAACATACCAAGATCTCTTTTAATTACTTCTTCCCGCGTTTTTCACTAGTGACATTGTTGTTATACTTGAATTTTTTACAATTCGGTATAAAATTAGTTTTATGTGACTATTTCAATAGTTTTTTTGTAACATAAGTGCTAGTGAAATTATACAGTAATGAAAAAACTCAAATATAACACGTTTATGCACTTTTTGGAATATGTAAATAAGTTCATCAAGAAAACCTTGTAACGATCACTATCGTTTTACGGGTGGTATTTAAACTGGGTTGATTGGGTCTAGGTACCCTTCCTAAGTATTTTTTCAGCATAGTTCCTGAAGTTGGAACATAGAATTAAGATTTTCATATGGTTCTAAACTGAAGACTTGACTGTATGGGCTAGATCCCTTTGCCTTTCCCCGGGGCGGATAAAAAGAACCAAAAAAAAAATATAACTTAAATTCGTAGACAGAGTATATAGATATAGACCTGACGGGCTACTAAACGAATAATACCTACATGAAGAGAGATAGAAAATTCTAAAATACATGTGCGTGAGCAAGATAGACCATGAGTGTTTTGTCTCTATCTGCGTATGCGATTTTTATGTCTGCCACCGGGATTGTTCTGGTGTCAAACAAATTGTTCGTACTGACGCAATTTCGTTGATTTAAGTGTAAACCCTATGTATTTTATTCCCTTGTGATGTAGTGATTATTTTAAAAGATGCATTGATCGTGCAGTAATGGTGAATTGCTCTATAATTGGCTGTAAAAGCCGAAGTGAACGACAAGAACCCAACATAACCTTTCATCGGTAAGTCGCTTATTTGTCATAATATAATGATGCATGTTCAAGGATTATTAATTTAATGTGGATTCATACTCAATAGTAAGCAATTTTTATTAAATTAAAGTACAAATAAACATTTTTTTGTTGATATTAACCGATCAAATAAAAAGGTTATAAACATTACATTTTTAGCGATATCACTATATGTCGTCTGTAATCAGCAGGATTACACTATTTGGGGTTACCAACACTTGACTTAATTTACCACATTTAACATATTGCGTATCTATTGTTTCAGTTTTCCTAAGGATTTATTTTTGAAGTATAAATGGATTGAGTGTACGGGTCGTTTAAATTGGCATCCAAATAACAACTCCCGGATCTGCTCCAACCATTTTGAATCAACTGGCCTTCAATCAAAGAAAAGTAAAATATGCTTAAATAAAGATGCAGTTCCTACGCGTTTCATTCACGTAAGTTGAATTAAAAGTAATGGCATAGGTAATTGAATATGTAACTAAAATATTTCAATGACTTTTCGAAATTAAATATAATAAAAGATTTTTCCTGTTACAAATTAATTATAAGCTAAAATATTTGAAATATAATTATTACTCAATGTTTATGCTACGTCAGTTAGAAAACAAACATAAGGCCTGCGTAATGTGAAGCCATTACCGGGGCCTAAACTCACTTGTGATATAAAGTATAGTTCACATGCCGTCACCCCTGCTGCCAACGTAATGACTTCTTCCTGGTAACCTCGGTGACGTGCAGGAACCCAATAACTCTCGAGGATCGAATGATATTTTTATTTGGCTGCGGATTCCTGTGGAGGTCCTTTCGATGAAAATTAATTCTACTGAAGTCGTAAACATGTAATTTAGATATAAGATTTGAAGAAAAGAATTTGCGGAGACAGATATGGAGAGAAGAAAAAGGATATGTGTGCGATGGGGGCGGGGGGAGGGGGGGGGGACATAATATACATGCATTTAAAAGGGAATATATTTATTTATTTGTTTTAGAGCTGACAGACCCGTGATCGACCATGTTCTTCCAAATAGGCACAGTTGCAGCAACAAATGATGCTATGGTATCCTAATATTTTAATAATTTAGTTTTTTTTTATACACCGTCGGAAGGTATTCAAGCATACGCCCCACCTGATGTAAAGCGGTTAGCGTAGCCTATGAACGCTTGCAATACATTAAGTATCACTCACACGATGCCTCCTCTGCTGCTAACCCAGCAACTCCTTAGGAGCTTACTGGTGACCTCGCTCACACACAGGAACACAACAACCCTCTAGGGAGTTGTTATTTGGCTGCGGATTTTCTGTGAGGTGGAGGCACTTCACCAGACGGGCTCCTTTGATGCGTCCTACCTCTCTTAAATGCTTGTATGATGAATGTTACTAATTAAGTGTAACTTTCAGAGTGACGACTCGGACGTGAAATATGACCAACCGTCGTCAGAAGAAGTAGCTATGGAAATAGAAATAGAAAGTACTTCGGTAAGTTTAATCTCTTATATACTCGTGGCGTAGTTAGACAGAGCATGAAAGTAGGATAAACGCGGTTGAAATGCGAGCGTTGCGCAAAATCTGTGGTGTAACGCTTGCAGACCGTATTCGCAATGATGAGGTTAGAAGCAGAGTTGGTCTGAAATAGAGCGTCGGTATTAAAATAAGAAGAGGTATACTCCGTTGGTTCGGACATGTAGAAAGAATGCAGGATGAAAGAATGACGAAGCAGATATACAATGCAAAAGTGGAAGGATGTAGGAGCCGAGGAAGGCCAAGACTTACCTATCATGATCAAATTGGTCGTGTTCTATCAGAAGGTGATGTCAGGAGCCCTAGAAACCGGCGAGCGTGCATGAAAAGAGCAATGAATGTGAAAGAAGCGAGTGAGGTATGTAAGGATCGAGTCGCGTGGCGCTCGGTTCTCTCTGCCTACCCCGTAAGGCATTTGGCGTGAAGTTATAGAATAGAATAGAAAGACGTAGTTATATCAGATGCTTGAATTCTACGCTCAACAGAGAATCTATTGTTTAATGGCCAGTCTGCGTTAAACTATATTGTTTTTTTTTACACTATGTCGGGAGGCATACAAGCATACGGCCCACCTGATGTAAAGCGGACACCGTAGCCTATTAACGCTTGCGATATATTAATTATCACGCGCGCGATTCCTCCTCTGCTGCTTACACAGCAACTCTGGTGACCTCACTCACACGCAGAAACACAACAACCCTCTAGGGTTGTACTGTACCTAGAATGGGTGCATCTAAGTGGTTAATATTTTCTAAAAAGTAAACCGTGAGAGCTCAGCAGTTTACAATGTACCTGTAACATCAATCCAGCTAAAAATACTTGTCATAGGAATGTTTATTTTTTAAATTTAAGTATATATCTATTTCAGAAAATAGAAAAAGAATCTGTACTGTCAGCCACGCAAGTTGAGATCACTCCACGAAAATGAAAATCAATCAAGAAACTGTAGACTCACTATGTTCGATAGAGTCAACAAATCTAGACTTTTTTTATGTAAAAATATAACTACGCGCAAGTGTACCCCAGAATTAAGAAAATTTGCATTAAGTAATTATTAGATTTGGTGGCCGCGGCAGTCTTAGTTTGGAGATATACGTGCATATAGATTAAGTAGGTGCCTATATAACAGTTAAATAGCCGTAAGTTAACAGTAAGTGGTTGAATTAAATAGTTTTTCATGTGTGTTGATTATTGTCCCTTACAGTATATAGATTTTAAGTTTTTGTATGATAAAGGGTCGAATGTAAGAAAAATTAGTACATCTTGTTGCGATTTTGATCTAATAAAGTGGTCCCAATATGGTAATGTTTCCAGGGCTGGCTAATTTTTATCATGCTTTCTCGGTTGCATAATCAGACTGCCTCGCTCGCACCCGGCGTGTATAAATATGGGCCGGGGCGCGACGATCGACACAGTTGTAACCTGCAGTCATTGGATAATCATCTCCCGCTACTCTGCAAATAAGTCATCTCCTTTGATGGCCATCGCTCTCTGGAAGCATTACCTCTGGCCTCATACAACAATACAAGCCTTTCATTTCTCCAGCCAACTCGTGGGAAGAACTAATCCGCCAGTACCTACCTATATTATTTTATATTCTCGTGTACGGGTCGTATCGAAGGGGCCCATACAAAACGATAATGCTTGATCAATTGCAACTCTTTTTTAAGACCAATGAATTTGTCATGATGCGCGATACAGTTTTACAGGTGGTAAATCTACTACGGATGCAGAGTTGGCATTGGTTAAGCATATCCTTAACTCCTGGGAGAGATCACAGGATGCTTTTTTAGTTTTTTGTAATCTCTCTAAAGCTTTTCATTGTGTCGATCATCAGACATTGTTACTCAAGCGGAACTATTATGTAGATGGGGTTAAAGCCCAGAACTTAATTGCATTTTATTTAAATAACAGGTCAGACAGTTGATATAAACAGGGTTAAATCTAAAGGCAATAATCCTAATATCGTGGTGCCACAGGTTTCTATTTTGGGACCCTTTTTATTTTTAGTATATGCGAATGATCTGCCCTACGTGGTGCAGAAAAGGCGTATATTTACTGACTAGCTTATGCCCGCGGCTTCGCACACGTTGATTTTGGAATGTCAGCAGTTTTACTTACTTTTATTTTACTTCTTATTTTTTAGTACAGTCGGCATTAAATAGTTAGTAAAAGTATCAAATATCCTTATTTGTGTAGTAATGAAGATATGTCACGGCCTGTTCGGTTTTCATTAACAATTTGACACTGGCTGTATGCACTCAAAGCACCTCTTTATTCTCAACATTGCCTATTTTAAAAACATAAAAGTTTCAAGCCACTTAAAAAAATACCTGCCTGGGTTGAAATTCAAAAAAATCTTTCTTATCTCTCATATGCATTACAAAAGGAACCTATTGGTGAGTCAGTGAATTAGACAGAAAAAAAAGACCATTTCTATTAATATAGATTAGCGTCTCGTTCAAACACAATTTCAACCCCCTTTTCACCTCACCTCACCTCGCTAAGGGTGGAATTTTTGAAAACGTTGAAACCAATTTTTTGAAAATATTTTTTTGGATTCTAATAGAGAGTATCTATACAAAGTTTCAAGTCACTAACTGCAAAAAGTTTTCTGCTCCATACAAATTGTCAACCCCCTTTTCAGCTAAAGGTGGAATTTGGAAAAACGCTGAAATTACTTATTTGACGTCTTGATTGATAGTATGTTTACAGTCTAAAGCAGCTCACTTTAAAAAATAACAATTTCTTAATAATAAAACTTTTAGTTCAAGAAATACTTTTGACCTCCATTACACCCGGGGTGGAATTTTTGAAACTACTTTTTTGGATTTTAATAAAGAGTATCTGTATAAAGTTTCAAGTCACTAACTTGAAATAATTTTTCAACTCCATACAAACTGTCGAGCCCCTCTTCACTCTTGTGAGTATTATAAAAGTAACCTCTTTGCAAAATTTCAGCTTTCTAGGTTCAAGAGTTTGGCTTCGGAGTTGATGAGTCAGTGAATTAGTCAGGAACTCCAGTTTTATATATATAAATATCCGCCTTAGATTGTGATAACACGTCCTATTGTAGACAATTTCTTAATATTACCAATCTCTTAATTTAGTTTTATGGAAAGAGGAGATCTTGTTTCCATAAATATTTTTATAAACCAGCATACGGTCTGCCTGATGGTAAGCCGTCAGCCTAGTCTATGGACATTTGCAACATCAGGGTTGTTGTCGTGCGTTGCCGACTCTGTACTAAAAATAGAATAAATAATAATAATTAATCCGAATATTGCAACAAAATGTTTTTGTTATAATAATCAAAGGGATCATCACCAACGCTACGTCGAAGTACGAATTAAAACATTAAAATCAGCCTTTGTTTTTTTTTTTGACCTGACTATGTAGTTAGCATCGAGTGGGCTGTTACTACGTCACCAGTCATCACTGAGGTCTATACTTAATGAGCTACAAAAGAAACCTGAGGGCGTTTCAATTTGGCTTATGGCGCCATCTCGGATCGGATGAACCGATTTAGATTTTTTTTTTTGTTTGAAAGGTGTATTAGTCGGGAGTGTTCTTAGCTATGTTTGGTGAAAATTGGTCCAGCACTGAAATGAAAGGGCGAATGACGAACTGACTTTCGACTGGACGGACTGTCGGGGAGGTTTTAAATTTTAAACAGTTAGATATTTTCTGCATTCGGGTTGCCCACTTGTCGACCGCGGCACATCCGTGCGCGCACGGCCCGCTAGATAGAAGAGTTTTGACAGGTTCGAATCCGATAATGTAGGTAAAAACGAAAATCTTTTATACTTATTAGTTTAGAAAAAAATATTTTACATTTGGTTCATGACTTTCAATGAAACACCTTAATATTGAATTTCAATCGAATAACTTCAAAAACGGAAAGTTTCGTACTAACTTTGCATCCCCGTTTTACCGCCCTTAAGGGATAATTTTTGAGAAAAATATTTTACTCGTGTTTCATGCCTTTCAATAAAGAACCTTCATGCTGAATTTCACTCGAATAACTTCAAAAACGGCAAAGTTTCATACTAACTTTGCATCCCCGTTTTACAGCCCTTAAGGGATGATTTTTGAGAAAATATTTTACTCGTGTTTCATGTCTTTCAATAAAGAACCTTCATGCTGAATTTCATTCGAATAACTTCAAAAACGGCAAAGTTTCATACTAAATTTGGACCCCTGTTTTACCCCCTTAGGGGATGAATTTCCAAAAATCCTTTCTTAGTGCTCCCCTACGTTATAAAAGGAACCCCTGTGCAAAATTTCAAGTTTCTAACCCTTATAGCTTAGGCCCTGCGTTGATATGTCAGTCAGTCAGCTTCTCCTTTTATATATATAGATACTGATATATAAAATTATGTACTGATGATACCTGTCTAATTTTTAATGTCACTCGCCGGTGTGAAAACATTGACAAGGTAAATGGTGTTATGTCTTCTATTTTAAACTGGTTCACATGTAGTAATCGTTTGCTAAACTCGACTAAAAGCAAATGCATCAAATTTAGTCTTCCGAATGTGACTTCTCCCAATACAGAAGTGCTCATTGGGAATAATAAATTAGAATTCGTTAATAATACTGCATTTCTTAGAATTACAGTAGACTCCAAATTACAATGGGGCCCCACATAAATAAATTTGCCGGTAAGCTCAGTTCCGCTGCATATGTAAAATGTATAATAATTTTACAAAGATTTTTTTTAAAAATTACATTAAAAATGTTCTTTGTAAAAAGGGCTTATTATAGAACTGGTGAATATGTGATTGACAAAGATTTCTGGAAATAATTCAGCACAGACTATCATTCTTTAACAAACATAAACTTTAATTCTACCATTTGATATCATTATTGTACCAATATGCTGATGTGAATTTATTGTAATATCAAATTGGCAATTTTAAAAGAGACCTATATTGGCAAGTCTGTTTCGACATTTCTTCTTCTCTAATGATCATTTCCGAAATATTCGCAGATTAAAAAAGAACAATAGTAGGTAATATTGAGAATTGAATAAGATCCAATAAGATTATATTTAAAAAAATAAAAATAAGACGTGTCTAAGTATCTACGAGGGTCCAATCGCAAATAAATAAGGTAAACTTGGAACATAATCGGTTACAATCACAACAAGGGACCGGACATTTCTAAAAGTAATTCAAATTAATCTTTTATGATTGAATTACTTTTCGAAATGTCCGGTCCCCTGTTCTGATTGTAACCGATTATGTTCCAAGTTTACCCCATCAATGAGGTTAAAAGTTGCGTAGTGGCAATACTTATTGTGTATGGCATGTAGATTACAAAGTTATGTTTATTATCTCTATCTCATACCCCTATACGCTGATGACCCGTCTATCTATATACTCTGTCTACGCTTAAATTGTTTTTCTTCGAGACTTCTTCCCGCGCTTTTGACGAGTAACATTGTTCTTATACTTGAATTTTTTACAATTCAGTGTAAAATTAGTATTATGTGACAATTTCGATAGTGTTTTGTAACATAAGTGCTAGTGCAATTATACAATAATGAAAAAACTCAAATATAACACGTTTATGCACTTTTTGGAAGACGAGAATAAGTTCATCAAGAAAACCTTATAAAATCACTATCGTTTATGAGTGGTATTTATGAGTGGTATTTACAGGGTTGATTGGGTCTATGTACCCTTCCCAAGTATTTTTTCAGCAGAGTTCCTGAAGCTGGAACATAGAATTAAGATTTTCAAATGGTTCTAAACTGATGACTTGGCTGTATGGGCTAGATCCCTTTGCCTTTCCCCTCGGGGATAAAAAGAACCAAAAAAAAAAAAATGTTTTTCTTCTTTCTTGTTTACTTATTATTTTACCTTTACCATTTACCAATTCAAATTACTCAAGTTTATTTTCAAATACTTTTCTAATGGATAGGTTTGAGTATATCGAAGCCCGTTTATTTGAAGGAGAAAATTATCTTAAACGTGATAAAAATGTAAAAATTTATGACGGTGATGATAAGGCATGTATATTAGTTTATAAGAACTTCATTAATGTATTTATGATTTTCTAAGAAGAAAATAATGTTCTAGTAATATAGACAGAATTTACAGATGGCGAGGTAGTATTAACTACTCATCGTATTTTTTGGGGACATCCTGGTAATATAGCGAAGGGAAATATTTGCCTATCACTTAATTTATATTATGTGTTTTGCTTGGAAGAAGAGAGCGGGGGAGTTTTTGGACTGGGTGGACCAAAAAGGATTATTCTTCACTTAGGACCTGCACTACCAGGTAATTTTAATAAGAATTAAATTTGGTTTTAAGAAGAATTCAACCAGCATTCTATAATGTACAGTATTATAGTATCCATATCATCAGTAGATTACAGTATCAGGAAACTACAGTATAGAGTTGCATATTAAAAAACAAAAACGGGGTGTGCTTGTATAAAACCTGTGAACTTTATGGGAATACATCTTTGTAACAAGTAAATGGGAGTAATATATAGTAAAAGGAAATTATATCATGCTGCAAAATTATCTCAAAATGTGTAGAGTGGCTGCGGCACCATGTCGTCACCCTTCATATAGCCAATGTGTCACCATTCTCATTCAATGTAAAGAATTCTTTGATTCTTTAGGCATCAAATTGTATAATCAATTTTAGGATAGAAACCATAGATAATGTAGCTACAATACTGAACTATAGCCCCCAGTTTTGCTATCATCAGTTTTCGGAATTGCTTCTTAATATAAAAGCAAATTTACAGACATATTCACATCACAAAAGGTCTGAGACTTATTGCCACAATCAGGTAAAAGCATGTAGTTCCCTTGGTGCTACCCGTAATGCTACCCGTAAATAAAACCTTAATGTGATAACTGTTTATTATCATGTGGGTTATATCTTTAGTGCTCTTAGTACTCTATAGGTACTTTAAGTAAGAATATTCAAGTAGTTAATTTTATTTTGTGTTATTGAAATTTTGTCATATTTATATTGTACATAGAAATATTCACCTATTAGCCCACCACAACAGAACAACTACTACTTCCTAGCGTTATCCTATTTCTTGATCTATTAATCTCTCATTACCCGCGGACCGCTTTTCCGCCAAGAAATGTATGGGAAAACGTATATAACGGGTTCTGACAGGTAAAGTTTGGCATTGTCTATTCAATGGGTGGGAACTTGCAATAGAATAAGTACTGCTCATATCATCCTTCTTTTTGCCTCCTCAGAAACTTCCTAGTAATAATGCTCACTTCTGAAAGGAATGCCTTAATCATCTATTTTGGAATTGTTATTTTGCTACAGTCTACTGTAAAGAGGATAAATCTAGGTGTTAAGAATAGACATAGGGAGTTTACTAGGTTAACAAGTTTCTTTATGAGTTGATATATTAAATAAAATTATAAGCTATTTCACATAATGCTATTTAGATGTCTAGTGACAATGTAACAATTAAAACTAAAACTGCATGGCATAGCTAGTGAGTTTTACAATTGGGGAAAAGCAAAGATCAATAAAAAGAAAAAAAATATTGAAATTAATATTAACTGATTTCCCATTACAGGTAAAAGGCCCGGTCCTGTTGTCGTAAGTCCTCACCACTTTGTTAAATTTTCTTTCAAAGATGGTATTGACTCAACATTTTACAAAGCCCTTTCTGATGCTGTTGCCGCAAAGGCTTGGGGTAATCAAAGCCCAATGTTATCTCCAGTCAGTTCAAGTCCAAGCACATCGCCAAAGCCAACAGTCAATCCAAGTCATTTTAAGATAAGATCGGGAATTGTTGGCATTGAAAGAAGTATAGAAGAACAACACCGTGCCACAGATGAAAGTATAACAGTAGCATTTCAAGACCTAAAAAAACTGATGACAAAAGCAAAGGATATGGTGGCCATTTCAAAAAATATATCTGCAAAAATCAGGGTTTGTATTCCATAATAAATAAATACTTATAAAAACTTTAGCAGACCCTACAGATATTGTAAAAATAATAGATTCCAGAAAAGAAAAATAGAACTTAATTGACGCATCAGCCACCAGTCCAATTGTAAATCTAAACCATTCAGATGTTCACTCAGATACACATAATAAATTCCATCAAAGTCTATCCATCCATTTATGTAGGAAGAGTTCAATGACACTACAGAAGAATTATATACATAAATATACAATTTTTCACAAATAAATCTGTGATATTTGATATGTAGATCAATTGTGTATAGATCAAATACCTTACTGTTTCACATCAGAGAGGGGAGGGTGTATGTTTATCCACTAATGTAGGATAGACAAAACCTGGCAAAAAAAATCAGTCTAATAACCATATTGTGTTCCTGTAAGTGAATAACATTACTAGTAAAGTACTCAGTAGTCAGTGTTTGCAACGGCAATGGCAACTCGATGTGATACTCTTGTATGCAAGTGTTCACAGTGTACAATCTAACTCAAAGATATTTAAGTAGTTAATAGATTCAGGCGTTATTTGCTGGAGTCAAATTTACAAGCAATTTGATTTAAAATACATTGTGTGCTTCCACTACCAATTAGTTTATGAGAACTTCCGCCGCTCGGCACCCACCCACTACCGTTAGTAGACGCATGCCGCCGCTGCCATGGTGGCTCTGGTTGCCTCTGCCTCGGCTGCTGCGGTCGTCTCTGCGAATGCCTACTATCTGAAACATGAACCGCATGCACCCGCCACAGTTGCTGGCTGCTCTGGGACACGTTTTTCGCCCCTCCACGAGGCTCCCTCTGATGCTAGTCGTTAGAATATTATTTCATATTCTAATGACTAACATCGACAGCGCCTGAGGATACGTCATGGCGAAACAATTGTCGCAGAAACAATCGAACGCGTCACTGGACGCGTGGAGACTGATTCCAAATACTTACCGCCGCCCCTTGCGTCCGGCCGTGTCTTCACCAATGCCGCCAATCGCCAAAATCCTTCCGGATTTTCACCACGTTCGATTTCAGATCGCCGTTTTCAAGCGATCCTCTCCAAGCATTCACGCGTCGCACCAGATTTTCAGATCAGCATCATATGTCGGCATTTTATATGTTTAACAATGACGAAACAGATATACAATGCAAATGTGGAAGGATGTAGGAGCCGAGGAAGACCGAGACTAACCTACCATGACCAAATTGGTCGTGTTTTATGAGAAGGTGATGTCAGGAGCCCCAGGAACCGGCAAGCATGCATGAAAAGAGCTATGAATGTCACAAGCGAGTGAAGTATGTAAGGACCGCTTATGGCGTTCGGTTCTCTCTGCCTACTCCTAAGGGTACCTGGTGTGAAGATATACATACATTATGTTTAAATACTTTTGTACTTTATGTAAATGGTAATAAAATTTATTTTCCCATGTAATATCAATTTCCTCCCTCTCCATTGTCCCTTTTATACCAATAATGTAAAATTGATATGAACCATATGATTTCAGGAAAAACAAGGTGATATTTCTGAAGATGACACAGTCAGATTTAAGTCTTATCTTATGAGCTTGGGTGTTGACGATCCTGTTACAAGAGATGCTTTTAGATCTGACTCTGAGTATTACTTAGAATTGTCCCAACAAATATCAGATATGATGGTTGCTGTATTAATGGTAAGCAATTCAGAATCTTGTTATAGGTCTTTTGCTTCAATACCAGTGGAATTTCGATTTTCCTAGATTGCCTTAATATTCAAAGATTGGATTCATATTTGGGTATAATCTCCCTTTAGACTGCTACAAACTAAAAAAGTTGCTGCGTTAATAACACAGATTGCAGCTTGTAATCAACGGTCTTATTGCAACTGGTAATAATAGGCTATAATTACTATGTTACAGGCGATCTGTGTGCTTGTTTGACTCTCGATATAATATAAAAAAGATTGTATGTCTCCATATCTAAAATATTGTTATAAGTCAAAGAAGCAAATGTATTATTCAAACTTCTTTTAACAGTTGTTAAAGGAAATATCATTAACAAAATAACAATATATTAGCAACCCTTATTTTATTATTGGGGGGTTGGGGGTCATGTGCCAGAAGCGTGCTCGTTCGCGACCCCTGCCAATCGATTAGATTGCAATTCTGGCCCGAAAACGCACCGATGTGCGGATTAGGGCGTCCCCCGGAGGCGACGCGCACCGAGCCGCCCCCGTCGGTGCGAAAATAGGTGCATGCGGCGGTGGGGGCCGCCACCCACCACGCAGCGCCAATTCCGGCGGGTCGAAGAGAGCCGAGTGCTGCATAGGCACGTGAAATGTGAGAGGTGGACTGAGTGATAAGATGAATGAGCTGATGGACCTAATGAATGAGAAACGCTTAGATGCTTTGTATGTGACAGAGACTAAGCGCAAGGGGAGCGACACCGATGATCTGCCCGGTGGGATGATGGCCCTATGGTCTGGTGTAGACCGGGACGATCATGCCAGTGCTGGTGTAGGTGTCACTCTCCTCTCGCTTAGCCCCTGGTGTGAAAGATTACTGTATGGTAGGGCCTAGACTTCTCTGGGTTCGTATAAAACTGGGCATCACGCAAGTATTTCTGGTTGCAGCATACGCTCCCGTAAGCTCAGCGTGTGCCCAAGAACTAGAGAAGTTTTGAGAGTCTGTGAGGGATGTTCTGGATTTAGCTGAAGGGAATGAAAGAGTGATTATGTGTGGAGATTTGAATGGATGGATTGGGACCAAACGAGACGGCTATGAAGCTGCTCTTGGTCCCTATGGAGATAAGAGAGTGAACGAAGCAGGTAAGTCGATTCTAGATTTATGTATGGAACGAAGCCTCCTCGTGTCGAATACTTTATTTCGTCACAAGGATATTCACACGTATACATGGAGACGGAATGACCAAAAAAGTGTGATTGATTTGATTATAATTGATAGACGTCTCCGAAATACTATAATAATGGATACAAGAGCCTTTAGAGGTCCCACTCTTGAAACGGACCACTACCTGGTGGCAAACCGGTTTGTGGGACTTTTCAAGAAGTGGAGGCATTGGCGAGTGCGTATCCCTTTCGGAGATCATGAAAGGATAAGGAGTGAAAAATTGCAAGATGAAAGTGTAAGGAGAATGTATGCACATCTGGTAAGTGAAAGACTTGCAAACGCAAGTCTTTCCGACACAGATGTGGATGATTGCTGGAAAGTTCTGAAAGAAAGTATGGTGGATAGTGCAAAAGAAGCATGTGGATGCGCAAAGAGGCATAAAACATTGAAAGGGGATGCCTGGTGGGATGCGGAGGTTGAATCCTCCGTAGCAAGAAAGAGCAAAGCGTGGCTGGATTATGTATCATCTTTGCCCTTAAATGAAAGTATGAGAGAGAAGGAGAAAGAAATGTACCGTCTATGCAAGAATGAAACCAAGGCTTTAGTGAAAGAGAAGCGCAAATACCAAACTCTTTTGGAGAGAGGTAAATAAGTCTCGGGGTAGTTCGTCAGCATCCAGTATGAACAAAATTAAGTCTAAAGCTGGTATCATTCTTGCATACACTCAGGAAGTGTTAGAACGGTGGAGTGAATATTTTGAAGAAATGTACGAATATGCCTCGGACGCTGACGATGAGAGTGAGTCTGATGCTCACTCCACGTTGACGGCGTCCGATGAAGGGATAACTATGGATGAGATAGAAGGGTCGATACGAAGTTTGAAAAATGGAAAGTCTGCGGGAATTGATATGATCACAGCTGAGATGATCAAACTAGGTGGCACTTATGTCCGGGACGCCTTCTGGTACTTATGCAACCTATGCTGGAGAACCGGAAGGGTCCCAATGGACTGGGGACGCGCAGTCATCGTACCCTTGTATAAAGGCAAGGGATCACGCATGGACTGCGCCAACTATAGGGCCATCAATTTGATCAGGTACTCTCTGCCTACCCCGTAAGGGATTTGGCGTGCAGTTATAGATAGATAGACTTATTTTATTATTTTCGGAAAACAAACTTTTTTTAAAGTAAACTAAACAGACAATGAAATGCCACACATGTTTCCTTATATGTAAGTAAATAACCGCTTACCTGCATTAATAAGAAATGTATATAAACTTATGTAAAATGTATAAAAACGTAGGGGGTCATGTGCCAGAAGCGTGCTCGTTCGCGACCCCTGCCAATCAGTCGATTGCAATTCTGGACCGAGAGCGCACCGACGTGCAGATTAGGGCGTCCCCCGTAGGCGACGCGCACCGATCCGCCCCCGTCGGTGCGAATATAGCTGCATGCGGCGGTGGGGGCCGCCACCCATTACGCAGCGCCAATTCCGGCGGGACGAGGGGAGCCGAGTGCCGCATAGGCACGTGGAATGTGAGAGGTGGATTGAATGATAAGACGAATGAACTGATAGACGTAATGAATGATAGACGTTTGGATGCATTATGTGTGACAGAGACTAAGCGCAAGGGGAGCGACACCGATGATCTGCCCGGTGGTATGATGGCCCTATGGTCTGGGGTAGACCGGGACGATCATGCCAGTGCTGGTGTAGGTGTCGTACTCTCCTCTCGCTTAGCCACTGGTGTAAGAGATTACTGTTTGGTAGGGCCTAGACTTCTCTGGGTTCGTATTAAACTGGGCATCACGCGAGTATTTTTGGTTGCAGCATACGCTCCCGTAAGCTCAGCGTGTGCTCAAGAACTGGAGAAGTTTTGGGAATCTGTGAGGGATGTTCTGGACTTAGCTGAAGGGTTTTTTTTTTTTTTATACCACTAAGGTGGCAAACAAGCGTACGGCCTGCCTGATGGTAAGCAGTTACCGTAGCCTATGGGCATTTGCAACACCAGGGGTGTCACTCTTGCGTTGCCGACCCTGTAAGAACCTCTTCACGCCTTTCTTGAAGAACCCCATACTGTAGTCCCTTGGGAAAATCTCGGCAGGGAGCTCATTCCAACATAATAGTTCTCGGTAGAAAACTTCTCGTGTAGCGCACAGTGCGCGACCATTGCGGTTCCAGTGTGTGCGGATGAACTCCCAGCCGCCGGCGAGCTGTGCGATTGTAAAACGAGGCTGTTGGTATAATGTTGAACAACTCCTCAGAACACAACCCATTATACAGCCGGTAGAACACGCAAAGGGAAGCAAAATCTCTTCTCAAACTCAAGGGCTCAATGCCGTGTGTGAGTCCAGGATCATCGATAATCCTCACAGCTCGTCTCTGTATCGAGTCACAAGGTCCTAGCTGGTATCCAGGTGCTCCCGCCCAAAGGTGGCTACAGTACTCCATATGCGGTCTGACTTGGGACTTATATAACATAAGCCTTTGCCCCGCGCTGAAGTATTGTTTAGCTCTGTTGAGCACACCGAGTTTCTTGGACGCCAGCTTAACCTTCTCCAGGTGACCTCGATACTGAACATCGCTGGAGATCTCGATACCGAGAATCCTAATGCTCTTAGAAATTGTGAGCGGCGTGTTCTCGAATTGGGGAACCACAGCAAATGGGGTTTTCTTAGCGGTGAACGCGCAAACTTGTGTCTTGGCAGGGTTGAATTGGACTAGGTTCAATCGCCCCCAGTCAGATACTTTAGACAATGTACCCTCCATTTCAGACACAAGTTTATCGCGGCTTTCCTCTACAAGGGAACGAGGGATGTTAGCACGGCCTGTATAATAAGTGTCCCCGGTGCTGTCGTCCGCATAACAATGAATGCTGTCGATTGACAACATGTCATTAATGTGCAGCAGAAACAGCGTCGGGGACAATACAGAGCCCTGTGGGACGCCAGCATTAATATCCATGCTATCGGAGCAACTACCGTCTATCACGGCTTTTATACGTCTGCTGGATAAGAAGCTGGCAATCCATTTGCACAAACCCTCGGGCAGCCCGTACGATGGTAACTTCGATAGAAGACTCCTATGCCAGACCCGATCGAACGCCTTTGCCATATCTAGGCTAACAGCCAATGCTTCACCTTGACTCTCAATCGCCGAAGCCCAGCGGTGTGTAAGATACACTAGAAGATCACCAGTCGAACGACCGTGGCGAAAGCCGTATTGACGGTCGCTGATTAGGTCGTGATCTTCTAGGTATGCTAGGAGTCGTGTGTTTATCACACGCTCCATCACCTTGGAGAGAAGGGAGGTTATGGCAATAGGCCTGTAATTCGACGGATCTGATCTATCGCCCTTTTTGGGCACCGGGTGCACATTGGCGGTCTTCCACGAAGACGGGACTTGCCGAGTGGAGTAGGAAAGCACGAAAAGGCGCGTTAGCACAGAACACAACTCAGGAGCACACTGCTTTAGCACCACTGCTGGTATGCCATCTGGCCCACTCGACTTATGAATGTCGAGGGAGAGCAACGCCCGCCGGACATCTCGCTGGGTAATTGAGATTTCCGGCATTGAGCTACTGCACCTCGGGATGGTAGGTGGCACAGCTCCCCCGTCATTCAAAGTCGAGTTAGAGGCAAAGAGATTACCCAGTAAGTCGGCTTTCTCTTTAGCACTGTAGGCCAGACTGCCATCCGGTTTTTGCAGTGGTGGCATAGACGCTTGACAAAAGTTTCCCTCGGCAGCTTTAGCCAGCGACCAGAAAGCACGGCTGCCAGACGGAAGGCTTGCAAGCCGCTCGCCAACTCTACCGACGAAATCAAACTTTGCTCTGGCAATTACCCTCTTACTGGACCTCGAGGCAGCGTTGAGTTTACGTTTCAAAACAGAGACATCAGGATTTCCATTAGCATGCGCCGTGGTCCAAGCCTCGTAAGCAGCCTGTTTGAGAAGTCTGGCTTCTCTACAAGGCCGATTAAACCACGGTCGCTTTTTAGCTCCCGCAGCAGCCACTAAGCGACTGGGAATGTAGCATTCCATGCCATCCAATATCGCCGTAGCTACCGCAGTCGCGCAGGATTCGATATCGTCTGTTTTGAAACAAAGCTGCCTCCACGGGTACGACGCGTAGAACTCACGCAGTCCGTCCCAGTCTGCCGACTTATAGTGCCAAACACGCCGCCATCCGGTAGGCCGAGGTGGGTCACGCCTGGCACAAGGCGCTTGGGTTCGGATGAGACAGTGGTCCGATGAGCCAAGCGGCGCATCCACTGAGATGTTGTACTCATCCGGACGTGTTGTCAGCAGAAGGTCCAGTAAGGAGCTTGTATGGTCCTCTACATCTGGTATTCTCGTGGGAGAATGCACCAGTTGGGAGAAACCATAGGCCAGAGCAAAGTCATGAGCAGATCTCCCCGCGGAATCAGTGCACCGAGAGCCAAGCCATTCGGTGTGATGGGCATTAAAGTCTCCCAAAATCACTAATTCCGCGGAGGGATACTGCTCGATAACTCTGTCAGTCGTCATTTGCAGGTGCTCAAATAAACGAGCTGTGTCTGCATCACCGCTATAGGACCTGTAAAGGCAGGCGTAGATTCGGGTGTGGCCGCCATGATCCACGCGCACCCATAGTAATGACAGGTCCTTGTCTTCCAGGCTACGAAGACGGCGAC
Source organism: Pyralis farinalis (assembly GCA_947507595.1). Lineage (NCBI taxonomy): Eukaryota > Metazoa > Arthropoda > Insecta > Lepidoptera > Pyralidae > Pyralis > Pyralis farinalis. The sequence goes on along the minus strand of OX382264.1, from coordinate 26,649,960 downwards.
AACAAATATCCTCCCGAACGAACATACACACCCCGGCACGACGTACAAATAAGTGTTCAAGTTTGTACCCGGGGTAATGTAAGTAAGAGGTGTCGGCCGGTGAGGATATTTGTGTCTCCGTGAGGAAAAGAAGGGTCGGCCGAGCAGTCTCGAGGTGGTAGTGAACCGCGTTAATGTTGGAGTGTAGTCCCCTGATGTTGCAAAAATCCACATTTATTGTGGAAGGGGTAGCCGCTGTAATTTTCCATTTTCCTTTCTTTCTCTTAGGCATGTTTTATGAGGTTGTTTGAATAATGAGAAGTCGCTGAGCCGACAGAGTGGAAGACAAATGCGCGGTATCTTCCACCACTGGACAGTGCAGGTTATGCGGTTTGCTGGCACGGCGGGCGGAAGGGCCCCCGGTCCCCCCCTGCTGCAGCAGCCGGGTCCACTCCGGTCTCCTTCTCCGGCACGACCACTACAACAGGGATTTTTCGCGGGTTGGCGGTTCAGCCTCCCGGGGCGGAGATTAAGTAATCCCCGGGTTCGGGAACCCTACTGACCCGCGGGCGGCCAGCGGTCAGCCGTTTCACCGGGTCTCCCTGACCGCCGCGCCAGCCTTCCGCGCCCCCGCTGTTCGTGGCGGTTCGATATCCGCCGGTCCTCCCGCTGCCTGCACAACGACTTCCCAAATGACTGGCAACCTTACTCACACACAGGAACACAACAATCCTCCCGGAGTTGTCATTTAGCTGCGGTCTTCTGTAAGGTGGAGGTGCTTCCCCAGACGGATACTTAGAGCAAGAGGTCTTGCCATGTCCCGCCATTACAGCATGCTTGACATGGCGGAGCACAGCACGACCCCTTGCTGGGTCCTACCTCTCTTGCGCAGAGGGAATGAAAGAGTGATTATGTGTGGAGATTTGAATGGATGGGTTGGGACCAAGCGATACAGCTATGAAGCTGTTCTTGGTCCGTATGGAGATAAGAGAGTGAACGAAGCAGGTAAGTCAATACTAGATTTATGTATGGAACGAGGCCTCCTCGTGTCGAATACTTTATTTCATCATAAGGATATTCACACGTATACATGGAGAAGGAATGACCAAAAAAGTGTGATTGATTTGATTTTAATAGATAGACGTCTCCGAAATGTTCTAATGGATACAAGAGCCTTTAGAGGCCCCACTCTTGAGACGGACCACTACCTGGTGGTAAGCCGGTTTGTGGGCCTTTTTAGGAAGTGGAGGCACTAGCGAGTGCGTATCCCTTTCGGAGATCATGAAAGGATAATGAGCGAAAAATTGCAAGATGAAAGTGTAAGGAGAATGTATGTGCATCTGGTAAGTGAGAGACTTGCAAATGCAAGCCTCTCCGACTTAGATGTGGATGATTGTTGGAAAGTTTTGAAAGAAAGTATGGTAGATAGTGCAAAAGAAGCTTGTGGATGCGCAAAGAGACGTAAAACAGCGAAAGGAGATGCCTGGTGGGATGCGGAGGTTGAATCCTCCGTAGCAAGAAAGAGGAAAGCGTGGCTGAATGACGTATCATCTTTGCCTTTAAATGAAAATATGAGAGCAAAGAAGAAAGAAATGTACCGTCTATGCAAGAATGAAACCAAGGCTTTAGTGAAAGAGAAGCGTGAAAGACAAATTATGAATGAGGAAGAGAGGCTGACGAAAAACTTCGAGGCAAATACCAAACTCTTTTGGAGAGAGGTAAAGAAGTCTCGGAGTGGTTCGTCAGCATCCAGAATGGATAAGATAAAGTCTAAAGCTGGTGTCATTCTTGCGAACACTCAGGAAGTGTTAGAACGGTGGAGTGAATATTTTGAGGAAATGTATGAGTATGCCTCGGACGCTGGCAATGAGAGTGAGTCGGATGCTTACTCCACGTTGACGGCGTCCGACGAAGGCATAACTATGGATGAGATCGAATGGTCGATACGAAGCTTGAAAAATGGAAAATCAGCGGGAATTGATCTGATCACAGCTGAGATGATCAAATTAGGTGGCACTTACGTCCGGGACGCCTTCTGGTACCTATGCAACCTATGCTGGAGAACTGGAAGGGTCCCAATGGACTGGAGACGCGCAGTCATCGTGCCCTTGTATAAAGGCAAGGGGTCACGCATGGACTGCGCCAACTATAGGGCCATCAGTTTGATCAGCTTAGCAGCAAAAGTATATGGAAAGGTGATTGAAAGGAGAATAAGGGTGAAATCCGATGAAATGCTGTGGGACGCACAAGGAGGTTTCCGAAATGGAAGGGGATGTACGGATCAAGTTTTCTCGCTCCGCAATATCGTAGAGAAGCATCTGGCCATAGACCGGAAGGTTTTCTGCGGTTTTGTGGATCTTGAGAAAGCCTTTGATAGGGTTGTGCGAAAGGAACTGTGGGATATATTGCCGAGATATGGAATTGACGGTTCACTGCTCCGTGCTGTGCAGTCCACTTACAAGGATTGCTCAGCATGTGTGCGGATAGACGGTGGCATGTCACCCTGGTTTGATGTCAAAATTGGTGTCAAACAGAGTTGCATGCTATCTGCTAGGCTGTTTATCCTGTATCTCGATAGTTGTCTGCAGAGAATAAGGTCAACGAATGTGGGATTGCGTATGGGTGACCAAGTGGTGAACTGTCTGCTGTATGCAGACGATGCCGTGCTATTAGCAGATACACCATCTAAACTGCAAACACTGGTCACAACGATGAAAGACGAATGTATGGAGAAAGGCTTACTACTGAATGCGAAGAAAACAAAGATAATGGTATTTGAAAGAGAAGAATCCAGAACTAATGTAAGGATTACGATTGACGATGAAGTGTTGGAACAAGTGGATGAGTTTGTATATCTTGGATGCGCTTTCAGCAGGGATGGAAGGTACACCGCAGATGTGGAAAGACGAGTGAGTGCTGGGAATAGTGTGAATGGAGCGTTGGGAAAACTTCTTGCTGGCAGTAAAAACCTCAGCCAGAAGGCACAACTCGCTATACACAATGCAGTGTTGGTCCCAACGCTAACTTATGGAAGCGAGAGCTGGGTATGGCAGAAAGAGCATGAAAGTAGAATAAACGCGGTTGAAATGCGAGCGCTGCGCAAAATTTGTGGCGTAAGGCTTGTAGACCGTATTCGCAATGATGATGTTAGAAATAGAGTTGGTCTGAAAGAGAGCGTCGGTGTTAAAATAAGAAGAGGCATGCTCCGATGGTTCGGGCATGTAGAAAGAATGCAAGATGAAAGAATGACGAAGCAGATATACAATGCAAAAGTGGAAGGATGTAGGAGCCGGGGAAGGCCAAGACTTACCTACCATGACCAAATTGGTCGTGTTCTATCAGAAGGTGATGTCAGGAGCCCTAGAAACCGGCGAGCGTGCATGAGAAGAGCAATGAATGTTAAAGAAGCGAGTGAGATATGTAAGGATCGAGTCACGTGGCGCTCGGTTCTCTCTGCCTACCCCGCAAGGGATTTGGCGTGAAGTTATAGATAGATAGAGAGATATATAAACTTAAACAGATACGTATATTTTTAGTATTAGGAAATTGACTCGAACCAGTGTTTGGAAAAGGCGCCTTTCATAACCGTAACCTTTGTGTTAAATAAATCTAATTGAGGACAAATTCACACAAGTTACAGCCTATGGATACATATATTTACAAAGTAACGTTACAAATCATACTTGCCTTAGAAAATAAAACAATTATTGTATGCAGAGACTTTCGAATGTAATGCAAATATATGTTAAATGTATTTACATTTCAGGATTGCGGCGGTATAATGTCGTTAGCAGATGTCTGGTGTAGAGTGAACAGAGCCAGGGGATTAGAGCTCATTTCACCTGAAGATCTCCTGAACGCGTGCAAGTAAGAATTCTATGTATTCAAAATTAGCGTTTCGCTCGCTTGTTAGCTTCCATACAAAAAAATATATGGTGGTTATAAATCTAAAATTTGTTTATGGTTGAAAATAAATTTAGTAAATGTTTCTTACAAATACTTGCTTTTAGGCATAGCATTGTAGTTTCTCATATGAAACATGGAATGTATCCGAGTTACAACTTCTTTTTGTACTTTTCAAAGACATTCCTTCTGTGTTTGATACACAGAATTGTATATATAAAACTTAGTTTAGTTATAATTCTGTGCAACTATGAGTTTAGTTATAACTAGCTGTGCCCGCGACTTCGTCCGCGCGGAATTTAACAAAAAAGTTATTGTTCAGTTATAATTTTATTTATTTGATTTGATTGTAAGTACCTAAGCAAGTAAAATAGCGAACAGCAAAATAATAATATATATTATGTACTTCGTCCGCGCGGGATATTTTTTTATTTTTTTTATTATTTATTTATATTAATAAAAATTCTAAAATAAAAGTAGCCTAAGTTACTCCTTATAACATTAGCTATCTCCCAGTAAAAGTCCCGTCAAAATCGGTCCAGCCGTTTCAGAGATTAGCCGAAAGAACCATACAGACAGACAGACAAAAATTGTAAAAATATTCATTTTGGTGTAGGTACCACGTATACATCCATATGCATTTAGTAAAAAGCGGTTATTTTAATATTACAAACAGACACTCCAATTTTATTTATCTGTATAGATTCTGTGTACAAAGTTTGCCTATCAATCTCCTAATCATGGAGGAAATTGCCTATAGAGAACCAATGAAATGATACCGATTGGGTATAGTAAGTAAATTCACCGCTACGGATCGGTGGGTAAAGTAAAACGCGCAACTCTTATTGACTATTTCATTTATCAATATCTCTCTCTCGCTTATCGGCTTATTGGTTAAAACAATCCTCCCATTGGTCAATAGGTTCAAATCGCTGACATATTTAGGCGCAAAAACCCAATACTTGTGAGCGCGAGCCTTCATGCGCAATCAAGTGGTTTATTGGTTTGTGTTTCTAATGCTACCAAATTATATTACCATCCGTTATCATAACCTTTCAGCTAACCACAGCTATTTGAACTTTGGCGTATAATATTTATGACGTCACAGGATACTCTTGTTGGGCTTTGCAATAGCGTTGCAGAACTATAAATAGTTTGACTATCAATAGTTATTATATATTTAAATTAACACATGGACATACTCATTAGGTAGACGATGGGTGTTATGTTTAAAATGGAGTTTAGAATAAATAATAAAAAATATTGTCGGACAAATTACACAACGCCATCTTGCCTCAAAGTAAGTGAAGCTTGTGTTATGGGTACTGTACAACTAATAAACATACATAATATTTTTTGTAAATACATATGATAAGTATATAGAAAACATCCATACCAAGATAAACAAACATGTTCATGCACACAACTGTTTGTCCCGTGTGGAAATCGAACCCACGAGCATTGGTGTCAAAGTCGTATCATTCACGACTGCGCTACCCAGCTCGTCAAAAAGAGATTTTAAAGAGAATTTTCTGTTTCAATGTGATACCCCTGCTGATTAAATTGCCAGCTGATTTCTTGTATTGGAAGCGTAAATAGACTACAGTAATCACTTCTATGCTTGTTTGCCTCTCAACGCTGTATAACAAGTATCATGCAAAAAATTTGGTGGAATGGTTCTATGCCAAAGAAAGGCTCTTTCAGGCCCAACAGTTAACTAATGAAAACCCAAAAAGATTGTATTTTCTAACGCAAAATACAAAATGCTATCATTGAACCTGTTCAGGGGCTGTCGTAATATTAATTTCCTATACATAGTTTAGATTTACAAGTAATAAAACCTTACAATACCAATTGGTTGCTTCTCTTACAATATACATAAGCAAGCTATATAGTGCGCCTTAAAGTATGAACCGTAAGAATAAACACGTATGAACAAAACAACGTACAAACATGATTGTCGATCAGTAGTAAAATATACTTCTATCCAGTGATACGTCTTGTATGTTTGTTTCATTGTAATATCTTTAATGTACATTAAGAAATACACAATAATAATAAGTATAAAAAGAGACAATGGTACATAGGCGGACTTATCCCATAAGGGATCTCTACCAGCCAAGCTTAGAGTCATTGATAGAGAATTTTACAGTGTCGTAACAGCACATGTACATACATTACAAATTGTACCTACCTCAATAATTGAGGAGAATACATAATTAACAACATAACTACATCTATACATAAACTATGCCATAAAAAGAAAATAGTGATAACACGAATAATAAAACAATATTACACAAGAATATAGGAAAATAATATCCAAATTACGAATAAATTTAACAAAAATAAATAAATTAATTGATTGAACTACACATTGAAATATACAAAATGAGCTCAATTGTCGCCAATGTAAAGCTTCTTCTTTCTTTCTTCTTTTTGGGAATGAGACTTGTAGGGACGTCCAGTCGGCTGTATTGGAATATCGATAGCCTAGAAATTTCGTCACGCTTAGAACATCTCTATATTAGCTCTATACCATAAATATGTATCTATAAAAATTAGCTTACGATCGTCACAACCGACAGTAGAAATACGGGCCTTAATAGCTTGCTTGTGTGGTTGTTCCTGTGTCTCGCGAAGTTGGCTAAACATTTTAAAAAACACCGTTGTAGTTTATTCCAAATATTTTACTGCATGGTGACGACAAATGGCGTAGAGTGATAGACAATGCCGTACAACGTTCTAACTTAAATCTGTTAAATTGCTCTAAAAGAAGCGTACATGAAATGAACTATGAATGCTATAGAAACGTGTGAGGTGTGTAAGCACTACGTATTGTGACGCTTGGTTCTCTCTTCCTACCGCGCAAAGGATGTGGCGTAAAGACATAGATTAATTATTAAATGATTAAAAGACTACTTGTATATTATATATACATATATATATAGACGACGCCATCGAACTCTAACAAAGTGTTCATAAATGGTTCGGACTTTTAAAAAAATATTTATCATATTAGAAATATATGAGATACTTATTTACAGGTAATCTAGGATTATGAAATTTGCTTCGAAGCATGGTTATATTACTATACTTTATGATATTTGAGTTTGCCTGTTCCTAATTTGCTTATTGTTTCTTAGAACAAGTGCAGTAAAAATGTAAATATAACTCTATCTATCTATAACTTCACGCCAAATCCCTTGCGGGGTAGGCAGAGAGAACCGAGCGCCACGTAACTCGATCCTTACATATCTCACTCGCTTCTTTAACATTCATTGCTCTTCTCATGCACGCTCGCCGGTTTCTAGGGCTCCTGACATCACCTTCTGATAGAACACGACCAATTTGGTCATGGTAGGTAAGTCTTGGCCTTCCCCGGCTCCTACATCCTTCCACTTTTGCATTGTATATCTGCTTCGTCATTCTTTCATCTTGCATTCTTTCTACATGTCCGAACCATCGGAGCATGCCTCTTCTTATTTTAACACCGACGCTCTCTTTCAGACCAACTCTATTTCTAACATCATCATTGCGAATACGGTCTACAAGCCTTACGCCACAAATTTTGCGCAGCGCTCGCATTTCAACCGCGTTTATTCTACTTTCATGCTCTTTCTGCCATACCCAGCTCTCGCTTCCATTAGTTAGCGTTGGGACCAACACTGCATTGTGTATAGCGAGTTGTGCCTTCTGGCTCAGGTTTTTACTGCCAAGAAGTTTTCCCAACGCTCCATTCACACTATTCCCAGCACTCACTCGTCTTTCCACATCTGCGGTGTACCTTCCATCCCTGCTGAAAGCGCATCCAAGATATACAAACTCATCCACTTGTTCCAACACTTCATCGTCAATCGTAATCCTTACATTAGTTCTGGATTCTTCTCTTTCAAATACCATTATCTTTGTTCTCTTCGCATTCAGTAGTAAGCCTTTCTCCATACATTCGTCTTTCATCGTTGTGACCAGTGTTTGCAGTTTAGATGGTGTATCTGCTAATAGCACGGCATCGTCTGCATACAGCAGACAGTTCACCACTAGGTCACCCATGCGCAATCCCACATTCGTTGACCTTATTCTCTGCAGACAACTATCGAGATACAGGATAAACAGCCTAGCAGATAGCATGCAACCCTGTTTGACACCAATTTTGACATCAAACCAGGGTGACATGCCACCGTCTATCCGCACACATGCTGAGCAATCCTTGTAAGTGGACTGCACAGCACGGAGCAGTGAACCGTCAATCCCATATCTCGGCAATATGTCCCACAGTTCCTTTCGCACATAAATAATTTCGCACAAAAGTAAATATAACTAAAATAAAATATAACTATATCAAACTTAATATTTCATTGAGAGGCATATGGCCCTGATATAAAGTAGTTACCGTAGCCTATCAATGCTTGCAAGAAGCATCGAGTGCGCGTGCTGCTAACGCTATAACTCTACAGGCGCTCACTGCTAACCACCTCACTCACTGACAAGAATATGTCAACCCTCCAGATAGTTGTTTGGCGGCGGTTTTCAGCGAGGTGGAAGTATATACTTTCTCAGTCGAGATGTTTCAATATGCCTTACCTCCTTAGGATGGCTTAACAACTGTCGTCGATAGAAAAAACCAAGATATAAAGTGTGTCCTTCAAAGTTTAGAGTAACTTGAGATGACTAAACCCATCTATGGACGGTTTCGGTGCTGTGATTCGATTAGCTGACACGCGCAATGGCGCCGTTGGGCTCAGAATGCCCAGAAATACAAATCAAATTCAATAGGGTGTTGTTAGTCGAGGCTTATGAAAGTTGGCTGGAATCAGTACCTTCTGCACAAGTACGGGGAAAACTCCAACTCAAGTTAAACCAATGTTACTTGAATTAATTATTAACTATGTAACTTATTAATACGCCGAACATAGTTTCATGGCGACGGAATTTAATGCGACATGACTTCTATAGGACAGGCTTTGGCTAGTGTAGGAATCACAGACAATTTTAAAACGTGTATAAAATCCTTTTAAGTTACTAATTATTTGGTTAAATGTCTAAAATCTATCATAAGACTTGATTACATCAGTACATTCTCATTGTTTATTATAGATTATTACAAACAGTTGGAGCACCTATGTCGTTGAGGAAGTTCCCTAGTGGAGCATGTGTCCTACAGCTGAATACCAATAGAGATGAAGAAGTAGCGAGAACCACAAGCGAATTGGTACGTTTTTAAAAAAATTGTATACTTTGTAGAAACAAGCGACCTGTACATATACACGATGTTACGAAAGGGATTGATTTTACTCCTTGATAAAAGAACAACATTCACAATTCACAAAAATTCAACTTCGTACAATATATCTGATCACATAGTCATTGCTCTGGCACTTTTTAAAGGTTCTGAAAAAAGAGCTTTTCGTTGAAAGTGCTAATTTTTGCTACATTTGAATGTAGCAAAAATTTGCACACAATTGGTGTTTTAAAATCCTATGTCGATACCATCATATTCATGTTATTTAAATCATACCATTTCGTTTTACTCGTCAATGGCCTATTTATATGTAAGTCACGTCCAATGTAAATATGTACAATGTTGCAAAAGTATGTAGTCCTACTCTAGTTTTAATTTCAAATGGGCGTATTCATACTTCAGATAGACTACAAATTTTGGAACCCTAACTTACGACATATACATATATTTGGGCGTGGTTTTACATTATGTACATGTAATAATGCTTATGGTTTCGCACTAGGATTTGATGATAAGCTGTTAAAATATTAAGACTGGGGTTGTTTGTTGTCCCGAATCACATCGAGCTGTACACCTTGAGATGGTTTTAAAACGTGGACTTTATTTAAACCATGCACAGGGGAGTAGATTGTTTTTCTATACAATGTCGGGTCACACAAGCATACCACTTAGCTGATGTAAAGAAGTTCCCATAGTCTATGAACGCTCGCAATAAAGGAGGTATCGCTCGTGTGTTGCCTGCGCTGCTGCTAAAACTGCAACTCTTTTGTTTATTTGGCTGCGGTTTTACTGTGTGGTACCTCCCTAGTCGGTCTGTATTAGTGTCTCCTACCCCTTAAAACCCATAGACCAAAAGAAACAGACATGTTTATGCACACAAACGTTCACTGTCAAACGTTTCCTTTGGGAGAATCGAACCCACGAGCCTTAGCGATAATTTCCTGCCTGCAATATTTACTGCAAGGACTTAACGAAACAGCCGGAACCGATGGTTTATCATCCTCGCAAATAAAAGTCGAGATTTTCCAAACACCTCGTTGAGAAGTTACAGAATCGGCAATGTATAAGTGATATCTCTGAAGCTGCAGGGGTCCACAGGTTACGATGAGCAGTCAGACGGTACGCTAACGTTATGATACGAGTATATTGATAAAACTGTTTTCTTCTGTTTCCAGCTTGAAGAGAATGGCTTCCTGACGCCCGAAAAGCTGTCTCAAATAGCTAATGTTTCTGTGTTACTCGCACGTGAACGTCTCTACACTACTGAACGGCTAGGCCTGGCATGTCGAGACGAATCCATAGAGGGATTGTCATTTTACCCGAATATGTTTTTGAAGTCTACCTCCTAATTTTCAATTACTATTTTGTATATACCTAATATAATAGTGTGTATTGTTTATCAACATCAAAATAATTAAATTACTACATTACTGACATTTCTATGCACTGTCAAAGTTCTAGAGAGGAATACAGGCACGACTTCCTTCTATTGGCGCTACATCCTACTAATATTATAAATGTGAATGTCCGTTTGTTTGTTACGCTTTCACGTAAAAACTACTGAACCGATCATCATGAAATTTTGTACACATATTCTTGGAGATATCGGAAGTAAAATAGGATAGTTTTTATTAAAAAAAAATTATTTTATTATTAATGCGAGCGAAGCCGCGGGTAATAGCTAGTATCTATATATATGTTGAAATTAATAAACCTTGTGTTCATACATTTTGCAATTGGCAATGCTTTACTTTATACTTCCTGACTCGAAAGCTGTGCTGTCATTATTACATATAATAAACAGTTAATCATAATTACATATAATAAACATTGGCGTTATACAATAACGTTTAAAATATTCCTTTTTGTTTTTTTTTCCTCTGAAAACAACCACTTCCGTATATGTTATGATAATAATTAATTTATTTGAATGTTAAAGTATTGTAAAAAAATAATCTCAATTGATTAATAATAAAATAATTAGGACTATAATATTCGAAATCATGCGCCACCGTTTCATAGGTCTTAATTCATATTTCGCCACATAAAACTACAAATTATATGACGATTGACGAAATCATCAAGCGAGTATTGGTTGTTTCTTTTTACCCCCGAGGGGAAAGGCAAAGGGATCTAGCCCATACAACCAAGTCTTCAGTTTAGAACCATTTGAAAATCTTAGTTCTATGTTCCAGCTTCAGGAACTGAAAAAATACTTGCGAAGGGTACCTAGACCCAATCAACCCAGTTTAAATACCACCCGTAAAACGATAGTGATTTTTACAAAGTTTTCTTGATGAACTTATTCACGTCTTCCAAAAAGTGCATAAACGTATTATATTTGAGTTTTTTCATTACTGTATAATTTCACTAGCACTTATGTTTCAAAATACTATCGGAATTGTCACATAAAACTAATTTTATACTGAATTATAAAACATTTCAAGTATAACAACAATGTCACTCGTCAAAAGCGCGGGAAGAAGTCCGAGTATTGGTACTCGTAAAGTATTGCTAGCAACAAATATTGTATTTTTTTGTACTACGTCGGGATGCATACAAGCATACGGCCCACCAGCAGTAACAGTAGTCTATTAACGCTTGCGATATATTAATTATCACTCGCGCGATGCCTCCTCTGTTGCTTACACAGCACACCTTGGGAGCTTACTGGTGACCTCACTCACGCAGGAACACAATCCTCTAGGGAGTTGTTTTCTGTGAGGTGGAGGTAATTACGGGCTGCTTTGCATACAGACCAAGACAACCAGACATGTTCGTGCACACAAATGTTTGCCTTGTGTGAAAATTGAACCCACGAGCGTTGGTGTCAAAGTCGCGTTATTCAGGACTGAGCCACCGAGCTCGTCTGATACATAATAGTTTTTTTTGTTTAGCTCTGCTATAGGAACGCACTGCACAGAGCTCACTCAATGTTTTTCATATAGTTAATGAGTGCTTTTATAATTCTGCATATCACGTTACCGTGACCGTCGACGTCTACGGTAAAGTCACATTTATAATTTGCATATTCTTCATCTGAGATCATCAGAATATTGAGAGCTCGCTATGATTTATAGAATTACCCTTGAACGATATAATTGTACTTAGAAATCACTGTTCACCGTTTGTCGGTACAAAGAAACAATTTTAAGCCGCTACCTTTTCTTACCGATAGCTCGGTTCGCCGAAAGAATGTTAAAAATAAAAATTGCTTCACCGATACTACTATCTGCAGATAAGGCGATTCGCTGAAAGCTCCACTGGGCGAATTAGTATCTTATCGATAGAAAGCATTGCAGAAAGCACTATAATATAGATGCCGACAAGGACACTAGGCCGACTCCATAAGTAGCTGTAGGTATCATGATTTAAAAATGGAAAATAAAAAATAAGGTAAAAAATACTAAAACGCAACTACTATTTAGTTATTTTTCAGAATAATTATTACAATTCCTGAGCATCACTATAAGCGAATCGAATATAAACAAAAAATACTTCTTCAGAAAAAAAATTATAAATCAATGATTTAATATATATGTACGTATTTTCATGATTGTTTTAATTAGTTTTTCTTAATGTACAAAATGTGAGCCAAGCCACCGATGAATGCTTCTAAGTCCATCTCACTTTTTTGGGCCAAATGCATTTGCAATCTTTCTTCATACTCAGCTTGCGAAGAGCGACGTCGCTTTTGAATCCGCTCAGATGCATTGATACGCTCAATTTCGCACTCAGTGTGTTTCTGCTCTTTATGAAACTCTATGATCGTCTTAAAGATATTCCATTTTTTACGGTTTAGAAGAGTGGCCCAACGTTCATGCCATGACTCTAATGCGTTTTGTGTCTTCGGTATCGAGTAATTACGATCAGCCACTGACCACATCCTCGGTGGGAATAAAGGTGGAATTTTCTTCAGAATAATTTTCGTATCATTGACAGATGTTCTGGAATGTTTCTCAGTCACGTAATATTTGTTGAACCATTCTGCTAATCCTGAAGCTTCAGCTGGCAATACTCTGGCTTTTATAAGTTCAAAGGCTTCCGGTATTTCATGGGGCTCAAGAAATGCCAAAGCAAATAAATGTCTGTACATGCCGCCAAATATTTTGTGTCAAATGGAACAAACACAGTCTATGTGCACAATGAGGAAATTGTTGTTTTACGGCTTTGATAACTTATAAAAGCCAGAGTATTGCCAGCTGAAGCTTCAGGATTAGCAGAATGGTTCAACAAATATTACGTGACTGAGAAACATTCCAGAACATCTGTCAATGATACGAAAATTATTCTGAAGAAAATTCCACCTTTATTCCCACCGAGGATGTGGTCAGTGGCTGATCGTAATTACTCGATACCGAAGACACAAAACGCATTAGAGTCATGGCATGAACGTTGGGCCACTCTTCTAAACCGTAAAAAATGGAATATCTTTAAGACGATCATAGAGTTTCATAAAGAGCAGAAACACACTGAGTGCGAAATTGAGCGTATCAATGCATCTGAGCGGATTCAAAAGCGACGTCGCTCTTCGCAAGCTGAGTATGAAGAAAGATTGCAAATGCATTTGGCCCAAAAAAGTGAGATGGACTTAGAAGCATTCATCGGTGGCTTGGCTCACATTTTGTACATTAAGAAAAACTAATTAAAACAATCATGAAAATACGTACATATATATTAAATCATTGATTTATATTTTTTTTTCTGAAGAAGTATTTTTTTGTTTATATTCGATTCGCTTATAGTGATGCTCAGGAATTGTAATAATTATTCTGAAAAATAATAACTAAATAGTAGTTGCGTTTTAGTATTTTTTACCTTATTTTTTATTTTCCATTTTTAAATCATGATACCTACAGCTACTTATGGAGTCGGCCTAGTGTCCTTGTCGGCATCTATATTATAGTGCTTTCTGCAATGCTTTCTATCGATAAGATACTAATTCGCCCAGTGGAGCTTTCAGCGAATCGCCTTATCTGCAGATAGTAGTATCGGTGAAGCAATTTTTATTTTTAACATTCTTTCGGCGAACCGAGCTATCGGTAAGAAAAGGTAGCGGCTTAAAATTGTTTCTTTGTACCGACAAACGGTGAACAGTGATTTCTAAGTACAATTATATCGTTCAAGGGTAATTCTATAAATCATAGCGAGCTCGAATATTGAAGAGCGGGGACGTCAGGATCAATAATCGACTTCGAGTACGTCTCTGTATCCACTTCGACTACGACTGTCTTGATTTTATAATAAGTTATTTGAAACAATGAAAAATATCACCTATAATATTTATATTATCTTACAGTACACTATTAAAAATGAAAAAAAAAATCGGCCAAGTGCGAGTCGGACTCGCGCATGAAGGGTTCCGTACCATTGTCTATTAAAACGGCAAAAAAATCACGTTTGTTGTATTCCCATACCCCTTAAATATTTGTTTTATTTTAATTTAATTATTTATTCTTAAAGTGAAAATATAACTAAATATTATGTGAATATTTCAAGCGTTTTTTTTTTCAATTATTTATTCTTAAAGTGAAAATATAACTAAATATTCTGTGAATATTTCAAGTGTCTACCTGTTGCCGTTATCAATATCGAGCAAAAAAATCACGTTTGTTGTATGGGAGCCCCCTTAAATATTTATTTTATTCTATTTTTTAGTATTTGTTGTTATAGCGGCAACAGAAATACATCTGTGAAAATTTCAACTGTCTAACTATCACAGTTCATGAGATACAGCCTCGTGACAGCGGACGGACGGACAGCGGAGCCTCAGTAATAGGGTTCCGTTTTACCCTTTGGGCACGGAACCCTAAAAATACCATTTTTTTTATCTAGGCGTGCAACGACACGTGGTCATCGCCCGCTGAGACGTCACTTTAAAACGGTCGCTCAGGGCGTGCTCTGCTTGCTACCTGTGTCTATGAAATTTGCATCGAACATTGATATAAATGTCGAATCCAGGAACTAGAAAATCGTATATTGTGCCAAAGTGTTTAATTACAACCACTAGTGCACCGGAAAAGTTGTTTTTTATTGTTCCTTTCGAAACCAAAATTCGAAAGAAATGTATGCAAATCATGAAGAGGGCCGATCCACCCAGAGCCAAAAGTTGTGTCTATTAATAATAATAATAATTTAATTGCATAAAATATGGTTACATTTAGGTCTCGTTTGATATTGTCAGTCCGCATATTTTGCCATAGCTATATGACATGCAAATATACATACACTTAACAACTATTACAAATTTGATGCAATAACTACAATTTTAATTATTTATAAACTTTCTAACTATTTTATAAAAGCAGTTAATACCATGTCTAAATTGTCAAAATTATCCAATTATCTAACGTCAGTTTTAGTCAATAAAAAATCATTAACAGAATAAAAACATTTGTCAGTTAACCATTTAGTCAATCTAATTTTAAACAGACTAAATGTCAATTCTCGTATACTTTTTGGTATTTTATTGTATATCTTTGCAGTCATGTAATAACAATTTCTCTGGTACAATGTGGACTTTGACATCGGTAACACTAGTTTTGTTGTGTCTCTAGATAGGTATTTTTCATTTTCGTTTGCTTTCTGATACATCTCCGGGTGTTTTTTTACAAATATGCCAGCTTCTAAAATATACAATGACGGTAGGGTTAATAATTTTAACTTTTTGAATAGAGGTCTGCAAGACGCCATTGGTTGAGCTTTGCAAATTGCTCGTACGCATTTTTTTTGTGTGACAAAGGCCCTATTGAACAGAGTTGAGTTACCCCACAATAGCACTCCATAGCGAAGAACCGAACATACGTATCCATGATAAGCAACTAAGGCAGTTTTTTCGCATGTAGTTTTACGTAGTGATTTGAGAGCGAAAACGAATTTATTTAGTTTTATACAAATGTTACTTATATGTCCTTTCCAGTTACAGTTACTATCTAATGTGATACCTAAAAAAATTATTTCATTTATGTCTTCGATTGTTTCTTGATTTAGTCTTATATTGATTTTTTCTCTTTTGGTTTTATAATTGTGAAATTGTACTAGTTTTGTTTTAGAAATGTTTATTTTCAAATTATTATTAGTCATCCATTTTGTAAATATGCCAATTGTTAGGCGTAATTCATTGTCATGATTTTTAGATTTCCTATCGTCAGGTACAATAACTGATATGTCATCTGCAAATAGTATGCATTGATGTTTTGTTACATTAGGTATGTCATTAATATATATTAAAAATAGAAGCGGACCTAGTACGCTGCCTTGCGGGACACCACAGTTATTTAATTTGTAAGCCGATTTAAATGATCTTACCAAACGGTTTTCATCAATTCTAGCTATCTCTACGCATTGCCAACGGTTTTTTAGATAGCTTTTTACCCATTCACTTGATTTGCCTCTAATTCCGTATCGCTCGCATTTGTTCAACAAGACTGTATGGTCAACAAAATCAAACGCCTTGCTCATATCAAAAAAAATAGCAGACACTCGATTTTTTTTATCAATGTTTTCAACTACGTTTTGAAGAAGCTTGAACGCAGCAAGTGTCGTGGACTTGTTTTGTTGAAATCCATTTTGCTCGTCTTTAATTATATTAAATTTGCGCAAGAAACCAATTAACCGTGAATATATGACCTTTTCAAAAACTTTAGAAAATATTGGTACTAATGCTATCGGTCTATAATTGCCAAGTTCTTTTTTATCTCCTTTCTTAAAAAGAGGTTTAATAACAATGTATTTTAATTTGTCTGGGCATATGCCATCTGTTATAGACAGATTTATAAGATAGCACAGTATATCTGCAATTTCCGAAGCAGATTGTTTAATCACATGGGTCGATAAAGAGTCATAACAGACGAGCTCGGTGGCGCAGTGGTGGAACGCGCTGTTACGCTACTTTGACACCAACGCTCGTGGGTTCGATTCCCACACAGGACAAAAATTTGTGTGCATGAACATGTCTGTTTGTCTTGGTCTGGGTATTTTCTATGTATAATAAGTATGTATTTACAAAAAAAATAAATATTTACGTATGTTAATCAGTTGTCTAGTACCCATAACACAAGCTTCGCTTACTTTGGGGCTAGGTGGCGCTGTGTAATTTGTCCGGCAATATTTATTTATTTATTTATAACCAACGGCACCAGTGTCATTCAACGATTTAATAATTTTTAATACTTCATCTGTTGATGTTGGTGTAAGAAATGTATTGTATTGTATTGTAAATGTATTGTTGTGAAGATCCTTTCGATGCGAATATATATTATTTGAAAAATAACGGGCAACCTTTAACCAGTCTATTTGATATACATTCTGTGTACTAAGTATCGGGAATTTGTCAATAAAACAAAAAATACAAATTATTCATCTAAATTTATTTTATCGCCTTCAAAGTAGGCCCCATCGCTTGCAATACAACATCTCCACCGCTTCACCCAGTCTTCCATACATTTTTCATAGGCTATTTGCGGTATGGCCTTTAGCTCATTCAGCGAATTTTCTTTTATGGCTTCTATCGACTCAAAACGTTTTCCTCGAAGTGGTAATTTTAACTTGGGAAATAAAAAAAAGTCAGACGGAGCCATATCAGGTGAATACGGTGCTTGGTCGAGAACTTTTGTTGAATTTTTCGCTAAAAACTCTTTCACTATAATGGCTGTGTGTGATGGTGCATTATCATGGTGCAGCATCCATGAGTTGTGTTGCCACAAATCTGGACGTTTTCGGCGGATACTCTCACGCAAACGCTTCATGACGCCTAAATAATATTCTTTATTCACTGTTTCTCCCTCTGGAAGGAATTCGGAGTGAACCACACCACGGTAGTCAAAAAAAACTGTCAGCATCACCTTGATTTTGGAGCGACTTTGTCGCGGTTTTTTGGGTTTCGGCTCGTTTTCGAGACGCCATTCTGAAGACTGTTGGCTTGTTTGCATGTCGTACTCATAAACCCATGTCTCGTCGCCAGTTATTATACGTTTCATAAAGGTCGGATCCGTAGAAGCTCGGGAAACCATGTCTTCAGCGACATGCTTTCGCTGCGCTTTTTGAACAAAATTGAGCTCTTTTGGAACTAGTCGAGCGGCGACGCGTTTCATGCCTAAAATGTCAATGAGAATGTTGTGGACGGACTTAAAAGATATGTTCACCTCACTAGCCAACTCTCTCAGACTCATACGTCGATTTTCGAGCACTAGCTTCTTGATTCTGTCGATGTTTTCTCTGGTCGTAGCGGTTGAAGGTCTACCAGAACGAGGCAAGTCTACTACTACTTCTCGGCCTTCTTTAAAAGCCTTATACCATTCATAAGCCCTTGTTTTCGATATACACGATTCGCCGTAGGTATTTCGCAACATTTTTAGTGATTCACCACATGAAATATCATTTGAAACACAAAATTTAAGGCACACTCTTTGTTCAACAATATTTTCCATTGTAAAAATCGCCGAGGACTCAAAACTATGACCAACAAAAAGTGTAGTTTAAAACAAATTAAATGACAGATCCCGCTCAAATTTTGCGCGCTAAATCAGTACAGTGCTACCAACATGCAGTAAAAAAATTAGAACGACCTCTTTTACGCGGGTCTTTTTATTGACATATTCCCGATACTTTTTACACAGAGTAGTATATGACGACGATGACCGTATTTATAACGAGCTCGGTGGCTCAGTCACGAATGACGCGACTTTGACACCAACGCTCGTGGGTTCGATTCCCACACAAGGCAAACATTTGTATACATAAGCATCTGTTTGCCTTGGTCTGGATGTTTTAAGAGAGGTAGGGCGCATCAAAGCAGCCCGTCTGGGGAAGTATCTCGATCTCACAGAAAACCGCAGCCAAATAACAACTCCCTAGAGGGTTGTTGTGTTCCTGCGTATGAGGTCACCAGTAAGCTACCAAGGAGTTGCTGTGTAAGCAACAGAGGAGGCATCGCGTGATACTTAATATATCGGAACCGTCAATAGGAGGCTACGGTACCCGCTTTACATCAGGTGGGCCGTATTCTTGTATGCCTCCCGATTAGTATAAAATATATAAGTATATATATTTCTGGCAAGTTATCAGATTGTCCTTTTTCAAAGCAGTCATCTATATCTAATATTATACTTATAACACTATTGCAACACGGATTCACATAAACACTTAAGTTAAAAACGTGATTGTGGTCGAACATAGGGAACATCCGGTAGCAAAGCAATTAGTATACGATGAGAACGGTGCGTTGTAAAATGACGTCACACGAGCATGGCGCGCTCGCACGAAATATTTGGATAGAACGGAAACTAAAATTGTCGTAACTTCGAAACTACTCGCTTGATTTAAATAAAGCAAAAACAGGTGTATTTCTAAATATTTTGTCTACACAGTCATAAAGTGATTTAGCAGACCCAGTGACATCCTTCATTGTCAATTTTCAAAGGGACCTATATTGGCAAGTTTCTTACGGCATTTCTTCGTTAATGGTAATTTTCGAAATGCTAGCAGAGAAGAGAAAAAATAATTGAATGAGATACAATATTATATTTAAAAAAATGTAATACGTGTCTAAGTGCCCGCGAGAACCCAATGGCAAATAAAGATTTTTATCATTTTATCTCCTATCACTACTGTATTTAAGTGAGAAACTATTTATATATTTTAATTCATGCACTTTGTCTGGAATTTTACTTCCAAGTCTTCGATTGTCTTATCCCACAGACAAGGTCTTATATTTACTAATTAGTTTAAAGCATTCGATGGTTTAAAGTAACATCATATTTAAATGCCATTTTCAATAATAGTTGGCAAATCCTCTATATAAACATTTGTTTTATAATAAATCGATATTATATCTACTACCACGCCAAGTTTTAAGGGGCATAAGGCGAAAGCATAGAAAATAAAATTTTAAAGTTTAATTAACATTTATTTAATAGCGTCTCCATATTGCTCAAATCATGATTTGTTTTGTAATTTTCTTACGATAATTAGATGTTAAATAACTGTAAGAAAAAATAAACTAAATTTTATTTACTGTTAGTAACTTATTAAATAAGTATCAGGTAGATTATGTATTGCATACATTAAATTTATAATTTACGGGAGAGTGGTGTAATGGATAATCTACAGAAATTTATAGAATAATATAACAGATTAAGCGAGAATATTTATTTATTTTAGAAGTCTCCCCAACACTACAAAAGCATTTAAACATTACACTATGAATATAATTATATATAACCTCGTTCCTTTTATAAAGCATTTCACAAAATATCTCAACCTCTCATGATAATGTGCCACACTAAGATATGAAAAGATAAAAAATACAAGTACATGGTACATTCGCATTACATAAGTAGTAGCTATAAACCTTAGTCTAGTTTTTGCAATAAAAATATGATATTTTACTTGGGCCTATATTAATATCCTCAAATAAGTATATACTATCGTTTAATACCATAACAGTCTATTTTTAAAGCAACATGAAGTGATTGAGCGTAAGTGTAGTTTATGGCGACGATATTATCATTGTCTTAATTTTATAATTACTTGCTCGTGGTTCCGTACAGACATTTTAATACTACCCCGTCGTGTAGATTCACGCAAAAAGTTCACATCATTATTTCCCATTCATCGTCGCCAATTTTAATCTTTAGGTTATGTTAATCTTTATTTTGTAAGAGATAGGGCGCAACTCACAGAAAAACGCACCCAAAAAGCAACTCCCTAGACGGTTGGTGTGCTCGTGTAAATGAGTGGGATTACCAGTAAACTAAGGAGTTGCTGTGAACTAATGCCAAGAACCACTCGTTACTGAAAAGGGACTTAATAATCGACTCAATATTTTAGAATATTATCATAATAATACTGATATTATCATAATATTACTCCGATTCAAAATTATAATACTTAAAAAATAATTATATTTTGGTATAAATGCAATAGATACATTAGCAATCGCAGACACAAACACAAGCCCTGTTAAGTGTATAGGTACAACTTGTATATTGTTTTATTACCTAAACAAGAATAAAAATATTCAATATCAAACACTACACATAATTATGCTTACGCTAAAAGCCTCACTCAAGTGAAAGCGTAGCTGTCGCGCGGTATAGGTAGGCGATAAGTGGCATATGTAATCATAGTAGCGTTCACTGGAGCAGAGAAGAAAAGGGAGCGTAGCTGTGTCAATAGTAACCAACAGAATAAATCTTTGCAACAATTTGCTAACTAAATTAAAGTCGTACGTTTTAAACGCAGAGCCGGAAAACGGAGCGTCCGCTTCCACGCTCAGGCCAAATCTCTTCCAATACCGTGTGTAAGGTTAACGTCTCTGAACGAAATCCTACGGCATAAACTGGTATCCAAGTGCTCCCTCTCCCAAAGGTAACTGCAGTACTCCATGTGCGGGTCTGACATGAGAATTATATAACATAAGTCTGCCCCGCGTTGAAGTACGGCTTTGGTCTGTCGAGAAAGTTTTTTGGACGCCAGCTTGACCTTTTCCTCTAGGTGATTTCTATATTGAACGTCACTGGAGATCTCTACTTCAAGCATGCTCATGCTGTTGGTAATGGTAAGAGATATTTAGGAACCACAGTAAATGGGGTTTTCTTAGCAGTGAACGCGAAAACTTGCGTCCTCATCGGGGTTGAATTCGACAAAGTTAATCCGCCCCCAGTCAGATACTTTAGCTAAAGTACCCTCCATTTCAGACACAAGTTTATCGAGGCTTTCCTCCACAAGGGAACGAGGGATGTTAGCACGGCCTGTATAATAAATGTCCCCGGTGCTGTCATCTGCATAACAATGTATGACATCAATTGACAACATATCATCGGTATGCA
Organism: Pyralis farinalis; assembly: GCA_947507595.1. Classification (NCBI taxonomy): domain Eukaryota; kingdom Metazoa; phylum Arthropoda; class Insecta; order Lepidoptera; family Pyralidae; genus Pyralis; species Pyralis farinalis. The sequence goes on along the minus strand of OX382264.1, from coordinate 26,628,006 downwards.
GCAAAAACAGCGTCGGGGACAGTACAGAGCCCTGTGGGACGCCAGCATTGATACCCATGCTATCGGAGCATCTGCCGTCTACCACAGCTACTATGCATCTGCTGGATAAGAAGCTGGCAACCCAGCATATGATAGGCAGCCCGTATGATAGCAAATTCGATAGACTACTCTGATGCCAGACCCGATTGGACGCCTTCGCCATGTACAGGCTGACAGTCAATGCCTCACCTTTCAATCGCCAAATCCAAAGGGTGTGTCAGTTACACTAGATCACCAGTCGAACGACAGTGACGGAAGCCGTATTGACGGTCGCTGATCAAAACGTGATCCTCTAGGTATGCCGGGAGTCGTGTGTTTATCGCACGCTCCATCACCTTGGAGAGAAGGATGGTTATGGCAATAAGCCTGTAATTCGATAGCAGATCTATCGAATTACAGGCTTCCATCACCCTTTTTGGGCACCATCCATGAAGACTGGATTTGCCCAGTGGAGTACGAAAGCACGAAAAGACTCTTTAGAACAGAACACAACTCAGGAGCACACAACTTTAGCACCACTGTCAGTATGCTATCTGGCCCACTCGACTTATGAATGTAGAGGAAGAGCGACTCCCGCCGGACATCCTCGCTGGGTAATTGAGACTTCCGGCAACAAGCTACTGCACCTCGGGATGGTGGCATAACTCCTCTGTCATTCAAAGTCGAGTTACGAGGCAAAGAGATTATCCAGTAAATCTGCTTTCTTTTTAGCACTATAGGCCAGACTGTCATTCGGTTTCTGCAATGATGGCATGGACGATTGACAAAAGTTTCCTTTGGCAGCTTTAGCCAGCGACCAGAAAGCACGGCTACCAGAGGGAAGGCTCGCTGACTGCTCGCCAACTCTGCCAACAAAATCGAATTTTGCTCTAGCAATCGCCTTCGTACTGGATCTCGAAGCAGCATTCACTTTGCGTTTCAAAACAGCGACATCATATAGGTACTTCTTTTACAATTTATTAGGACTTGCATCAGGATGATTGCTAATAAATACTACCTATTTGATACTTTCATAAAGAAAAATTGTACATTACTCAAGATATTCAAATAGACAGTGATAGGGTTTGCCAACAGAAATTAAAACTCTTACCCACATACATACAGCTACAGATGTAACTATTAACATTAGCATGTCGGTAATGTGAACCCATGAAATTTCCTCCTACCAAAAATACACTCAAAAACGTAGATATTAAACTTATTCTGAAGCTCCTGAATAAGATAACATATTTAATTAACAAATTATTACATTGCCCTTACAATTTATTTAGGGGTTTGTTATAGGATTATGATTAATACAGTCCCCACTGCCTTTATTTTTTTTAAACAAGCATTTTGCTAATGAATATATTTAATACTTAGGTTACATAGTTTTTTCTTTGAAAGTATCAAATAGGTAGTAGAAAAATTGTATTGAAATCTACAATACACCACCACAAAATTTACACAAAAACCGGCTACCTTGATATTCATGGCATGGTAAAACAAATAATTTAATATAAAGCAGGTCGCTTAGGTGCTTGTTTGTTACCTAAGCAGCATGACTAGCATACGGTATGTAAATAAAAATTGTTAAAACCATAGCCAACACACTTGCACTTGTGGTCTAATAGTGAGATAGTTAAACTTTAGATGCATATAGTTGTGTTGTAAAAAAAGCGTTAAACACAAAGGGCAGAAAAACAAAAATAAAATCCTATCTACAATTTATTTCTGAGGAATGTCTCAAATCTGTAACTTAATATTCTATTGCGCTTTTGAAATCCTTTGGTAATTGATGGTCTTTGCCACATAGTTCCCAAGCTTTGAAGTCGTCATAGGATCTTAAACTTTCCACATAGCATTCCACTCCTCTAACAAATGGTAGGTTCATTTCGTCATTGATGATTTCAGAGAGACGATGGAGAAATGCAATGTTTTTGGCTAATGTCTCCTTTATCATGGCTGGCAATGGACGCTCAGTACATTGTACTATATCCAACTGAAAATGAATGGAATGTAATAACTGATTATTCTGTAGAGGTGACAAAATAAAAAAAAATGTGTGTAATGTAATACTTACTTTTTCATCAATTGTATTAGTTTTTAGGCCAAGGTAAGCGTTCAAACACTGTGACAAACTTTTCACTTCATTGGGCAAACGACCTTTTTTGCTCTTTGTGATAATTAAATCTCCAACCTGAAAAATTATAGTCAATTGCAATTCTGGTTGGGATTTCCATTATTTCTCATTAAATTAAGGAGGGTTCTTCCCATTCTCCTTTCCAAAGGAAAAAAAATGCAGTTTTCGTGAAAAAATATTAAATTGAGTTTTTATACTCAAAAATCTGAACTATTTGTGGTGAAAGTAACACTAGACGAGCCTCGCTCGCTCAGCCAATGACAATGCTTTAGCATCTAAACTTAGCACATTCAGTCATATCAGTGACTATGTTCAGTAGGTGAGTTTGCAATAGAATGGCCTTGCGAGTGTACAAATGCTAAGTTTTATAGGCAATTGTAAGGCCAATATTGGGAGCAAGGGTGTTTTTATGCAATTTTGATAAACATTAATGACATATTATTATACACAATGCAAAAGTGGAAGGATGTAGGAGTCGAGGAAGGCCAAGACTAACCATGACCAAATTGATTGTCCTATCAGGTGATGTCAGCAATGAATGTTAAAGTCACATGGTGCTTGGTTCTCTCTGCCTACCCCACAAGGGATTTGGCGTGAAGTTATAGCTATCTACAACTATAGATAGATTAATGACTTATTACAAAGGTATCTTTCTATTTTACTCATTCATTCCCTGAATCATTCAATATGAAATGTCAATATTATGTCAAATTGTCCTCCAAAGGAACTTAACCTAAAAATGTAAGAAAATAATTAAACTACTTAATTTTTCTCAATTTGCCAGACTCTTAGTAAAAGGATTTCATAAATAATAACAAGTTCTTAGACTGAAAAAAATTGTTGATGACAACTAAAGGAAATTTGAGTCATAATTGACGGGTTGAAGACCATGGGGTACAAGGGATATGCTGTCTACAACAATAGTACAAGTGATTTTTTTTCTCACTTGTAACTCATGTCAAAGGCTCCAGAATCATTTACAAAATATTGTTTTTTTTATCATTTATTTTAGTTGCCACTTGAACCCCTATGGTTTTCAATCGGTCAATTGTAATTAAGTAAATGGAATAAAGTGTTATAATGTAACAATAATAGGAACAGCCTTATTGTTGGGGCCAACTGAAGTTTATCTGTACAGCATGCATACAGATAAAGAAATTGCGAGGTTTAAAAAGGAACAACCCAACTTAACAGACCACAAGTTTTCTGTAGCATGTCTATTATATTACAGAAAACTGATAGGGTACCTACTAACCTCTTGCTATAAGTTTTTTATAGGTTAGATAATAGCTGTTTGATTCATAGATTAATATGCAACAAAGGACTGTTCAACACAGTATGCACTATGGGTAGTACACAGCCAGTATCCCAGTTTTTATATTGTATCAGACAACTAATACATTATAAGTCACTGTGAAGGCTCACTTAGGTTTGTAAAGGGCAGCTATATTTACAACAAATGCCATCTTTGGTAATCAATCATAATTTTACAACTAGGTATGTAGATAAATTTACAAAAATTAACAAACCTGGGTGTCAAATACAGACTTCAGCTTAACATTATGCTTATGATATAAACAATCTGATATCTTCCTGCAATCATGGACAATCTTTTTCGGTGATTCACTTTGCAATAACTCCTTAAGGCCTGCATCAAATGCATGGTACTGCATTACTTTTATGTCAAATATATAGATTTGCTGCGGAGTAGACAACACTATAAAGGGCATCTTACATTTACGACCCATGTTTGCACCGTCAGTGCTGAGGCCAATGAAATTATACTGGTTCATATCTTCCAATGCCTCATGGAAACTATGATCTACTTGATTGATATAAATGTACTTTTTGGATACTTTGATTATGTCCTCGCATTCTTTCTGTGATATCTTCAAATGTTTCTGTTCGTCTACCTCTTGAAGTTTTGTAATATCACGAATTTCTGAATCGTAGTAATGGCAGACACCATCAGAGACATCATTTTGTGGAGACTCCTTAACATTGTATAGTGATATTTTGGACTTATCACTGTTCATGCCATAAAAGCGACCTTCAATCACTTCGAAATTTTTTGTATGAAGTCGTAATAGTTCACCCTTCATGTACAGATTGTCCATTTTGTATTAATATTAACAGTTGTTCTTAATTAATCTTTCTTAATAGGTTTGGATGGCTGTTTGTCGGTTTCACTATAAGCTCGGTAAATGTACATACCCAGCGTGACATGCAAAACCAGAACTGCGACTACTGCAGAGTATACACTGCTATTGATAGGCTGCAGTTGTAATATTCCATCGAATAGTAAGAGTTTCGATGTGAAAAACGATAAGACGGGCACTACAATAATAACTAGACAGTATTTTATAACCGTCTGGAAAACTTGGAAATCGGGTATCTCCTGCAAATAAAAAGTAGGTTACATCTGAGCGTTTAGTACATAAAAATACTAAAGAAGAAAACAGAAGATTGGTACTTACATTTGCTCGACCTTCAATCATTATAAATTAAAAGAAACAAAAATAGGAAAATAAAGTACGTAAAATGAATAACATATAATTCTCATGTGAATGTAAATGTAGGTAATGATAATGAAAGCAAAGAGAAGAAATACATTATAGAATTTCAAAAAGACGCAATGTTGCCATACTTACCACCTTAGTTTTAGGGCTAGTGGATGTATCCACTAGCCCTAAAACTATTATTTTATTATTATTATTTGTATACAGACTGAAAGGAAAAGGTTGGCTAAAACTAAATATGTACATAGTAGATTTAGACGACTGTTTTAAATTATCTGATAGTATTTCAAATTCTTTCACCCCGCAATGTATGAATGCCAAGGCCGGTCAGTCGAGCACTGTAGCCGGCCTTACAATTGCGTATAGTTCCGTATGTCGCGAGTAGATAGGTTTAGCGTTTAACTGGGCAGCGCACAGCCGACGCGGCGGCGTCGCATAAGGTGTAGGACATTGTATCATTCGCTTCACACGTGGAAATCGAGTAGATAGGTGCACTCGGCATGACTTCGTAAATTAATATGTATAAAGTATTGTACGTAAAGTAGCTACAGATAACGGTTCGTAAAACTTAACACTAAGGTATTTACATAATAAATAGTACAAGCCCAAGGAGTAGCGCAACTTTTAGCCTATACGGTGAGTAAATTATGAAAGGCACAAGTTTGTTCGTGACAGCAAATCAAACGTGAGGGTCACCAATGCACTCCTGGTGTTTCTATCTGTAGACTACGATAACTGCTTACCATCCGGCTGTATGTTTGATTTGCATTTTAGCAGTATAAAAAACAATATCACAGGATCTCGGCGTGCAGACGAGTGCAAATAGACAGTGCCTTATTTGTCATATTGCAGTCTCTCACTTTACCAAGAGGGGAAGTCAATTCCAAAACTTCATACACCTACAACCTACAAATTTCTTCTGATTAAATTCGTTGTCAGCTCCAAGGCAGCTATAGTTTAACCCCCGGGACCAGTGGCGGATGAACACATTTGTTCGCCAGTAGGCTATTCAAATTTGGCCGCCCCTATCGTCCTACAATTCTAATACCCCCTAGTTCACAATCATTGTGTAACTACTATCATAGTAATTACATATTTTTTGTCAATGAAATTGTAACTGTATGATGTGCACTATGTAATCACGTCACTACTTGTTCTGGCACCGCAACCAAATATTAACATGAATCTTTTAAGTTTCTGTAAGACAAAAAGTAAATAGTTGACCATATTTTATCAGAAAAGGTTGTTGTTTTGTAATATATTTATTGCACGTTATATTCAAAATAAATTACAATAAAAATGAAGCTAGTGTTACAAAGGCGGACTTATACCTAAAAGAGATATCTTTCAGCCAACCTAGAGTCTTTGATAGAACAATTTACATGGGCAAAAGGACACACGTACGCCGATTCATTGCAACAATATTATAAATTTCTTAAAAGTACCTAAAGTACAAGGTTATCTAATACGTATAACGAATTGACTAATAAACAAAACAATACATAAAAGTTAAAAAGAAACAAAAAAATGTACACTAAATACATAACCTAAACTAAACATTTAATGTATACATGTGTGATACATTTAATGTATCACACATGTATACATTAAATACATAAACTAAAAACAAACAAACATGAGATACATTTTTAGGTATGCATTCATAAATGATCACACACCAGTTAAAAAATTTTTGAGTCGGAGTTTGAAGCAATCTAAAGAGTAAGCCAATCTTACCTCTAGAGGAAGTGCGTTCCGAAGACTAACTGCCTTTGCAGAAAACTTACGACACCAATGTTGACATCAAACCAGGGCGACAAGCTGCCGTCCACCTGCACACATGCTGTACAATCCTCATAAGTGGGTTGTACACCACGGAGCAGGTCACCGTCAACCCCATATCTGGGTAAAATGTTCCAGAGATTCTTTCGCACGACCATATCAAATACTTTCTCCAGGTCCACAAAATCGCAGTAAACCTTCTGGTCTAAAGCCGAAGGATGTTTTTTCTACGATATTGTGGAGTGAAAACACTTGATCTGTACATCATCTGCCGCTTCGAAATTCACTTTGTGCTTCCCAAACATTCCATCGGATTTCGCCCTCATTCTCCTTTCAATAATTTTTCATGGGTGAAAAAATGGGTGCGTGTACTTTATTGTGGGTGTTTAGCAGGCAGCTTCAACCTGTTACTTTTGTGTTACAGTATCTTAAAATTTCAGACACTGCCTGCTTTATTCACTCTCAATCTCAAGAATAGCATTGATTTGTGAAAAAAAGGTGTGTAAATGTCCACACATAAACTGTCTCATTAGTTTCAGCTAAACCCAGAATATTCCCTACAGACTCCTAAAAATGCTCACATTCTTCGGTATATACTAGTCAATCAATCAGAACTCACGGAAGTCTAGGCATAGTGAGAGACTGTGCGCTGCGTAATGGGTGGCAGCTTTCATTGCCCTAAGCCCGGTTCGGAGCGTTTTGTATTGACTATGGTCGCGAAATGTGGTTCTGCCACATGCTCCCCAAAAATCATTAAAATTCACCGTGTTAAGTATTTAAGTGACGCATGGACAGAAAGATTTGATTTAAAAAAAAATGTGGTTTGAGCTTCGTTGTCTTTAATTATATAATATATCTATCTATCTATAACTTCACGCCAAATCCCTTACGGGGTAGGCAGAGAGAACCGAGCGCCACGTGACTCGATCCTTACATACCTCACTCGCTTCTTTAACATTTATTATCTTTTCATATATAACCCACTAAACTTTTTTGTTTAACATATGGATCATCGTTTGTACTAAACTACCAACACTGAATCATTCAGATCGTTTAATTTTAACTGCAACTTTCACGCTTTCATGGTACTTGGAGATGAAATGAAATATTAGGCACTTATGTCATTATGTGTGATTATTAGTTGATTGTATCTCTGTGTGGTGTAAAATGATTACGCAATAATCGGTTCGTATTGTGCGTTTTTACGATAAATACGTTTCATTTTAATATTTATTACGGCAATACGGATAATAAACCTGAGTTGTTAAAAATCTCACTTTAGTTGCGCACGCTAACTATGCAACACATATTCTTGTCTGAATTACAATAAAATTAACTATGAGTAAATATTTTAGTACCGGTATTTTATTAGCACTATTTGTAAGTTTAATTTTATGCTAAAGAAAATGAACAAGTTTTATTACGCGATAAATCCACTGCGTTTGGGAACCCCCGTTGCAGACATTTATAAAGTATAAAAACATCTTTACTTTGCTTCAGTCGGGTAAAAAAGTAATGTAACATAACTGTACCAATAATTCAAGTTTGGGTAGTTAAAATTTATTATAATCCACAGATCAAAATTAATGGAACTTTCTTAGATTTAAATCAAGTACAAAACAATATACTGCAATGGAAGAATCAAAATTTATTAAATTTTAGTGAGGTTAGCCTTTCATTTCTTTCAAATATAATATTATGTTATTTAAATAATTCTTATGTACATAACAAGCTCGAACTTTATTTTAGATCGGTGCTGGTACGAATGGCATTTTCGATTTGAGTGATGTAAAAAATAAAATTTTGCAATGGAAAACTCAAAAACTCACGGCCTTGTGTCCATCTAATGGGTAATCATTTAGTGTATAAAATATTGTACTATTTATTTTATGATATATTTCCTAGTATACATGTATTGTAATTATTAATTAACGTTTTTATTTGTTTTTCAGACCTCAATTACAGAATTTACTGAATATTGTTTGCAGTACCGCTCAACCTACTAACGTTACTTTAAGAGATAGTTGTATTAATTGCTTCACAAGAGTAACTTCCATGCCTGAGGTCTGTAAATATAGTAGTTGTTAATATCAAAATCGTAATATCTATACACGGTAACCTAAGTATTTTGTTTCAGGGGCCCCAAGAATTAACTTCCCTGGGTGCTTGTGCTACGCAATATTTTGTGAACACCTCATACGCCAGTTGCGCTACTGAAATTGTAGTAAGTACCTTTGGGGACTATTTTTTCTGATATAAAACGGTTATTCAGTTGTAATTGTGTTGAGTTTTCAGGCTTTGTCAACATCTTCCCTTAACGTTCAACCATCCGGTTGTTACATGGGCTACTGTGATTTTGTACGTTGTCTTCGAGGAATAAATTCTGTAAATTTGGTAAGTGATTATAGATGTTAAGAAATAGTTTTAAACGTGTGTAGTTACCTATATATAACGTTAACCCCTTGCGACGATCAACTTATTTAATCATAAGGATACTCGCCCACGAAAGATGACGCCTGGTGGAAAGCGGAGATTGAATATCCTCCGTAGCAAAAAAGGTGTGGTTGGATTGTGTACCATCTTTGTTCCCGAGTGCCCGAAGACTGATCCGAGACCCGAGATAACATGAAGAGAGGAATATTAAAATGTACCTGCGGTACAGGAATGAACCCATAGTTTTAGTGAAAGAAAAGCGTTAAAGAAAAACGTTAAGGCAAACATCATACTCTTTAATAGGATTGCCTCTCTCTAAAATAAGTCTCAACGTTGTTTGCGGGCTTCCAGAATGGATAACAAAAAGTAAAAAATTAGACATTCTTAGAAACACAAAGGTATTAGAATGGTGGAGTGAATATTTTAAGGAAATGTGTGACTACGTCTAGAACACTGACAGAGTCGAGTCGATACGCGTTTTGAAAAATGAAATAGTTAGTTAGCGTTACTCTATAAGTATTATCTCAACAGAGTGATCAAAAAACACGTTCGGCGTTTTTAGTTATTAAGGAATTATGCTAGTAAATCGTAATAGCCCCGATATTTAAGTTGATGTAGTGTTGGGATAACTGACAAACTGTTTGTACAATTTGAGTGTATTTATCCATGATTAAATGTTTACCGTTGATAGACGAATGAGAGCAGGGAACAGTCTGAATGGAGCGTTGGTAAAACTTCTAGGCAGCCAGAACCTAAACCAGCAGAACAGCTCGTGTACCTACACGTTGCGGTACTGAATAGCTGGCACAAGCCAATACTCAACTATCATGGCCAAATTGGTTGAGTTTTATTGGAAGGTAGGGTCACAATAGCCATAAACACCGGCAAGTGCATATGAAAAAGTTATTAATGATAAAGAAGCCAGAGAGATGTATAAGCTTGTTACGCTTGGTCTTCCCTGTCTACTCTGTAAGCTATCTGGCATTAAGATGTAGGAATAAATTTTGTCTAAACGTATATACAAAAATCATAAATTTCTTATGAATTGATCCACTTACAAAAATTATTTTGACAGATTACTCAATGTACCAGAGAGGCAAGAACTGGCGTAGACATAATGTTGGATGCTGATAACATACGATTTTTTAATAATGTGACTTCTTGCATACTAGCAAAAAGCCGATGCGGTACCTTCAATCCCATTACCGGCGAACCTCAAGTGCCAGGATATTCGTCGTCTGGGGCACGAATAAGTAATGCCTTACAATTCACCGCGGCAGGAGAACTTCGGATACTTGCATTTTCCGCTAACACCCCAGTCATTAATTCTTTTTGCACAACTTCTACCAATTTGACTCAGAACGATTGGCTTACAAATGTTTGCTAATTTAAGATTAACGTTATAATGTGTAAATACAGTTATGAAAATAATCGAAATTATTCATCAACACCCTTCACGTTTTCTCCTAATGGATGTACGAGATCATCAGATACCCAGTTACTGCTTATACGATAATGGAAAACACAATCGCCTTTCCTTGAGTGTATGTTTTGTTTACGATGCAATATTATTTTTTCTTATACGTGTGTGGCCTACACACACGTATATATTGATGATTTATATCATGAAAATTTATTGATAAACTATAAAGTTATAAAGAATTTTTTTTTGAATAAAAAAGTAAAATTAAGTTCAAGTTGACTCTTATATACCTACACAGTTGCTTTATATTTACTCGCGTCGATTTCAATGAAGTCGGTTACACTATTTTATATAAAAGGTTTTATAGCTCACAAAAAAACTTGAATGGAGTATGAAATTGACCGGAGGGAGACTTTGTACAAAAGTCGTCTGCGTCACATATTTCTACCGCCCAGCAGCTATATCTATATAGCTGAGTTCCGGTTTGAAGGGTAAGATGTGGCAGAGAAATTACTGGGTACATACTGTTAAGAAACAACCTTAGGTCACAAGATTGGCAGCGCGCGAGTAATATCCGCGTGGTGTTGCGAGCGTCAATAGGCTGCGGTGGCCGCTTACTATTTAACGCGGGCCGCATCCTTGTTTGTCAATCTAGTTGTATAAAAAAAATTAAAGTAAATATATATATATACATATATATTTATCTCGAGATTGGTTAAAATATCTATTGAGTAGCTTTCCTGCAAGAAATTGTTAAAAAAGTAAAAAAACCGACATCATTGAAATGGACGCCGAGTCGCATCATTGTTTTAGTTTTTCTGGCGTAAGTTTAACTTTACTATTTATCGCTTATGTTTTTAGTATTTGAGAGAACTTTTATACAGTTTTGTAAGTATTAAATATATACTTCATAAGTAATACGTACATTTCATTTAGTACTGTAGACTTAGAAGTCCCACCCAGACCATTTTAGGTATTTGTTGTTATAGCGGCAACAGAAATATATCATCTGTGAAAATTTCAACTATCTAACTATCACGGTTTATGAGATACAGCCTGGTGACAGACGGACGGACGGACAGCGGAGTCTCAGTATTTTTTAGGGTTCCGTTTTACCCTTTGGGTACGGAACCCTAAAAATTCGATATGATAAACAATATTTCTTGTTTCATGCTATCTCTGCTATTGAGAATAAGTATATTATTTTTATAAATATCGTCGAATCCATATACTTATTAAAATTCATGAAATGTACCTATTTGGCCAAATTATAATCAGTTTTAACTATATATTAAACGCAATATATTTAAAATTTTGAATCTATGACCCACTCTAAAACTATCTGTTCTTTTATTTACATAAATGTAAAAAATATACATACTCGCACATCATAAATCTTACCTGAAAAGTACGTCTGACGTAGATTTTTGATAAACAACGTAAAGGAATTGAAAACGGGCTTCAAGGGCTAAACCGCCAATAAAATTAATTATTCATTGCTCTCCACCATTCATTGCTCCATTCGAGTACTCGAAAGCAATGGTTGACTGGAAGAGATTCCTTGAAGGAATAAGTCCGCCTTTGCAAATCATGTAAGTTTTATACTTTATAATTATGGATAATGCAATAAAGTTATACAAACAAACAAACAAAATTAAAGTTTTTACTCCATATTGCAATTAAGAAAGAGTTTATTTTTATGGCAGTAATTTTTTACCAATGTGGTCTCATAGCTACGTAATAGTGTTTGAAAAATGAGTAAATCATCGATATCTTGAATGCACCCTCTTAAGTAATAACCATACAGAGTCACGTAAGAACTAAGAACGGATCATTATTATCATATTGCCTCTAAAACGTGTTTGTTTAAAAAAAAAATCTAATATCGTCTTTCTCGGAGTACATTGGCTCTTGAAGGAATTATTGTTTGTGTACTCAAATTTCTTTGTACGTCTGTGTAATGCTATTACAGAAGAAGACCCGCACCAATATTAAGAAGAAGAAAAATCTACACTTACCTCAATTGTTGTTAAATTTTGTACTATTGTGAAGCATGAAAAGTTTGAAGTTATGAAACAATTTTGGTGATATTGCTAATAGTGTAATATTTAACCATCTCAAATTGATATTATATGACCGTAAGTAATCTTATCAATGCCTAATTATCTCATTTTGTTAAGTTACTGGGGAAAATTTTGTCCATTTTGTATTAACGGTACTATTTAATTACATTATTATAATTTAACTAAAAACATAGTATTTCATGTTAACGTATCTCTTGCGTTTAATAAATATATCTGTAGCATTTAAGTGTAAATTATAACTTTTATCATCATAATACTGTATTACAAGACTACTGAATGAGGGGTTGGAGACCTACCTTTGCATTGCATTAAATTAAATCATTTATGTGGCAAGCAGATGTTACGTAATATTCTTTGTAGGTATCAGGTATAAATGTTTTAATAAAAATGTTTTACTTATTGTAAATTAATAAAAGACATGTTTCTTTCTGTTTATGTCATCTTTAAATTAAAAGTTGTACCTGATCCAGTAATTTACAATAATGACATATATTTTTATTTTTTTAAATTAATTTAAGCAGTTACATACTATTGAAAAAGTAGCTTACTGTTAGATAAGCACTTGCGTGCATGAACAAGTCTGTTTGTCTTGATTTGAATGTTTTCAAGAGAGGTAGGACGCATCATCAGCTGAACTGGGGGAGTATGTACCTCAACCTCACATAAAAAAAAAATAAGAACTATAGCAGAGAACTCCAATAATTTATGTCCCATAGATCCCTTGCCTATGGGTGGATCAACTATTCTATGCAAAAAACATGTCCCTCCATCAATTAAAAATATTTAACTATGTAAAAACAATAGTTCTCTGTAATTTTATATCCAAACAGTAATTTAGAATACTTAGAATTGATATTAAAGAGCGTTCAACTATATCATTTTAATCATTTTTATTGCTTTTATGGTAACTTAGGTGACAAGATTCACTCCCCATACAAATTATTCCTGTCCCCATGTCTCCTTAAATAGTTCCCTGATGCAATAATTTTTAAAATTTTATATAAAAGTGTATTCATTTCTACTCATGTTATTTTCTACAACGGTTTCTAAACACCCTTAAATGCTTCCCAGATTTTTAAGTATGATTTTGCTATTTAGAAAAAAATAAACAAATTGTGTCCCAAAACTAATACCTGACCTGTAGCAGAGAACTGAGTTACTACGTAATATTATTTTCATTGGTTGTCTATGGTTACATCCTTCATACTGTTTGCTATCTTGCAGGCTGAATGCTTGTTATACATTTTGTCAAAAAAGGGAAAATGATGAGCTAAGTGAGTACCTAAATAAGACAACTGGAAATAGTTTATGTTATAAAATCTATTTGAAACTAAACATTATTTTTACATTCATAAATCGTTGACAAACAATAAGTTTACAGTAACAACTTACACTTCTATATTTATCTATTTAATATATGAATTTAAAAAATAAGATCCTATTTATTTACATGTGAAATGAATAAATTAAATGATTTTCCATTATCATAATAAAATTGATTTCCGTAAAATCTATTAATAATTATCCAAAAGTTCATATTTCATTTTTAAATAAGTTGTAACTATTTAAAAATGTTATGTCTAAGTAATGAGTATATGATAGTAACAATTTTATAATGATATCACATTTCCAAATTTTATAATTTTGTACATGTGCTTTTATTTTCGTAATAATAATTTTCCTGTCTTATAATATAGTATCCTTGAAAAAGGTTTTATCAAATTCATTTAGTTTTTATTATATTTATTCTCGGAAATAGATTTTTTTAATTTGGGTTTATTACTTTTTGTTTTCTTTTTAAGTTTTTTCATTGAGTCGATAGAGTCATTAGAATCGGAATTGTCAGACATGATGGTTTTACTGGTAGATTTCTTTGTCTGTACCGCTGTTGTTACGAAAGCACTTTTTCTGAAACGCGCCTTAGCTTGCTTATTTTCAGCTGGGCTTGTTTTTTGCATTACCTGTTGTGTGCTTCGCGGTATGTCTGTAAAGCTTGTGTTACTTACATATGGTGAACTTTCAGACTTGGTATGTTTTAACCTGAAACCAAATAATCATATGAGTGTTTACATAAGAGCAAGTGATGTTTGATGATATATGATAATTTTATGTTGTTAATGTGTAGATGTTAAAATTCATAAAGTAACACTCACTTTCCTTTTTTCTTATTAGTTTTAGGTAATTTATTGATGGGCTCTAGAAGATCGTCAACCAAATTTGGCACCTTAAGAGATATTTTTTTAGTTTTAATTTTTTTCTTTTTTTTCTTCTCTTCTTTACTTTTTTTCTTTTCACCTTCTAACTCTTCTAATTTCTTTGAACATGACCTAATAAGTAAATAAGAAAAGAAATTAGATTAAATATCATATAGCAACTAAAGAAAATCAAGTGAATAACTAAAAAAATTACGCCTACATCTCACTCTTCAAAATTGGTCAAGCTGTTTAGCCTACAGGTTTAGGTCACAAAAGAACGGACATACATGCATATGTTTGAAAAACATGACCCTCCGTTTTAGTCACTCGAGTAAAAACAGAAATCTATAAAAATGTTTGTGTCCATCCTTTTAGCACCATCGATTATAGAATAAGTTTGTATGTAGATTGACTTTGTATCTGTTAATCATACCCTACATTCTTGCTACGGCCGATGTTACGCCGTAGCCTTTCCTCTCACATGTTTTCTCCTCAGCTGTATGCAATTGTTGGAAACTTTTGAAAGAAATATATTGTGGATAGTGTAAAAGAAACATTTAGATGCACAAAGAAACATAGATCATTGAAAAAGAGGGAGAAATCATAGCAGCCCATTTAGGGAACTCTACCTCACAGAAAACTGCCGAAAACTCCGTTGTGGATTGTTGTGTTCCTGCGTGTGAGTGAGGTCACCAGTAAGCTCCCAAGGAGCTGCTGTGTTAGCAGCAAAGGAGGCATCGCGCGAGTGATACTTAATGTATCGCAATTGTTCATAGGCTACGGTAACCGCTTTACATCAGGTGGGCTGTATGTTTGTTGCCTCTCGATGTTGTTTTAAAAAAATAAAAGGTTGTGCCCGGAGGTTGAATCCTCCGTGGCTAAAAAAGAGAAAAAAGTGGCTGGATTCAGGATTGTATATAATTTTGGCACTTGAATGATGTATGTAGTAGAAGAAATAAATATATTGTTTTTGCAGGAACAAATGAATTTTAGTGAAAGAGAAGCTTGAAGGAATAATTCAGAATGAGGAAGAATAGCTGATCAAAAATCTTCAAGGCGAATGCCAAACTTTTGGAGGGCGGTAAATAAGGCTCAGGGTGGTTCATCAACATCCAGGTGGATAAGATAAAATCTAAACACAGTGATATTCTTTCTTTCGGTTTTACTTTCGGTTATGAGGAAGTGTTAACTGTGGAGTACCTTGTGGAATATCTTCAAGAAATGTATCCAAGATAGCTAACACTGTGAATAAGTCTGCGAGTGACGATTTCCGGTTTTTCTTTTATTATGTTAAAATATTATTTTTGTAAATCTGTTGCTAAATGAATAAATAAATCACCATGGATTAGTTTGAATGCTCTATACAAATATTGAAAAATGGAATGTTCGCGGGAATAGATATAGTTCCAACCGAGATGTACAAACCAAAAGGCGTCCCGAATGTAGCGGCCGGGACGCGCAGTCGTCATTTGTAAAGACTAGGGATTGCGCATAGACTGCACCAACTATATGACATACAGCTTGATCTGTACGGAAAAAATAAGGTGAATGAAGGTGAAATTCGTGATATGTTTTGAGAAGCATAGGGTGGATTTTGAAATTGCAGGGGATGTACGAATCAGGTTTCTCACTCCGAAATTTCGTGTAGAAGGATCTGACAATGGATCAGAACCATTTGTGCACTTTTGTAGATCTTGACAAAACCTTTGATCGGGTAAGATTATTACAGAAGATAGATGGATCCTTGCCATAACTATCATATCCTATCGAAACTTCCCTCAGGCGGTGACTCGCCACTCACTGAATGGATCTCCGAAATGCCAGTAAAAGTAACACTGTCCAAAGGTTGTCGAGAGGTATTCTGTGCTTTCTCCGAAGTTATTTTACGTATGTGCCTGCATGTGCATATAGCTCGAATAATATGAAGGCAAACCGGAGCGCGAAGCAGGGACTCCTGTGTGCAGTCTTGGGTTAGGGAGATGAAGGCTTTGATCGACTCAATGGAGTATTCTGTAGCCGTGTTGTCACTACTCACGACAGCTGGCTACAAGCTGCCCTGCAGCCTTATTATTACTAGACTAGCACCGTAGGCTACTGAATAAAAGTGTAGTAGCATAGATTGCCTACGGATAGTGCGAAGCTGAGATGCTACTATGAGGATATTACTGATATAGTTAAATGGGTACATCGACACTAATAATGTACATGAAAAAGTATCTTTGTCTGTGTGCTTATTCCTTCTTCTTCTCAACACCAAATCGTTGAATTCATGGTAATGAAATTTAGAGAAGAGGTAGTCTGCGACATAGAAAAAAATATAGACTATTTACAATGACAATAACGGCGTCCTTATCGCAATAATAAGATTGATGGAGGCGAAGTTTTTCTTTAGATCCATAGTTCCAATGATATTGGTGTATTATAGAGTTTTAAAAAGTCTACCAATATTTTTCCTATGTTGTATAAGCTTAGTTTATGACAATACGAATTGATGTTATGCGTACTTTTGTGTGTAGAACGTCAATTAGTGAAGTTAGTATCTTTGCCGTGCCGCTTTAAACTTTTACAGCATCTCGCCTTCGCATAATTTTTCTACCAGCACATCTAACCCTACGCGTCATCGAAAACAAGCTCACCTCAGCAACGCTTCACTGTCCGTGAAATAGGAGTGCATCGCAAAACTTGATATTCCCCAAGACAATGGCCCTTTTTCGTCACTGTGTATGCCAGTCCACACATTTCTTTTCAGCGAATTCAACTTGACTTGCAGTTCTGACGGTTGGGTATTTCTATTCTTTATTTCCGCTAAACATCTGAAATAATGAAAGGCACAGTGGTTAGTGATCTAAAGTCGTTCAGTAGCGAACTGATGATAGAAAAAATCGCATTATATCATAGAAATTAATGTAAACACCATGTAAATTTTACAACGTTGGTGTAGCTTTGGGTCATAAATCAATTCGTAGATTGGCAGGGTCGCGACGATCACAGTTCTGGGACATGACCGCCATCATTATAAACTCGATAAAGCTATATCACTGTAATTGTATTGACGCGTGTCGCCTACGGGTCACATTTTGGTTCAGACACACGTTGGCACGGCGTTGGGTCAGACTTGCGATCTACTGGATGAGCAGGCATCGCGACAAGCACACTCATGACACAGATCTATCTATCTAGTCTAAATATAAGTTTTACTTACTTTGGAGGTGGCAAGCGTCTAAACTGGTGCCACGAAGCTGGTTTTAGTTTCGATTTGTCTATTGATTCGTGAAACATGGAGACGCTTCGAGGCCTTCCAATTTTAGGAATCTTCTTCTCCCGATCTGAATGGTATGGCGAGTCGCTCGTCTGTTGACAGTTGTTTAAAACAAGTATGAGTGGAGTTTATAGGGTATATTAACGTAACTGTGTAATAACTGATTTGCATTAAGTTTGGACTTTAACCACCAACCTCACCTGGACGTTATACCTCACACGTAAAGAGTGAAACAGTGATTAAAGAGAGGTAAGGCACGGATATATTTGTCGGTTAATCAAACAACCCGTCTAGGAAGTATCTACACAACAGCTAAATAATAATTCCTTATAGAGGTTTGTTTTGGTCCTGAGAGTGAGTGAGATTTTCACAAGGAGGCTGCGTTAGCAGTTAGGTTTAAAGTCTTCTACGCGTT
Source organism: Pyralis farinalis (assembly GCA_947507595.1). Classification (NCBI taxonomy): domain Eukaryota; kingdom Metazoa; phylum Arthropoda; class Insecta; order Lepidoptera; family Pyralidae; genus Pyralis; species Pyralis farinalis. The sequence continues at coordinate 26,609,735 of OX382264.1, read as the reverse complement.
ATCCCGTTTTCCTAATCCATTAGGATTGGCGGGTCCGCTACCTAAGCCTAAGGATTTGGCGAAGACACTGATTTTTATATGGAACGACTGTCATCAGACCTCCACAACCCAGAGGGAAAACGCAGATCTTTTTTAGGTTAAGTCAAAATTTTTTGGATGTGTTTTCCTTTACCGCTGAGCAAGTGATAAATATGTACTCCGAAAATACAAATTGTAGTGATACATGCCCTCGCAAGGATTCGAACCGGTTAGGGCTAAAATATGAAAATCAAATGACTTTTGGTGTCGGAGTAATTTCTATAATCTTTAGTTGACGAACTCGTTACTATTAAGGTACAAATTGAAGTAATTTTTACACTGTGTAAAATAAATAACATCTAGTCCCAAATCAAGCAAAGCTTGTAGGTACTATGGGTAATAGAGAACTGATAAACATATATATTTTTGTAAATACATAGAAAACACCCAGCCCAAGACAAACAGATGTTCATGCAACCAAATGTTACGTTCATCAAAAACTTCGGTCTATAAATTTTATACGCCTACTTTTTTGTTTGTTCAAAGATAAGAAAATTATTACACCTGAATTTCCAATCTTTTAGATGTTGTAACTAAAAAGATTGTAAAAAAAATACCGGGGCTTTTATAATTTTTAACTCTGGTGGCATTTTCTTCTTTCTTCGAGGTTTTGATTTGGTAGAAGAATATAGTAATCTGTGTACTCTTCTAACTGGGCTTAAGTTTTCATCTTCTGACTCTCCATCGCTAGAAGCCTCTGTCATTGCGTCCGATGTTAGGTCAATTGTAGCTCGAGACACCTGTGGAATTAATATAAATTTTAGTTTAATATGTAGTTCTAATATGCTGAATTAAACCCGTTGTTACTTCTTCCATAAGTCCATCTGTATTAAAATAACTAAAATTTGATCAATCGTGATCAATAAGGTATGTGTCCAAATGTTAATAGTAGGCAAGTAATTCAAATATTTATTCAAAGTATTATGCACTAGGTAGGGTTAACTACGCCACGTAGCAATCTACATCAGTTACCGTTTCTGTCTCGTTGTTTATTGGCAGCATTTTGTTTCTTTTCTACTTTTTGTCCAACATTGCATTACGTTTTGACGGATATAATATTATGCATTATGGACGTACGGTTAAAAATGTAATGTCTATAAATGACATTTGTAATTTTACATCTTAGTTTTTTTAAATAGAAACTGGCAAATACTTTGTATTTGGGTTTATATGTTCTCCTGAAAAATTACGAACTATGCCAGCAGCCATGATAAGCTTGCTAACGATTATAACTAGAGATGTTCCGACTAGTCGGCGACTAGTTGGTAAAGCCGACTATCCGGGCACTTTCGTAGTCGGCGAATATTCGGCAAAGAGCACCGACTATCCGGCTTCTTACTTTGTATGTATTTCTAAATAAAATGTATATAGGAGGAATTACAAAAAATTATAAAAACCTTGATTGTTGATGAATATTTTTATTTCGAAATCAGGCTTACGCATTTTGAAATGTAAACCTTTGATATGATTGTTGATACATCATTATCCAATTAGTAAAAAAAAAAGTCTATACCCGACACTTTCTTTTTGACACGATTAAATTTTAATTGAGCTTTTTCACTTTAGTGAACAATAACAGGATTGTCTTTATTTTTGAAACAAAACACTCATCTGACTTTCGTCTAGTGACCAGCAGAAATTTTATTCAAAATGACGGCTAACGCACCTGCGGAATTAGTGCAATAAAATTTCTGCCGGGAATTTTTTCACTGGTAAAGTCTAAGCCGACTGAGCTGCCAGTGCAAAAATCAAGAAACAATGCGAAGTAAACAAAACGTGTTCCGACAAGCTCGCAAGCGGTGTTTGCGATTTGAGCGGCAATCAGCTGTAAATAAAGGGTCACGGAAATTGCCGAATACCCCCGAAACCGTGAAAACTAGTCTGCCTCTATGGTTCAAGGTTTCGGTTTACAACCGTCTAATCGGCTAGTCTGCCTAAGTCATAGTCGGCACATCTCTCATTATAATTCCTGTTAAAGCCACGTTAATGTCGATCTCACGGTTTAAAAGTCACGTGGAACTTAATAGAGCTTAGCGCACTCAATTTCGTTTCTGCATGTTGTTACTGCATGGTGATCAACTATTATAGTTATAAATAATGTTCGCATTAATAACCGAGAGTTTAATATCCTTAAAAATATCGTTAATGTCCTTGAAATTAGTGATCTTTTTGTGTCTATATATTGATGATATGATGTTGTAAATCTTTTCCGATAACGATGAGACAAAATGTAAAGTGAATACAAAATACATTGTTGTACGAATTACTTGATTACTCCTTTACTTGTGTAATTTAATTGTGCCAGTATTTCATAATTGAAATGAATAGATTGTACAAGTATAATATTACTAATGTACTACCTGTAAAGTTTCCCGTTTCATTTTCTTCTTTTCGATTCGTTTCATCTTTTCTAACTTGGGGCGTTGCTTCCTTGGTTTCTGAAACGATGTTGAGAATATATTTCTTTATCCGGTAACTACTCTTGTATGCATAGTATTCACTACATTCGTAAAATATTTTTGAAATTTGTCATACCAACGCATTTTCACTTACTTCCATTAAGTTTCTATTAATATCAGGAAACATTGGTGAAGGAGGTGGTGCCGATTGCTTTCCATTAATCACTTCTTTGAGATTCCCTGCCTCAGAACTGCTACTTGATGTGTCGCCTTCGTCACTGTCAATCATATTCTAGGTTAACTCATACTCATAAGATGTATACTGCTAAAACATTTCAGGAAAAGCGAATAATGTTATTATACTTGCGAACCTCGAGTAATCAGATAGATCAATGTTGGTTGGCTCATCTGCATTTGACCCTTCTTTTAGAAGTCTAGTAACGATCTTTGTTCTTAGCCTTTCTTTACTAGGATCTTCATCATAGAAATCCAATAATGTCTCACAAAAAGTTCGCCCTAAACTTTCATAATCTTGAACAGAAAAATGTGTCGACATTCGACTACCCAATTCCGAACCCCCAAAAGATGCTTCCATAGTGTAACTATTTGCGACTCCTAACATCCATACAACGACACGACCTGTGCCTTCCTTACTTCGTTGAATTCGAAATTTACAATTTTCGAAAGAGAACTGAAAAGAAAAATGATAGTCTAGATTATATGTACCTATGTATTATTAGATTACTGATTTAAAGTATGTAATTTACCTTATCTGCTGCATTTTTATGTAACATCAAAGGGAATACTTGTTCTTGTAACCGCTTGTCAGAATTTCTACGACTTTCACATCCGTAAATGAAAACGTTATGTTTTCTTGAATGTGCATGTAAGTCGATATACATGGCCACTCCACATTCTTCCTGTAGTCTAATTCAAGGATGTTTACGATTTGATTAGAATTTAAGCAAAACACAATTATAAAAGTTCAGCTCATCAACTGAATAAAATATTCATGACCTAAACATTTATAAGCCTTTTAATAATGTGTTTGTCTTACCTCCTAATCATAACCTTTGTGTGCCAAACTGGTGGATAGGTTTCTCTTATCACAGTCCGGTATTGTCGATTTAGGTCCTTTCCGGTCAGCGAACAACGATTGTTACCGACAATTACCTACATACAACGAAAAAAACATAACGGAAATATTATGACATTCGTGCATATACCATTTCATTGTAAATGTTATGTAGTTTATCACTTACACCATCCGGGTTTAACATAGGTACTAATTTGAAAATGAATTTTTCGCGCAACTCGCGTGCTTGATTGGAATCACCAGTCAAATAGTCCATAAAGCCTTTCATCATCCAGGATGCAGGGGTCTCTCCTGGATGCACTCGTGCTGTTATTATAACAGCTTTCTTTTTCTGCGGAACATGGATTAAACTGGGAAATGGATTATGTTCAAATTTAAATGGATGAAAATGTTTAAATCAAAGTACCTTTTGTTCCAATTCATTTGGGTTTGGAGGGGCGGTGATAGTCAAATAATATACATTATTACCAGCCAAAGTTCGACAAAGAAGCCTTAATTTGGAGTAAGCTGATTTTATTGGATGGGCTTGTAGTCTGGACAGATATTCTTGTAAGTCTGAATACGTGTAGGGATAGCAATGTGCTATATATACTGCATCATCTGTATGTGGAAATTCTATATTAAAGGTTAACGTATAACTGGGAAATTGTTCCTCTTCTTCGGAACTGAAATGGAAATTTTACACTCATTACAATTGCTATTCTTTATAAGAGACAATGGGTAATATGAGAATATTACATACGTTGAATCATTCTTGTAGTATGCTATATTGTCCCCACAACGTCTCCATCCAATTGAATGTAGCTGCGCATCTTTGGTCGAGTATAATAATGGTCGCATGCCCTCGTTGTACAAGCTTTCTCCTTTTGACAGGTTAACTATTGAAAACCTGAAATGTTTGTTACAAATGTGTGACTTTTTTCGACTTTCTATTACCATACATTGTTCGTCGTCTACGTACCGATACATCATTTGCTTTTTAGTATTAGTTACTCTGAAGTAAAACCACTGCATGTGTCTATTTGTGTAAAGATCCGTGCGAAGATGTAACTCGTAATAGGCGGACGTTATGCGTATAGCCTTAGCTAAATTTCCACTTTCGAAGCGAGATTCAAATCTTAGTTCATCTTCTCCTCCGGCACTAGCACAAGCTGATAGATACAATCTTGATCCTCCTACTGTGGATCTGCTGAACTGTAGGAAATGGAAATAACAAAAGTTACACGATGAATGTCAGTAACGTAGGCCATGTAGTTTTACTTACATAGTTTACTGCGCTCATGGGGTAATACTGAAATATTACTGTTCCAGCATCCTCCCCGACTGGCTGTGGTTGTAGTTCCTTTCCTGTTGCTATGTAGTAAGGCTCGGGAGATGCAGGGTTCCATGTTATATGTTGTATCCTTTCCTCTACCACCTTTTATAATTTTAACGGTTGATACATTAAAAAAAAACCAATGGCTATGAAGTAATTTATATATAATTATATTACCTGGCACTCTGATGGCCACCGTGGTGCTTGTTGTGGACAATCAAGCTCTTTTGGTAGAGCGAATAGATCTCTAGGTTCTTTGAGTTTGGCTGTTGTTCGAAATGTTCTTATATCGGTGTTGATTTCTAGCTGATTTGTTTTGATGTTGTTTTGAAGAAAGTTTGATATGAAAGTTCCTGTAAAGGAGTTTAAGTTTTTATTCCCCTAAATAACTGTGATCTCTGCAGGAGTTTTGTTCGGCAACGCATGAGTGTCACTCCTGGTGTTGCAAATGTCCATAGGCTACGGTGACTGTTTACCATCAGGCAGACCGTATGCTTGATTGCCACTTTAGTGGTATATAAAAAAAGAGTAAATTTATTGTGCAAAGACTGAAGAGTATTTTAATATACATTTACAGATATCTAATTATTAAATAAAAATTAGAGGTCATATGTTGCGTGTTTTGTATTATAAGGTGCATGGTTTTCTGCATCAAGAATCGAAGCACGCGACGTTACTTGGTATATAGGTCAACTTCCTGTATAGTCCGCGAGACGGTCGCAGATGACCCTACGTCATTGGACACAAAAACAAAGCCTTATTTTTACAAAATATGTATTGTTACGACTTTAAAAAAATCTAACAATGCAACGTCTAAGATATATAAATCTGATTAGCCAGATCAGATTAAGATTCTAATTTGTGCTCAGATTTCAATTTGAACAATAGTGGCATACCATGAAAAATCGCAAAAATGCATCGCTTACTTTAAATAATTTTCCGCTACTATCTGTAGGTACACCATAAATCTGGCGTATGTGACTTTATGATGTGATTCAAAATCTGATGAAAATAGAGAAATAGGATTTCTGTATATTTGAAGGTAACAAATAATAATATATTTGTTTATGGTCTACTTAATGTTGTACAAATAATGACGTCACACATCCCAAATTGGGATATGAATTTAATTCATGTAGGCCGAATGAAATCTCTTAAAGAAATGTTTAAATGAAGTCTTAATTAAATATTTGGTTTTGCGTCAGATTTTTATATATTTGCATCAAAATAAGTATATACTATACAAAGTAAACAATTATATTTTATTTCAACAATATTGTATATTATATGGTTGAAATAAAATATGCTTGTTTACTTTGTATATACATTGTATACTTTGTGATTGAATGAATATGTTTTTTTTTGTACTATGTCAGGAGGCATACCTACAAGCATACGGCCCATCTGATGTAAAGCGGGTACCGTAGCCTATTAACGCTTGCGACATTTTAATTATCACTCGCGCGATGCCTCCTCTGCTGCTTACACAGCAACTCCTTGGGAGCTTACTGGTGACCTCACTCACACGCAAGAACACAACAACCCTCTAGGGAGTTGTTGTTTGGTTGCGGTTTTCTGTGAGATGGAGATATTTACCCAGACGGGCTGCTTAGATGCGCCCTACTTTAAAAAATTGGGTACCTACATTTTCTAATAAATTAACATATTAAGGCAAAATTTCATTATATTCAATAGGCATATTCTAGCAATACAGACCTTGGAAAATGTCAAACAACGCGTTATTATTAGCTATACCTCATTTTTCCTATGACGTATTTGCACACGCCCTTTGCTTACGTAATGGAACAAAAAAAAAAAAGTAGGTAGTGATTAAAGAGGTAATAAACTAATTGGAAAAGTAAGAAATAAAAAAAATCTAACGTCCAAAATTAAATATATAATGAATTATGGTTGAATTTCGACCACTAGGTGGCCACTAGTTGAACTTAATGTGTAAATGTGTGACTTTCATTAGCAGAATGATTAATATTGGCGTTTATGCGCTTCCTTCCAATTTCAACATGTAAGCTATGTATGCATTTTTGATGCTTATTATCGTATTGGTTGACCAGCAAACCAAGCTCTGGCAAAAGTGAGGTAAATATGGTTCTTCGGAGCACTATAGAGCGCTTTTTTTGGAATTGGTCTTAAATACATACAGCGTTATTAATAAAAACAAATTGAGGGCGCCACTTAGCTTTGTGCACCCTCTTAACCGATTTCATTCATCTTTTTTTTGTTTGTTTTCTAATACTTTATAGAAGGTTCTTACGGAATGAAAAATTAAGAAAATTGCGCAGAAAATTGAAGAATATGTATCAGAAAACTTACGACTATTTTAATTTCACGCGTTTAATAGCCAATTGTATGTCGCATGTTCCCATGTCGGAAAACCAGCAACATTATTTAAATATATTATTTTTCCAGATCAACGTCTGACGGGTCAGCTAGTATTTTATATTAATTAGATTATTAAAATAAAACTAGTGTCCCTATTTTTAAAAAGGCGTATTTCACTATGCAAAAATGAAAATTAGCAATGATGTTTCCCCATAAACAATAAATATTTTATACGTCATTGCCTAGCATTTGCAACTTTGTATTAACATATATTTAATTTTACCATTTGACCTCATTTTACGCTATTACGTTAATACACTGATAGAAAAATATTATAATAGAAATTGACGATTTGAAAAAATACCTATATTGGCAAGTTTCTTTTGGGCAAATTTCTTCTTCGCCAATGGTTATTTTCGAAATACTAATATGTTAAAAAAAAGAAATAAAAATTATAATTAATTAAAATTATGAAATATTAATAAGATCCAATAGGATTTGATTGTATTAATGTAATACGTGTCTAATTCCCAATGGCGAATAAATATTTTTATCTTTTGCTTAAAACGACCGTTTTTGGTGCTTTCTTTTAAAATGATCGATTGTTATTTTTGTTCTCGAGCTTTAGCATTTGATGGCGGCGCTTGTTTCTGGTGTTTATACTCCTTTAAAAACCTGTTAGAAAATATTGATTCTCGATTTTTACCTTTATTGCATATAGGGAACAAAGAAGCTTGCAGCGTCCTTACGTGTTCTAAATTTGCTATTAAAAGATTATCTTGCAACACAGGATCCCTAGTGGGAAGAGTAAGTGTCACTGTCGTATTATTATTATACTCTCTGCTGCGCTCTTCTTCCATTTCGATCATCATGACGTTTTCCTGAACTCTCTCGAGTTGCTTCCACCATAACATCTTAGGATGTTTTTCTAGGAGCAACATTCGTATATAATTGCTAGCACGGCTTTATCGCGATCTTGTTAACTACTATTCGTGACGCTAACTTTATTGTCACCATGACTACAGTATTGTTTAGTTCGGTCGTCAAGTTATCTACTGAAACTGGCAGGCACCACGGCGTTTCGATATGAACTGACGAAAGGGCAAAATACTTTTGGATATTGAAGGACGATTGCCCTAGTCAGATTCTTCGATCGAGCTTTATCAGGTGATTGATGACGTCAGGTGCTCATGCGAAATATGGAAATTTGGAAGTTGTTAAATCGATGACTTATAAGAAGATTTAATTTATTGCTGCGATTATTCAGGTCACGCGATTTTGAGGTTCTATGAACTCAAGGAAAAGAAAATTGGAAAAAACATTATTAAATTTAATATTTACCTGAGCGACAGAATTTCGCTCGACGCATTTATGTTTTTTACGTGTTACAATCGCATTTTTTTAGGAAAGACGCTTAAACAGAAAACATAAATAGCAAAACCTTGTGTAAATATAGAATTTGATCAAAATAGAACCGTTTTCTAGGTACCTACACGGATTATATTTATATAATTATGTTCAGTAATAGGATTTCTACTAAGTTTATTTTTTTTCTGTTAAGCTTTTTTATCTAATAATTTTAAATCTTTTAATGAAATAGGATTTCTACCTTGGACAATAATGGTTTTACTTTAACAATTTTTTTTTATACAACGTCGGAAGGTATTCAAGCACATGGCCCGCCCGATGTTAAGCGGTTACCGTAGCCTATGAACGCTTGTAAAACATTAAGTATCACTCGCGCGGTGCCTCCTCTGGTGCTAACACAGAAATTCCTCAGAGCTGGTGACATCACTCACACAGTGGAACACAACAACCCTCTTAGGGAGTTGTTATTTGTTATTTGGCTGCGGTTTTCGCTAGGTCGAGGTCTCATCGAGGGCCCAGATGGGCTCCTTTGATGCACCATACCTCTCTTAAAACATCCAGACCAAAGCAAACAGACATGTTCATGCACACAAATATTGTTGATGTTGTCTTGTGTGGGAATCGAACCCACGACCGTTGGTGTCAAAATCGCGTCATTCACGACTGCCTCACTGAGCTCGTCGAAACAAATATTTACAAATACCTAGTCTGGCCATAAGTTCTGTTACAAATGAATATGTTTTTTTTTAATGAAGTAATATAATCTAATTAAACTTATTGTACATATTTATGGATATCTCAGCAAAAAATACCACCTTTGGCTTTGATACAGGCCTTTTAATCTGTCTGGCCACGAATCTATGGATTTACGCAGTGTTTCCATGGGAAATTTAGCTACTACTTTTTCCAGAGATTTCTTAAGAGACACAATTTCGGCGTGTCGTTTCGAACATGTTATGTCTTCTAAAACTGACTATAATTTGTAATCTAAGGGGTTTAGATCTGGGCTAGACGAGGGCCAGTCTTCAGCTCTTATAAAGTCCGGAATGCGGGTTTCGAACCAGGCTTGAGCGCAGGCCACACCGTTAGCTAACGAGCGAGCTGACGGGCGAAGCGAGGCGTGACTATGTGTGTTCACACCAAAAACTACGGACGGGCGAGCGTGTGGGAGAGGGTGGGGAGTGTCTCGTTTCGTCCTTCGTTCGCTCCTTGCGGGAGCGGAGGGGCGGGCGCTCCGAGCGAGCATTGAAACGAACCTCTTTTATACTTCGGTTCACAACGCAAACTACAGAGCTAAGATACGCTAAAGAGGTGAATGAATAGCATCTCTGTAATCGTCGGGTATTTCATTCGCATCGTTTGTATCGCTCACGTAGCTTATCTCTGTACTTCGCGGTGTGAACTGAAATATGAAAAGAGGTGAAACGACGCTCGCCCGGCTCGCTCGCTCGCTCGTTAACTGGTGGTGTGGCCTGCGCTTTGGGTAATTCGTGCCTTGTGACCAGGTGCAGAGTTATGTTGGAAGGTCCACGGTTTATTTTTAAAAAGCGTATTACTGACAGGTTTCAAAACATTCTCTTGATACACTTTGGGTGAAGTTTTCTCTATTTTTTCACAAAAATGAAGCTTTGTGACTCTTTTTCTCTTTGATAAGACACATTTACCATATCTTTTCTTTATCTTTGATAAACCATTACAGACGCAGGATGTTGACCGTGTTGTACCTCTCCGACCACTTGGGTTGGGATCTTTAGAACTGTGTGCGTACACTTTGTCATTTTGTAAAGAGGATATTTCTGTGTCGTTTCACCTACGTACCGGGACAGAAGGCGTTTTGATCCGTACGCTCTCTTCATCTGTAGGGATTGATTTAGGACATGTCCTGTATGTATATCGACGATAAGCGCCGAGCTTCAGGTCTTGTTTTATTATACGCGACAGAGTCCTAGCATAAGATTATTTGTTCCTAATGTAGTTTCGGCGAATTCTGGCTTTAACAGTATTAACAGCCTTTATAACGGCACGCGGTCGCCCCGATCTTTTACGGAATTCAACAGAGGAAGTGTTGGTATATCTGTCGATAGTAGATACGATATACGAGCATATGGCTGATATCAAGCTTTTGAAGTGTCTTGAATATCACCGATGGCTCCCGTACCCACTTTGTGGAAGGTAACCACTGCAATCCTATTTTCTTTTACACACCATTCCATAAACGGCGGGAAATCATAAAGTTTAACATAATAAACGCGTTCGAAATTCAAAATAATTAGAGTTGAAAAAAAAATCTTTCCATGTAACAGTATTAATGGCCAGACTAGTTAAGCATAGTTTTACATTTAACACAATAAATCTATATGGACTAGATTAATAACATCTTTTCAAACGGATTATGGCCTTCTGAACTCCAAGGATGCTTCAAATCGTCATTTTTTTATACCACTAAGGTGGTAATCAAGCGTACGACCTGCCTGATGGTAAGCAGTTACCGTAGCCTATGGGCATTTGCATCACCAGGGGTGTCACTCTTGCGTTGCCGACCCTTCACTCTTGCATTGCCTACCATGAACTTATCCCATGAACCGAGACTAATGAAATGCAATGCCCGAATTTGTGCGAAAAATTGATATTTTAATCTGTACTCCGATAAACATAAACAGATTTATGAAAACACGCCTTTATTAGATCGATCTGCATGTATATCTAATGGAATTAGGCAATGTACTGGATAATAGGACTTGTGTGACTGTGGACTTGTTAGGTTTGAAATAAATAAACAAGTATACGTACAGATTAAAATGTCAAGAGCCGCGCATCAGGAATTATACTCTTATTCCCATAAATAAGATATTAACACAATTAGTTCTTAATCAGTATAATAGTTTAAAATACTAAAAAGAACCCTATGGTACCATTGTCATGCCACAAAGCTCGCTACAGGTCAAATGAGCCCGAAACATGGACTCACTGTTAACGATTGAGGATTCTCTACATATCAGGATACCCGGACATATCAAGTCAGGATCTGCATTCATGGTACAGTAAAACAGTTCAGTAGTGGTTGAAATTGATGATGATATGAATAGCGAATCAAACAAGCGTAAAGCCTGATTAAATCACAATAATCTGTGGGCTATACCAGGGGTATTGTAAGTATCCATAGGTTTGTTCACCCGTGTATTAGTATGCATCTTCGTTGGTTACCGGCAATTCGTACCAAGTGTATTGTAGGTAAGATTGGCTTGACTCTAAGGATGTTAGTCAATTACACCCCTAAATAATAATTAAATGTCGAAGTTAGGATATTCATGAGCTGACGACAATCAACATACAAGCATACCGTCCTGATGATGTAAAGCAGTTACCGTAGCCTATTAACGCTTGTAACATATATCACTCGCGCGATGCCTCCTCTGCTGCTTACACAGCAACTCCTCAGGGGTTTACTGGTGACCTCACTCACACGCAGGAACACAACAACCCTCAAGGTAGTTGTTATTTGGCTGCGGTTTTCTGTGAGGTGGAGGTACTTCTCCAGATGTGCTGCTTTGATGCGCCCTACATCTCTTAAATTATGGTATCATAAAGCTTTATCTGATGGAAAAACCCTTCGATTTTTGCGGTTATTTATATTTGGGGCCTATATAGTGTAGACTATATATCTAATATATTTATATTATACTAGTCTACACTAGTACCTACTTAAACACATGAAATCTTTTATTTAATTAAGTTATATTATACACTAAGTACATACCTGCATTTTCGCGGCTTGAGTGTTCACCGTCTTCTCCGCTAATGACATCTGATTTGTCATGTGACATGGTTTTTAATTCAACTCAAACATATTCTAAGTCATTTTGATTGTCTCACCACTACGAGTAATGTCACATTCAACATCGGCTGCTTTTCATTCGGTATCTGGATTCCTTGTCCTTTCACCTTCATGCTGAACGGCGTCTGAGCCATGAAAAGTATTGTAATTACATATGTAGTACCTTCTTCATTTGTATAGAAATGTATAGCATATTGTGCTAAAACGTGATACGAACTTGTAGTTGGGATACAAAGCGATTTAAATGAATTTCGTTCAGGTACTTTTGGTCATAAATTGCACTTCTTCATCGTAGCGGCAACCCGTTTCCAAATATTTAGGTTTCGTGAAATCCGCTATCTCAGCCTAAGGACTTGGCGAACGCTTGCCGTCATACCTTCACAGTCCAACGGAAAAACCAAATCCTTTTTAGGTTAGGTCAAACTTCTTTCGAAATATAATTTCTGGGACGTGCGGATTTCTCAGGATTTTTTCCTTCTCTGCCGATCAAGTGGTAAATACAAATATGCACAAAACTGGTACAAGGCTGGTACTTCACCCACTGGTCTATCACTATCGCTTAATATTGGTTATAATTGTCATCATAATCATAAATTACACTACTTTTATTTAAAAAGTTGCACTTCAGCACAATTAATAGAGTCGGGTGAGTGGATACCGTGAAATAAAATTGAAGAACGATTACCGTAAAATAGATCTTCTTCTACGTATTTTTCTTAGTCATAGGGTAGTATTTACGGCGAAATAAAATGATTCTTTGAAATTGAACATTATCCTAGGCAGCACGATAGTTCCGAGAAAGCCTGAAAGGTGACTGCACTTTCACCTGCTACGGTGGAAACTTGTCGCGGTCGTGTGGAAACTTAGCTGTTGGCCCTTTCATGGCCGTATAACTTTAATCTCGTAGATTTAGAAAAGAGTAGACAGGGCACATTGAATACTTCATAAATCATAAGCAATGTTTTAAAATGCTTACTTCAACTTCTTTGCAAATGGTCTATAATTTGTCTATCAATATTTCGTATTTTTTTTTATTACTAGTGTCGCTTAAGTGATCAAGTGGCTGGCAATGGCTACCACCACGGGTTGTGGGTTCGGTTCCCACACAAGACACACATTTGAGTACATGAACATGTCTGTACTTATTAAATAATTATTACAATACTTATTGTTAGTTTCTAATTTTATGATGCTTATTTTTTCATTACGTTTTCATGTCTCACGTCGCCGGGTTCGGCTAGTTTAATTATTTTAATGATACAAATAAATAGTATTTTTTTTCTCTCGAAGTTCTAGGTATATTCTTACGTCTATAGCACGTCTGTAGTGAAAATGCCAATTACTTACGTGTCTATTTATAGTCAAAGGCGTACTATTTGTTGTGAATGCTATTACTTGATTATCTATTCAAATTGCTAGCATCAGAGGTCTGAATGACTAGAAGTAGTAAGCTACTTTTGTTATAAAACTTGTGATATAATATGCACGTCATCGTTTTGGTGATTGTATAGCGAAATTGTGGAATTAACTTGTCTGAACGGTGTTCCGGAACAAGTACAACATAGATCTTTATTTCCTTTAAAAGACTGGCAAAGTATCGATTACCTTATATTGGTGATCATACACGTGATCGTGTGCTATTATTAAAAAAAATCGGCCAAGTGCGAGTGGGACTCGCGCACGAAGGGTTCCGTACCATTATCTGTAAAAAAGGCAATAAAATCACGTTTGTTGTATGGGAGCCCCCTTAAATATTTATTTTATTCTATTTTTTAGTATATCTTCACGCCAGGTCCCTTGCGGGGTAGGCAGAGAGAACCGAGCGCCATAAGACGCGGTCCTTACACACTTCACTCGCTTCTTTCACATTCATAGCTCTTTTCATGCACGCTCGCCGGTTCCTAAGGCTCCTAACATCACCTTCTGATAAAACACGACCAATTTGGTCATGGTAGGTTAGTCTTGGTCTTCCTCGGCTCCTACATCCTTCCACTTTCGCATTGTATATCTGTTTCGTCATTCTTTCATCTTGCATTCTTTCTACATGTCCGAACCAACGGAGCATGCCCTTTCTTATCTTAACACCGACACTCTCTTTCAGTCCAACTCTCTTTCGTACGTCATCATTTCGAACGCGGTCAGCAAGCGTTATGCCACAAATTTTTCGCAGTGCTCGCATCTCGACCGCATTTATTCTACTTTCATGCTCTCTCTGCCATACCCAGCTCTCACTTCCATAAGTTAGCGTTGGGATTAACACCGCGCTGTGTACAGCGAGCTGTGCCTTCTGGCTTAGATTTCGGCTGCCAAACAGTTTACCCAACGCTCCATTCACGCTATTCCCTGCACTCACTCGTCTCTCCACATCAGCGGTGTACCTTCCATCGCTTCTAAAAGCGCTTCCAAGAAATACAAACTCATCCACTTGCTCCAACACTACATCATCAACCGTAATCCTAGTGTTCGTTCTGGTTGTCTCTCTTTCAAATACCATTATTTTGGTTTTCTTCGCATTCAATTGTAAGCCTTTCTTCATACAATCATCTTTCATTGTTGTGACTAGTGTTTGCAGTTCGGATAATGATTCTGCTATTAATACTGCGTCATCTGCATAAAGCAGGCAGTTAACCATTGAGCCACCCATTCGCATTCCCACATTCATATTTCTCATTCTCTGAAGACAACTGTCCAGATACAGGTGAATAGCCGAGACGACAGCACGCATCCCTGTCTGACACCAATATTGGTATCAAACCAGGGTGATAAGCTGCCGTCCACTCTCACACATGCTGTGCAATCCTCATAGGTGGATTGCACAGCACATAGAAGGTCACCGTCAATCCCATATCTGGGCAAGATGTTCCAGAGATTCTTTCGCACGACCCTATCAAATGCTTTTTCAAGGTCCACAAAACCGCAGAAAACCTTCTGGTCCGTAGCCAGATGCTTTTCCACGATATTGCGGAGCGAAAAAACTTGATCCGTACATCCTCTGCCGCTTCGAAATCCCCCCTGTGCTTCCCAAAGCATCCCATCGGATTTCACCCTCATTCTCCTTTCAATGATTTTTCCATACACTTTAGCTGCTAGGCTGATCAAACTGATGGCCCTATAGTTGGCGCAGTCCATACGTGAGCCCTTGCCTTTATACAAGGGCACGATGACTGCGCGTCTCCAATCGCTCGGGACTCTTCCGGTTCTCCAGCATAATTTGCTCAAAAACCAGAAAGCGTCCCTAACGTAGATGCCACCCAGTTTGATCATCTCAGCTGTTACCATATCGATTCCCGCTGACTTTCCATTTTTCAAACTTCGTATCGACCATTCAATCTCATCCATGCTAATGTCTTCATGGTACGTTGGCACTGCCGAATCAGTCACAGACTCATTCACAGTGCCAGCGGCCTGGACATAATCATACATTTCTCTAAAATATTCGCTCCACCGTTCTAACACCTCCTGAGTGTTAGCAAGAATGCCACCAGCTTTACCTTTTATCTTGTCCATTCCGGATGCCGACGAACCATTCCGAGACTTCTTTACCTCTCTCCAGAAGAGTTTGATATTAGCCTCGAAGTTCTTCGTCAGCCTCTCTTCCTCATTCATAAGTAGTCTTTCACGCCTCTCTTTCACTAAAGCTTTGGTTTCATTCTTGCATCGACGGTATATTTCTTTCTTCTTCTCTTTCATACTATCACTCTGGTGCAAAGATGATACGTAATCCAGCCACGCTCTCCTCTTTTTATCCACGGAGGATTGAACCTCCGCATCCCACCAGGCATCTCCTTTCAGTGTTCTACGTCTCTTTGCGCATCCACATGCTTCTTTCGCACTGTCCACCATACTTTCTTTCAGAACTTTCCAACATTCGTCTACATCTGAGTCGGAAAGACTCGCGTTCGCAAGTCTTTCACTGACTAGACGTACATACGTACTCCTCACACTTTCATCTTCCAATTTTTCACTTCTTATTCTTTCATGGTCTCCGAAAGGAATACGCACTCGCCAATGCCTCCACTTCTTGAAAAGGCCCACAAATCGGCTTATCACCAGATAGTGGTCCGTTTCAAGAGTGGGGCCTCTGAAGGCTCTTGTATCCATTAACGACTTTCGGAGACGTCCATCTATCAAAATCAGATCAATCACACTTTTCTGTTCATTCCGTCTCCATGTGTACGTGTGAATATCCTTGTGATGGAAGAACGTGTTCGTCACAAGGAGGTTTCGTTCCATACATACGTCTAAAAGTAACTTACCAGCATCGTTCACTCTCTTATCTCCGTATGGACCAAGCACAGCCTCATAACTGCTTCGCTTGGTCCCAACCCATCCATTCAGATCTCCACACATAATTATCCGTTCATTCGCATCAGCCAAATCCAGAACACTATTTTTTAGTATTTGTTGTTATAGCGGCAACAGAAATACATCATCTGTGAAAATTTCAACTGTCTAACTATCACGACGGACGGACGGACAGCGGAGCCTCAGTAATAGGGTTCCGTTTTACCCTTTGGATACGGAACCCTAAAAATACCTCGTACTTTAAGACAGGTAGGTTGCATCAAACGTAGTAACAAAGTATCTCCTCACAGAATAGCAACAATCATATAACAATGAAATATTGTTGTATTCCTACGAGTAAGTGAGGGAGGGTGCCAGTGAGCTCCTAAGGAATGTTTCTTGTATTGCAAGCGTTTATCGCCTACGGTAACCATTTTACATCAGGTGAGCCGTATGCTTGTATGCCTTCCGACGTCTTATGAAAAACAATGACATAGTGGAAGTAAACCAAATTGTAATTGTCAATTACCCGGCGGTAAAGGGAAACATGGTGAGGAAACCAGCACATCCAAGAAATTACATTTGTAGAGACGTGTGATTTCACCTAAAATAGATCCGGTATTCTCTCTTGGGTTGTGGTCTGAGGTCTGACGACAGTCGCTTCATGTATAAATCCGTATCTTCACCAAATCGTTAGGCTTAGGTTGCGGACTCGCCAGACGGAAAAGGAAACCGTATAATGCTAAGAAGATCGAAAGTATACCAAATTCGATTACCATTTGCGAAATAATAATGTAGCTTGGTTTAATACCATATGCACATTCGCGTCATAAATTCACTTTTTAAAGTTCTAATGGAATAAATATTATCTCGCACAAAAATATAAATATTATTATGTACTTTTCTGTTTAGCATAATATGTTAAGTTATAAGCTATTTATATATCTTTCGTGTTTGTTTTCTTCATTTTTTATTATAAATGTTATTTATTTAACATAAATAGGTTTTGCCGTATAACTTGCCTTGCCTATTACTTTGTATTTTTTTTTCTGGACTAATTACACAGCGCCGTTTAACCCTAAATTAACGGGACCTTGTGTTATGGGTACTAGATAATTGATAAACATACGTAATAATATATATTTTGTAAATTTAATAAACTTATGATACATAAATCACGCAGACCCATGACAAACAGACACGTTGATGCACACAAATGTTTGTTTTGTGTGAGAATCGAACCCGCAACCCTTGGCGCTAAAGTATTGATTGTTCACTTCTTTACATATTTTTTTTATACTACGTCAGGAGGCGTACAAGCATACGGCCCACCTATGCTAATAAGCGTTAATAGGTTACGGGTACCATAGCCTATTAACGCTTGCGATATAATAAGTGTCACTCGCGCGATCTCTCTGCTGCTTACACAGGAACTCCTTGGGAGCTTATGGTTAATTTGAACAAATTGCTATAGATAGCTACATATACTATTAGCTGCAGCTCGCAATTTCGTCCGCGCGTATACTTGTATCCCGTGGAAACAGCTTTTTCTACTTTCTTTCTTTTTCCTTGACTTCTGAAAATCGTATCGTGACGCTAAAAAGCCCCATAGCCTTTCTCAAGAATTGGGCTTTCAAATGCAAAAAGAATTTCAAATCCGGCTGGCTCCAGACATTAGCGCGTTCAAACACCAACAATCAAACAAACTCCTCCGTATATATGCCATTCTCGAGCAGCCCAGTGTAAAAGGAACCGAGGGAAAACCAGAACTTTCTTGGTTAGGTCACACAATAGGCTATTGATCAACTGGTCTCCAGTTCGAATACCAATGGCGTGTACCACTAAATTCGTGTTTTCCGATTTATGTGCATGTTTGTAATTATCACGTGCACGGCGCTGAAGGAAAACATTGAGGGAAATCCGCACATCCAAGAAATTGTACTTCGAAAGATGTGTGACCTAACCTAAGAAAGTTCTGGTTTTCCCTCGGGGTTGTGGAGTATCTCCATGTAAAAGAATCTGTATCTTCGACAAATCGTTAGGCCTAGCTAGCGGACCCCGCCAATCCTAACGGAAAAGGAAACGGGATAAGAAGAAGTGTATGCCAATCTGTCGGTTATTGCGAACTGGTTTGATGATAATTTCTTTCTATAATTTCAGAGCAAATCTGAAAGGCGGGTAATCGAGGACGGTGAAATGTGTACCTAGTGTTGTCACGGCAACTGTTCTAGCAAAATCGATACAGCAAACTCTTCATTTTCGCACACTGAGAGGTAAGAATAAAATATAATGTTTTGTGCTTTTGTTATCTGTCGCTATGCATGTGCACCTTTTAACCGACTTCAAAAAGAAGAAGGCCTTCAAATTGACTGGTTATTCCTTTTGTTTACATAACGTAATTGTGTAGTATATAATACGCTTACATACCACACATTTGTCACATCATTGAAACAATAACTGTGCCACATTATCTCGCAAACTTTTACATATCTCGTTGTCGCCAATTTGTCTTTAATTCTGATCAAACAAGCGTCCGCCTGAACTATAACAATTCCCATTTGCAATTCAAGAAAACTTCTACGCGTATTGCCTTTTCATCAAGTGACAATAGCTCGTTGGTAACCAGAAACCAATAAAACACTTGACTGTGCTTGAAGGCACTTCGTGCTCACAAACGTTGTGTTTTAGCGCTTAAACATTTCATCGATTCGCGCCTACAGATCAATGGGTGAATATTTTAACCGATAATCCGGTAAGTGCCGCGCCCCGTTGATTCGTGAACTACCCAATAAGAGATGCGCGTTCTACTTTACTTGCCGTCACGTAGCGATGAATTGAGCTACTACGAAAAATCGGTCCCAGCGGTTCTCCTTAGGTTATTTCTTTCATGTACACATTATTCACGACAACGCCTGTCCACGCACTGTTGCGGGCCCTCTGAATATTACATGGTTACGACTGAAATATCGGTTACCCGACATACTCCGCAAGGCTTACTCCAACTAATTCCCAAGGTAATCATTTTAAATCGAAATGCGAGCGCGGCGCAAAATTTGTGGCGTAAGGTTTGTAGACAATTTTCGCAATGATGATGTAAGAAACAGAGTTGGTCAGAAAGAGAGCGTCGATGTTAAAATAAGAAAAGGCATGCTCCGTTGGTTCGAACATGTAGAAAGAATGCGGGATGAAAGAGTGACGAAGCAGATATACAATGCAAAAGTGGAAGGGTGTAGGAGCCGAGGAAGGCAAAGACTTACCTACCATGACCAAATTGGTCGTGTTCTATCAGAAGGTGATGTCAAGAGCCCTAGAAACCGAGCGTGCATGAGAAGAGCAATGAATGTTAAAGAAGCGAGTGAGTTATGTAAGGATCGAGTCACGTGGCGCTCGGTTCTCTCTGCCTACCCCGCAAGGGATTTGGCGTGAAGTTATAGATAGATCATTTTAAATCCGATGAGACAGTGAATGATAATAGCTTTAAAGAGTTCGATAACCACAACTACAATTGACAACAATTGGCAATCCGAGTCGAACAAACTTCCAACTTCGATTAATTGAATGTAATTAACTTCATAATTATTTTTTTCATTAAAATATATTTCTTTATTGTTTTGTCGACCTTGAGAAAGCATTTGATAGGGTCGTGCGAAAGAATCTCTGGAACATCTTGCCCAGATATGGGTTTGACGGTGACCTGCTCCATGCTGTGCAATCTACCTATGAGGATTGTACAGCATGTGTGCAGGTGGACGGCAGCTTGGTGTCCTGTTTTGTTGTCAACTTTGCTGTCAGACAGGGATGCGTGCTGTCGGCTCGGCTATTCATCCTACATCTGGACAGTTGTCTTCAGAGAATAAGAAATATACAAGTGGGAATGGGTGATTCAGTGGTCAACTGCCTGCTTTATGCAGACGACACAGTGTTAATAGCAGAATCACCATCCGAGCTGCAAACACTAGTTACAACAATGAAAGATGATTGTATGAAGAAAGTCTTACAATTGAATGCGAAGAAAACCAAGATAATGGTATTTGAACCAACCAGAATGAACACTAGGATTACGGTTGATGTAGTGATGGAGCAAGCGAATGAGTTTGTATATCTTGGAAGCGCTTTTAGCAGCGATGGAAGGTACACTGCCGATGTGGAGAGACGAGTGAGTGCAGGGAATAGCGTGAATGGAGCGTTGGGTAAACTTCTTGGCAGTCGAAATCTAAGCCAAAGGCAAAGCTGGCTGCACATCCTGTTGATAATCCCAACGCTAACTTATGGAAGTGAAAGCTGGGTATGGCAGAGAGAGCTTGAAAGTAGAATAAATGTGGTCAAGATGCGAGCACTGCGCAATATTTGTGGCATAACGCTTGCTGACCGCGTTTGTAATGATGACGTACGAACGAGAGTTGGTCTGAAAGAGAGTGTCGGTGTTAAGATAAGAATAGGCATGCTCTGTGGGTTCGGACATGTAGAAAGAATACAGGATGAAACAATGACGAAACAAATATACAATGCGAAAGTGGAAGGATGTAGGAGCCGAGGAAGACCAAGACTAACCTACCATGACGTGTAAGGACCGCGTCTTATGGCGCTCGCTTCTCTTTGCATACCCCGCAAGGGACTTGGCGTGAAGATATACATGCATACTTATTTCTTATATAATTCGGCAATGTACTTATGAACCTCAATGTCATATCATATGGTTCAAAAATGCATGCCCATTATCTTTGTTGACTGTATATTGGGGGGTTTACCGACCGAACGGTTGCCCTAAAGTATTTGCCTAGCGTGTCTCACCCACATCATTTATTTTAAAGGCGATATACTGTAATGAGCCTCAGATATAAGCTATCTTACTCACCGAACAGTTCGCCTAAAGTATTTGTCATACCAATTTCATCTGCATCCATAATTTTGAAAGCGATATACTGTGATAAATCGCTGTAATATAAGCAATATTGCCCGCTAAATAGTTAACATTAGGTAATTGTCAGGCATGTTTCCACATCTTACATTTTAAATGGCGATATACTGTGATTGCGGATGCTAGGTTTTTTGAAGTGAAAACTTCTTTAGCAGCGTTGTGCACTTTTTTGGATAAGTAAAAAATGTTACACTCGCGTCAGGACACGTGACCCTGACCGTAAGATTTTGGTGAGAATTAGAACTTAAGTTCGCTGCAGCGAAATATTAGTTACCTCTAATTAAACAATTAAAACATGAAGCGCTAGATCGTTCATAGGGCATTATTTTCTCGCGACCAAAACGTTGTAAGCGCCATGAAATTCTTGGCGCTTACGCGTTTCGTTCAACGTAGTTTATCAACATCGCTGTTTGGTTTAAGCGGCGCAGGGCGCTTGCGCGAGTGTCCGTGTGTGTTTGAGTTTTAGAGATTGGCGATGATGATGCTGGTAATGAAGATGGTGAGTCGTTGAAATTATGGATGAAAGTTGTTTTTATCTAAGAGATAAACTTTTTAATGTAAAATAATTGTAATAGTTCTGAAATAAATTCTGTGTTAAATTTTTAATGTACTATAAATTGTCATGTTTGTGTAAGATAGCGCAATAAATTAATATTGTATTTTACCACATACATCATAGTACTTTTATACTGATAAATAAAGCAATTCGTGCGAAATTATTCCCTAACCATTCCAAAATATTAAAAAATGCACAACGTTAATGTTCAAGTTTTCACTTCTGCCGGCACTCCCGGAGTGCAACCCGTCTTTTTATACTACGACGGATAACAAACAAGCATATGGCCCGCCTGATGTAAAGCGACTATCATAGCCTATGAACGCTAGCAACAAAAAGATTGTCGCTAGCGCTTTGTCACCCCCGCTGTCAACACAGCAACTCCTCATCTTCAGGTGCCCTCACTCACTTGTAGGAACATAACAACCCTCCAGGGTGATGTTATTTAGCTGCTGTCTTCTATGAGGCGGAGGTACTTCCCCAGTCGGGCTGACGTCGTGCCCTACCTCTCTTTCGCCAGCGTCTCGTCTGTTGAATAGCAGGGTGCACCACGTGCAGGTGAGGTTGACTTTGGCTCTAAAGGTGACATTGAGCCACTTACACTCCTTTTTACATTTCTATTTCTAGTTTTCTAGATTCTACATTTTACAAGGCGATATACTGTAATTTCGGATGCTAGGCAGTGATTTAATTTGTGTTACTCATTGAACGGTTCGTCTAAAGTATCCTCGTTTCCTGTTATTTCCCATGTCTATATATTTTCAGCTCTGCGTAGAGCATGCTTAGCTAATGTTTGAATTTATGGACCCCTTATTTGTTGCAATCGACCCCATGGCGCCAATATAGACTGGGAAGCACAGGTCTAAAGTATTTGTAATGCATGCTTCTTCTACATCTTATATTATAAAATTCTCGTGTCACAATGTTAGTTACCATACTCCTCCGAAATGGCTTGACCGATTTTGATGAAATTTTATATGCATATTCAGTAGGTCTGAGAATCGGCTACTATCTATTTTTCATACCCCTAAGTGATAAGGGTAGTCCACCCCAAATTTATTTATTTTATTTTTTGGACAATTTTTTTTATTATAATTTTTTTATGATGTGGCATTAAAAAATACATACAATCCTAAATTTTCACCCTTCTACCATCAACCCCTATTTTTATAATACTAAAATAATCCTAGGAATAATTTATATGGCAGAACAACGTTTACCGGGTCAGCTAGTTTTGATATAAATCTGAAACGTTGTGATAAACGAGTACTAGGCTGTGATGTAAGCGATGTTACTAATAAAATGGTTAGTCTAAATTGTTCGTCGTGCATGTTTCTTCTACAGCCGTTATTTTGACAGTGACACACTGTGATAATCTATCACTATTCGTTTATTTAATATTTACGTAGCGAACTGTTCGCCTTAAATGTCTGACGTGCATTCTAGCTTTAGCCATAAAACATTTATCCAAATTAAATTAATTAATCAGTCAATCGTAAACTCGCGTATAACTCGAGTTTATTGCTGTAGCGGATCTACTTCCGCAAACATTGACCTAAATGCAAGTCGTGTCAATATCAAAATATACTTCCGAAACGCTTCATTTTGGTCTATTACACAGGCTTCCAAACTTTCTGGTATTGCCATTTTATCATTAACTTTTCTAATACGCTACACCGTCAAAAATTCGTAATCACTCCTACAACCGAATCAAAATCAGTTGCTACGTGGTACATACTTGAAAACGAAGAGATAAAAAATCGGCCAAGTGCGAGTCGGACTCGCGCACGAAGGGTTCCGTAGCACTATCTATAAAAACGGCAAAAAAATCACGTCTGTTGTATGGGAGCCCCCCTTAAATATTTGTTTTATTTTAATTTAATTATTTGTTCTTAAAGTGAATATATAACTAAATATTCTGTGAATATTTCAAGCGTCTACCTGTTGCCGTTATCAATATCGAGCAAAAATGAGCAAAAAAATCACGTTTGTTGTATGGGAGCCCCCTTAAATATTTATTTTATTCTATTTTTTAGTATTTGTTGTTATAGCGGCAACAGAAATACATCATCTGTGAAAATTTCAACTGTCTAACTATCACGGTTCATGAGATACAGCCTGGTGACAGACGGACGGACGGACGGACGGACAGCGGAGCCTCAGTAATAAGGTTCCGTTTTACCCTTTGGGTACGGAACCCTAAAAAGATAAAAATTCTTTGCCATTAAGCTCTCGAGAGCACTTAAACATATATTACATTTCTGAGTTAAATCTTATTGTATTTTATTAATTTCTCATAGTTTTGGTTAGACTTTAATTTCTGACTTAAGTATTTTTCAATTGACATTGCATTAAATCTATATCAGTACTAGCTTATGCCCGCGGCTTCGCACTCGTAGATTTTGGAATTTCAGCAGTTTTACTTATTTTTATTTTACTTCTTATTTTTTAGTACAGTCGGCATTAAATAGTTAGTAAAAGTATCAAATATCCTTATTTGTGTAGTAATGAAGATATGTCACGGCCTGTTCGGTTTTCATTAACTATTTGATACTGGCTGTATACACTCAAAGCACCTCTTTATTCTCAACATTGCCTATTTTAAAACATAAAAGTTTCAAGCCACTTAAAAAAAATTATCTGCCTGGGTTGAAATTCAAAAAAATCTTCCTTATCTCTCATATGCATTACAAAAGGAACCTATTGGTCATTGAGTCAGTGAATTAGACAGGAACTCCATTTCTATTAATATAGATTAGCGTCTCGTTCAAACACAATTTCAACCCCCATTTCACCTCACCTCACCTCGCTAAGGGTGGAATTTTTGAAAACGTTGAAACCATTTTTTTTTGGATTCTAATAGAGAGTATCAAAGTTTCAAGTCACTAACTTCAAAAAGTTTTCTGCTCCATACAAACTGTCAACCCCCCTTTCAGCCCCTAAATGTGGAATTTTTAAAAACGCTGAAATTACTTATTTGACGTCTTGATTGAGAGTATATTTACAGTCTAAAGCAGCTCACTTTAAAAAATAACAATTTCTTAATAATTCAACTTTTAGTTCAAGAAATACTTTTGACCTCCATTACACCTGGGGTGGAATTTTAAGGGATGATTTTTGAGAAAAATATTTTACTCGTGTTTCATGCCTTTCAATAAAGAACCTTCATGCTGAATTTCATTCGAATAACTTCAAAAACGGCAAAGTTTCATACTAACTTTGCGCCCCCGTTTAACCCCCTAAGGGATGAATTTTGAAAAAAATATTTTACTCATGTTTCCTGCCTATCAGTAAAGAACCTTCATGCTGAATTTCATTCGAATAACTTCAAAAATGCCAAAGATTCATACTAAATTTGCACCCCGTTTTACCCCCTTAGGGGATGAATTTCCAAAAATCCTTTCTTAGTGCTCCCCTACGTTATAAAAGGAACCCCTGTGCAAAATTTCAAGTTTCTAACCCTTATAGTTTAGGCCCTGCGTTGATATGTCAGTCAGTCAGCTTCTCCTTTTATATGTATAGAAGATATAGATGATTGTTGAGAAAAATATTTTACTCGTGTTCCATGCCTTTCAATAAAGAACCTTCATGCTGAATTTCATTCGAATAACTTCAAAAACGGCGAAGTTTCATACTAACTTTGCGCCCCCGTTTAACCCCCTAAGGGATGAATTTTGAAAAAAATATTTTACTCATGTATCATGCCTATCAGTAAAGAACCTTCATGCTGAATTTCATTCGAATAACTTCAAAAACGCCAAAGTTTCATACTAAATTTGCACCCCCGTTTTACCCCCTTAGGGGATGAATTTCCAAGAATCCTTTCTTAGTGCTCCCCTACGTTATAAAAGGAACCCCTGTGCAAAATTTCAAGTTTCTAACCCTTATAGTTTAGGTCCTGCGTTGATATGTCAGTCAGTCAGCTTCTCCTTTTATATATATAGATATAGATGATTGTTGAGAAAAATATTTTACTCGTGTTTCATGCCTTTCAATAAAGAACCTTCATGCTGAATTTCATTCGAATAACTTCAAAAACTCCAAAGTTTCATACTAAATTTGCACCCCCGTTTTACCCCCTTAGGGGATGAATTTCCAAAAATCCTTTCTTAGTGCTCCCCTACGTTATAAAAGGAACCCCTGTGCAAAATTTCAAGTTTCTAACCCTTATAGTTTAGGCCCTGCGTTGATATGTCAGTCAGTCAGCTTCTCCTTTTATATATATAGATAACAATACAGATAATGATGATGATGTCAAGTGATAAAATAAAAATATATTAAATGATTAGTAAATGGGATTCCAATAACCTCGTTGAATTTAATGCCGAGAAAATTTAGGTGTGCGCGTTTACAACAAAAATATCCCCATTTCTTCCCACTCCCAGTCTTCAGGGCGCGTTTCTCTGTATGCGAGATGTCCTGAACATGCTAGGCATGGATATTCGCTACAACCTTAACCAACGAAACTACATCGAGAGTCTCATATCAACAGCTTCAAGAAAACTCGGAGTCTTGAACCGGGTACCCCGGTTCTTCACGCGCGCCGGTCCAGCTTTGTCTACTCGTACTTTATATTATAGAATCAAGTTCGCGCCCGCGTGGAGTATTGCTCGCAAATCTTGGACGGGTTCGCATAATATCTCCTCGAGGCTCTCGATAGGTTGCAGCGACGGGCTATCTGCATAATCGATGACTAAGAGGTCACCAAAAACCTGCAACCTCTTCAACTTCCTAGGGACATTGGCTCCCTAAGTGTATTTTACCGCCTTTACCATGGTGAGCGCTCTAAAGAACTGTTTTCTCTTATCCCACACTCGCCCTTTATTCATAGAACCACACGTGCAGGCTTGCGATGTCATTGTTCCACTGTTGAGAACATTTCTTTGCGTACCAAAAAGTTTGGCAACTCTTATCTCTGTCGTACTATCAAAAAGTGGAACGCACGCAAACGAAGCGTGAAGAAGCACTGTTTTTTCTGGCAGCGTTAACTGACAGGACACTGTGAGGTCTTTGGTCAGTTGCCGTTGCGATTTGGGCTCCTCTGTCGATTACCATCAGGCGAAGCGGAGCCAATATGCTGACCTTACATAAAAAAAGTAGTGTTAGGAAACAATCCACAAACATAGGTTTCTGCTAGTGTTCAGATATAACAATCTAAGATGCATGTCAGTACGTCTTCTGTTTACTTGTAAGACATGTCTTGAGGCTAATGATAACTTGGTGTTTTTATCGTCTTTAGCATTGCCTAGGAAGAAAGTAAGATTCCAAAATTCATAGACCTATTTATTCCGATTAAAATCGATGTGAGATAACCATAATTGTATCCAGGGGATTACAATGGATGTATTTTACAACGACGGACCTAAAAACGTACGACACGAGTTGCTGTGCCCTATACAGCTCTTGAGGGAACACAACAATTATCGAGGGAGTTGTTATTTTGGTGCGGTCAGGGAGACGTACTTACTCAGCGGGGCTGCTTGCACTCTACTTTTCTTACGCTGAAACCTCGTTTATTAATTAAAGGGTGTCTCATGTGCAAGTAGGACTTGCTTTGACTCTAAAGCTGATTGTGATACTTACATCCACTTACATCCCAAATACTTCACTGTTCATCGTCATTATGTGATAGGATACAGCACAGACTGCTATGTCAGTGGTGGGAATGAGTGGATAGATAGGCTTTCCGTAGTTAATTTGTCTAATGTTAAACTTTCCATGAATTTATTGCTTTCAATTTTTTTTTTGACGTTCAGATTTGTCTGCTGTTTACTCTGAGGCCACCAGGGCTGCATAGATGCGCTCCATCTCCCCTGAAAAATGTGTCGTGCGGTATACGAAACATACAGACCAGTTTGGAAACCTGTAGTATATTTTCGTCGCTAAAATCTCTTATGCGTGAAATACGCCCTATGTGAGGGCAAGGCAGTGAGGTTGTTGGCCGCCCCATGGCACGGCCTGGTACGGATCGATTTCATGCCAGACTACCAGTCTTTTTGTCCCGTGCCACTCATCAATGGATATACATTCACTGTTTGTGTTTGCATATACTTTTTTGCTTATTGATGTTGCAAGACTGACTTTAATTTGGAATTTCTATGTCAATTGAATTGAATTATCGATCGAGTCATGTTCCCGACTTCAGTATATTACTCTAGTATGTGATTAAAATAGAAATCTATTTATTCTCCAAACAATTTACTGGTTATTACTTAAAATTAGGTATATTATGTCTATTTTATGTATGTATTTATACAGGGCATATGGTGTGATGTATTTGTATAGAACTTTTAGAAAGAGGCCGTTCAGTAATGAAAAAAAATCATGTCTCGTACAAAAATGAACCATGGATCGATTTCAACGTAGATATCAAAGTAAAAATTGTTTATATTATTGAAATAATCATTGTCTTTTGATTTGATGTATCCTTTTCTGATATATATATCTACCTTCGTGTATATTTAGGTATGTATATAGGTATACTATTCCATACGATATGTTGGCAGACAACATTAATTTTTCTTTCACAGACCATACGTAAAATCTGGGCAAAAAATCAATATGAAACACTAATAGAGCAAGGTTGACCTGACTGACCCATTTTATTCATTGTATACCTACGTATTCATTCATGTATGGATTGAAGAAATTAATCGATCTGTATTATGGGAACTAATTTGAACCGTATATTTTTCATATATTACCGTTCTAATGTGAATACGATGCAAATATGATTTATAGATTTTAAAAATTAAAACGTAGGTTTAGGACATTTGTTTAAAGTATAACATGTTGTCTGTTGATAAACCAAGTGACGAACTCGGTGGCGCAGTGGCGAAACGCGCTGTTACGTTACTTTGACACCAACGCTCGTGGGTTCGATTCCCACACATACCAAACATTTGTGTGCATGATTTGTTTGTCTTGGTCTGGACGTTTTTAAGAAAGATTGGGTGCATCAAAAGTAGAATTACCTCCACCTCACAGAAAACCCCAGCCAAATAACAACGCTTTGGAGGGTTGTTGTGATCCTGCGTGTGAGTGAGCTCACCAGTAAGCTGCTAAGGAGTTGCTGTGCTAGCAGCCGAGGTGGCATCGTGGCGTGTATTACTTAATGTATTGCAAGTGCTCATAGGCTACGGTAACCGCTTTCCATTAGATGGGCCGTATGCTACCGACATATATATATGTATATATATATAAAGAAATGCAAGACTTTATTTCGTTATTGTTTCCAGCTTTCAAGTATGTCAATGTTTTCATATATAAAGGTACTGGGAACTAGTAATTTGCAACATTCGATAATTTTGCACTGATAAACGGAGTCATGATAACAAACCCGAATATAATAACCACTCCATAATCGTGAGGTAATTAGAGCATTTTAGTGTTTTTGAAAATAATTAGAAAAAGCTTGTTTGTTTTATGGAACGTCGGAAGGCATACAAGCTTACGACCCACCCGATGTAAAGCGGTTACCATAGCCCATTAACGCCTGTAAAATATTAAGTATAACTCGCGCGATGCCTCCTCCAGCTTTTCCGGTCACCTCACTCACACGCAGGAACACAATAGCCCTCTAGGGAGTTAATATTTGGCTGCGGTTTTCTGTGAAGTGGAGGTCCTTCTCTAGACGGGCTGCTTTGATGCACCCTACCTCTCTCAAAAATGAAAACCATAGCGTATAAAGGTGGATAATTAATAAACAATATTTTATAATATGGTCAAAGATATTATTTAAATTCCCTATACGATCAAAATAATAATTATTAGCCGTGTGATTGCCGGCATAGAATTGCATCACCCCGTTTTTTCCGTGGTTGCCGTTTGCCCGGCAAAGGCAAAAAAACATTGCCTGATAAAGGCAGCAGCGTTATTTTGCGTACTGCCTTGTATTACGATCATCGGTTCGTCTGCCAAACATGGTGATTATGGCAAAACCTATACTTACTCTACTACATATTTACTCAAGTTCAGTAGTGGAGGTCCGTCTGCTGAAATGATATGATAGAGACATTTTTATGTCTTTAATAGGCTCCGTTTCGTTATAAGCGTAAAATATTTACATCCCAACTAACATGTTAGAGTTAAAATAAGCTATATATGGTATGTATATTGAATATACTTATATAGTTGAATCTAAAAGTGTTAACTCATGTCTGTATTAAAAAGTTACAGCATGCTGTAACACTATTATGACCTCAAACGACGATGCCCACGATGTTACAGGCAAGAGTCTTAAAAAGCCTATAAATTGGTGTTATACAGTGTTTATTAGCCTACTGAAGAGCGTTTTCAAACTTTTAACTACGACATTCACCGGTAATAGAGTTATATAATGGAGTTAGTGAATTCCAATTGGCTTTTAATCTATATATCTATCTAACGTACGCCAAATCCTTTTGCGTGGCAGGCAGAGAGAACCGAGCGCCATAAGACGCGGTCCTTACACACTTCACTTGCTTCTTTAACATTCATAACTCTTTTTTTATGCACGCTCGCCTGTTTCTAGGACCTCCTGATAAACACGACCAATTTGTTCATGGTAGGTTAGTTGTGGTCTTCCTTGGCTCCTACAACCTTCCACTTTTGTTTTGTATATCTGTTTCATCCTGAAAGAATGACGAAACAGGCATTCTGTCTACATGTCCGAACCAACGGTGCATGCCTTATCTTAACACCGACACTCATTTCAGACCAACTCTCTTTCTTACGTCATCATTACCAACGCGGTCAGCAAGCGCTACGCCACAAATTTTGCGTAATGCTCTCATCTTTTTTCTCATTTTTATTCTACTTTCATGCTCTCTCTGCCGTACCCAGAGAGATGGCGTGACATATACCACTAAACTCGTGTTTTTGAATTTATATACATATTTGTAATCATCACTTGCTCGGCGGTGAAGGAACATATCATGAGGAAACCGGCACATCCAAGAAATTATGTTTTGAAAGACGTGTGACTTACCTAAGGTCTCGTTTTCCCTTTGGATTGTAGAGGTCTGCCGGCAGGCGCTCCATGCAAAATTCAGTATCTTCGCTAAATCCTTAGGTTTAGGTAGCCAATCCAAATCAAACGTATTAACTTTAAGGAGATGAATTTTATGCTTTCTAAGTTTATATATATTGGTGTAACGTATCTTACACAAACACACACAAAATTAATTACCGACATAAATACATTCAAAATAGTTATTCTCTTTAATCAATTATTTAATTATGGTATATTTTAATCAATTCATTTTATTTACATACTCCATAATTATGTTCCTTTCTTCTACTTAATTCCGAGATTAGGATGTAATATGATGACAATGAATTGAATCCTATCCTGGCAATAATCCTATTCCTGTGATGTGTTGATGCTAGTGATGTGAACTTTTAACATGTTAATGTAACTTTTTAGCGCACAAACTATCAGAAACATGGGTCGGAAAGTCACTGTAGCTGTATGTACGCTCAATCAATGGGCCTTGGATTTTGAGGGGAATCTTAACAGGATCCTACAGTCGGTTCAAGAAGCAAAGGAGTTTGAATTTTTTGAATTTGAATTTGAATTTGAATTTTATGCTTTCTAAGTTTATATATATTGGTGTAACGTATCTTACACAAACACACACAAAATTAATTACCGACATAAATACATTCAAAATAGTTATTCTCTTTAATCAATTATTTAATTATGGTATATTTTAATCAATTCATTTTATTTACATACTCCATAATTATGTTCCTTTCTTCTACTTAATTCCGAGATTAGGATGTAATATGATGACAATGAATTGAATCCTATCCTGGCAATAATCCTATTCCTGTGATGTGTTGATGCTAGTGATGTGAACTTTTAACATGTTAATGTAACTTTTTAGCGCACAAACTATCAGAAACATGGGTCGGAAAGTCACTGTAGCTGTATGTACGCTCAATCAATGGGCCTTGGATTTTGAGGGGAATCTTAACAGGATCCTACAGTCGGTTCAAGAAGCAAAGGAGTTGGGTGCGCTGTATCGGACCGGGCCCGAATTAGAAATATGGTAAGTTAAAATGTACGTTTTCTTATGTGTCTTAGTGGTTCTTTTGGTACAACAAGTACCTAGGTGATAATATTACAAAAAAAAAAAATGCTTGTCTGTAAAGTCGCTTTACGCACGATAATTTTACGTGATAACGTCTTAAGAAAACATTCAACAGTTGACAAAACAGTTCACGTCAATTCACGTGTAGGTTGTGTGCTGCCGCTGTCTCTCTTCTACTCGGACGCATCGGCCGATGGAGTGGAAGAAAGATAGATGCGTCACAAGCCGAACGCTTAGGCCGATCGTGCCTCTCTATCGCTTGTTCCACGCTCTCGCTTGCACGCTCGTCTCAGGCGAAACGTGACACTTTTTCGTGCGTGCAGCTGGCTCATCGATTTATTTTAGTCAAAGTACGCCAGTCGTAGGACTGCCAGTAGTGAAAACTTCTTAGCTGTCTTAGTTGTTAAGAAAGAGAGTGATGGTCATACGAGTTCAGTGTTTTTCTCCCATCTTAAATGTGTTCAACGTGCCTAAAGTTCGATTTCAAGAAATCCGAAATAATTCTTTGATTCTCCTTGATCGTGTTTGGTCTGGAGATTGTTAAATTATTAACTTTTTTATACGAAACAAAGAACAGGCAAACAGGCATACGGGTTTACTGATTGTAAGCAGTTACCATAGCCTGTGGAACCAGAAGACGCTACCTATCCACTGTCGTCACTAGATGCATGCCATGGCTACTGTAACGGAGAAATGAGAACTAAATGAGAATTGGTAGAATAAATATAATAAAATCAAACTAAATTTACAGGCAAAAACACAATAACACAAAAATACAACAGTAAGTCAACTTGACAACTGAAAAGAACAAAACAATAAATTCTTTTATATAAAAAAGCTTATAATCTAAGGAGTTCACAACATCTGTGATCGTCTTTGCCCCAGATGCTGCTCTCGTCTACCAAGTATGGTCGTCTCTGAAATTGTCTGCCATTTTTAACAAACGACGCATACAACTGCCATCGCTGCTGTGGTCATCGCTGTATGTGTTCAGTATGCTGCTACCTTGGCTATTGTAGCCTCTGCATATGTTCACGGTCCACCTGGTGTTTATGCACACCAATATTTTGACAAGCTCGGTTGCGCAGTCGTGGATGACGCGACTTTGACACCGACGCTCGTGGGTTCAATTACCACACAGAGCACATATTTGTGTGCATAAACATGTCTTAGTCTGGATGTTTTAAGAGAGGAAGGGCGCATCAAAGCAGCCCGTCTGGAGAAATACCTCCACCTCGCAGAAAACCGCAGCCAAATAACAACTCCATGGAGGATAGTTGTTTTCCTGCGTGTGAGTGAATTCACTAGTAAGCTCGTAAGGAGTTTCTGTGTTAGCAGCAGAGAAGGCATTGCGCGATAGCGATACTTAATGTATTACAAGCGTTCATAGGCTTCGGTAACTGCTTTACATCAGCCGTATGCTTGTTTGTCTTTTGACGTTGTATAAAAAAAATATCTACCGGTGTAAACAGCCCCATGGCTCTTGGTTAAATTAGTAATGAAGCCCCATGGCTCTTGGTTAAAGAAGCGCCAAGTGGGCCCGTCGTAAACCCACGTATGAGGCAGTTTGAATACTAATTTAATTTTAATTGCAGCGGTTACAGTTGCGAAGATCATTTCCACGAGCCCGACACTTATCTGCATAGTTGGCAAGTCCTAGCTGAGTTATTGAAGTCGGCCACTTGTAAAGACATCCTCATAGACGTTGGCATGCCCGTTCAACATCGGAACGTCGCGTACAACTGTCGTGTGGCGTTCTTGAACAAACAGATACTGCTGATCAGGCCAAAGATGATGTTGTGCGAAGATGGAAACTATAGGGAAAGCAGGTGGTTTTCTTGCTGGACCAAAGTAAGTATTTTTAGATTGGATTAAAATTCGTGTACAATAAATACATGCAATAAAACTATAGGCTTTCCGTCCATGCTTTAGGACGAGGCGCATTACTGCATTTCTATTAACTGGGACATTAGTGAAGTACTAGTATTCTACACTATACAGGACAGCTACGTCACGAACGGGTTTCTGATGTAGATTCGTGGTGCAGAAGTTGTTTGTGATATAGCTGCGCGGTGCGGGAGATGTTCGAGATGTAGTCGCTGCGGGAGGGGGTTTTGATGTGGTTGCGCTGTGGTGGAAGGGCTAGTGATGTAACTGAGCGGTATGGGAGAGTTTAGAGATGTAACTGCGCGGTGCGGGAAGGCTTTGTGAGAGACCTGTGCGATGCGGGATAGGACCTTACTGGTGCCTGGTGCGTTTGTGAAACTACCTCACGAAGCGTTTTAGTTAAGTAATAGGATTATGTGTTCACGTGGATCACAATTTTTATCCCAAATACGGTGATTTTTTATTCGGTTCCAAGAAATAGGGTCTACGACGCGCGAGTCAGTCTGGTGTTCGTCGATTTTAACGGAGTCCCTTTTTATATATGGCCATAAAAAAGGCTGTATTTGTACTCATTATTTGTACACATAAATAACTTTTACTGCTGGACAAAATTTCAAAATCGAAAATATTTTCTATACACGATGGATTAATTGGTTTATATGGATAGATATGATCAGATGAGCGGACGATTTGTATGGAGACTTTTTTTATTTTTGTATGGAGACTTTTTTATTTTTAGGCCCCATAAATATTATTATGGGACATATTTTCCCGCTTTCGTTCAGAATAATTGCCCGTTTCGTTTTGACGCTGATTTATGTCACGCCTATTTTCAGGAACACCGTTCCTATATGTTTGTCTCTCCGTGTGTGTGTGCGTTTCGAATATTCGAATTTTGACTTCAGATTCGGATTCAGCATAAAAAAGTAGAATAGCAATGTCTGAAAAAGCAACCTCCTATCTCTTGAGAAACCTGGTCAAAATGGAGTAGAATAGGAATGTCTGAAAAACCAACCTTCTATCTCGTAAGGAACATGGTCAAAATGGCCGAAAAATAAAAAAAATCATGCCAGTTGCCTTAGAATTGAATCACAAGCTCCAACCTGGTATCGGTGTAGAATAGCACTTGCGCTTTATAACTCATAAAGTACCTATTGTGATGTGCTTTAAAGCGCCGCGTTTCTTTGACGTTTACGACAACGCTAACTAAATTCTATTTTTGTTGCACTTGCTCGGAAATGGATATTTTAGCTTCTAGAAAAATGGTATAAGACGATGAAAAATTTAATAATGAGGGAAGCAATCCAAGCTTCCATCGAGCAAAGACTGCTTGCAGAGAAATATGGTCAAATTTCCGAGGGCATTTCTGAAACCATGTCCATATTCTTAAGGGCTTAATACAGTTATCCTAATCTTAACCAAGATTAAGGTTAGGATAACTGTAAATTCACAATAATCAATTATTGAAAATATAAAGGATAAGTTAGTATGACCTTAGCGGCTTAGCTTTAACTTTACAGCTAACTTTAGCCGATAACATCACAATACGATCAAGGAAAAAGAACATACATTTTTTAGTTTTGCATAAACTCCAATTCAAAAGAATTCTGTCACGCTTATAAAGGTGAAATTTGCGATCGCGTCGAGTCGCTGAGGTCGTTTTAATAATATCGTAAATATGGACGGTAATAAGTTTTTCATTTCATTACATCTCACCGTCAAAATTCAGGGTAATGTTTTCAATCATAGAAAACGGAACGTTTTTTGTTTATTGAGAAATTAAATTAATAGATTTATCTTATATTTTTTTATCTGCCTGAAATAGCTATGTCTATAAAGATGATAGAGAGCTACTTAAATCCAAAGTTATATTTTAACATTTTAAAAATGGGTGGAGCATAATTTGAGTAAATTTTCTGTGTACAGACACAATTTCAGACTTAATTAGAATATTCTTTTTTGTGCACAGGAACGTCAAGTCGAAGACTATTTTTTACCAAGAATGATAACTGCCATCACCAACCAAACGACTGTACCTATAGGAGATGCTGTGATTTCTACTAAAGACACTTGCATAGGTTTTGAAATTTGTGAAGAGTTATGGAATCCACAAAGGTACACAAATACATTTAACGTAAAAAAAATATGTTTCATTGATTCATCATTTCTTTATGGTTACGTATAGGTAACATATACACTTTCAGACTATACTTAGTCGTTATTACACAGAATATATTATTTTCATGTTTTATTTTTTGTGATTTTTACATTTTCAACGTAATCGGATCAAATTATATAGTCGTTAGAATGGGAAATCTTTGCAAATTGCAATTTTAGCTAGTTTTATATGGTATGGTATATATATTTAAATTTTCATTGTATTTCAGCCGCCACATCCCATTGAGTCTTGATGGTGTAGAGATCATCGCCAACGGTTCCGGTAGCTACATGGAGCTACGAAAGGCTTATGTTACAGTGGACTTGGTTAAAAGCGCCACCTTTAAAAGTGGCGGTGCATACTTATTCAGTAATTTGAGAGGCTGCGATGGTCAGAGGATATACTTCAACGGGTGCTCTTGTATTGCGGTCAATGGGAACATTGTTGGCAGGGGCTTGCAGTTCGCGTTGTATGATGTGGTAGGTAATATCTCCAATGCAAGCCAGATAAAAACAAAGATTGTCGATGATGCCATCTTGTACACATTTGTTTATATACATTTTTTTATCGTATATGAATTAAGAGCAGTGACAGCCCAGCGGATAAAGGCCTATTGATTAATAGGTCCCCGGTTCGAATCCCACCGGGGGCACGTACCACTATTTTTGTGTAATTATAATTAATATTTATATTATAATTATAATATATGTGTAATTGTAATTATAATTATCATTTGCTCAGCGTTGAAGGAAGACATCATCATCCGAGCGTTAATCCCGGTCGTGTCCTACGCTTTCGTTTCGGAGCCGGACCCTGGGCTCCGGCTAAAGACATTGCCATTGTTATTTAACCTAAGAAAGGTCTGGTTTTCCCTTTGGATTGTGGAGATCTGGCGGCGGTCACTGCATGTTAAAATTAGTATCTTAGCCAAATCCTTCGGCTTCGGTAGCGGATCCTGCCAATTGTAATGGATAACGCTAAGAAGAAGATATATACGAGTACTTCTCCGTTTCTTAATTTGTAACCGTATTTGTAACCTGCACCAAAGAGACAGTTGCCAACCATATTTTATTAAACATAAAATTCTTACCTTGCCTTGCTTATATAATTGTATTTTATTAATTAAAGGTAACGCTCACCTTTTTAACTTTATAACAGGTGCCCGAAATAATCATAAGGTTAAAATTCCAATGTCAAAATCTAAAATGTACCACAGCAGTGTCTTTGTAATGGCACCAAAGCTGTATAACAAGTTACCCAAACAGATACTAGAAATTATAAACTATTACGCTTTCAAGAAAAAAGTCAAACACATTCTATTGAACAAGGCTTATTATAATATTAAGGAATTTTTAGATGACAATTTCCATATTTAATCAAAATGAAATTTTGTTATAAATCTAATAAAAAAATATAATTATTAACTCACATGACATAATATATAAATAAGTAAATTTTGACATAAACAATAAATTGAATTTTGTTATTGTAATAATGGTTAGATGGCAACAAAACAAATTTTAATACTACGCAATATTATTTAATTATATTTCTGTTTGCTTCCTATTTTGTTGCCTTGCTTTCTTTAAATATTTGCATGCCTAAAAATATAAGGTGAACATATTGTAACTTTTTTGTAACAAACCATCTTTGTAAACTCATGTTCTAGCAAATAAATGATATTGATTTATTGATTAACATTACATTTATTATTTAATACATTTTAGGGATAGTGAGATTTTATCATATCCACATAAGATTAAATTATTTAATAGATACTCACCAAATTTGAATTTGACGAGCTCGGTGGCGCAGTGGTGAAACGCGTTGTTACGCTACTTTGACACCAACGCTCGTGGGTTCGATTCCCACACAGTACAAACATTTGTGTGCATGAACATGTCTGTTTGTCTTGGTCTGGGTATTTTCTATGTATAATAAGTATGTATATACAAAAAAAAAAAATGTATTTACGTATGTTTATCAGTTGTCTAGTACCCATAATACAAGCTTCGCTTACTTTGGGGCTAGATGGCGCTGTGTAATTTGTCCGACAATATTTATTTATTTATTTATTTTAAATATTTAATCATGCTTTAGTTCTCGTGCAGTTGATCAGCAAAGATTATGTCAGAAAGATAGGGTAGGTTGGTAGTAGTGTCTATAGGTGCCGTGTTACTATCAGAGGTGGCATCACATGAGTGATACCTAATGTATTACCAGGTTACCACTTTACATCAGGTGGACTGTATGCTAGTACGCTTCCAGACGTTCTATAAAAAGAAAAATCTTGAGGAACAATATAGGATGTTCACTAGTTGGGTATGAATAGAAAACAGGGTATTGGATTTTTTTCAATCAAGCATACGGCTTGCTTGATGGTAAACAGTCACCGTAGCCCATGGACATTTGCAACACCAGGCGTTTCACTCATGCGTTGCCGACCCTCTGAAAACCTCTTCACGCATTTCTTGAAGAACTCCATGCTGTCTGTCTGTCCCCTGGAAAAAGCTTGGAATAATCGAGATATATTTTTCAGGAAGTTGTAACAGCGACAATCGACTTAGAAGAGATCCGATCGTACCGGACGCAGATCCGTTCGCGATCCCATTTAGCAGCGTCAAATCCGCCTTTCCCGAGGATCAGAGTCGACTTCGCCTTGTCTGATGACGATGACGTGCATCTGATAGCCAACCCGCCTATTGAATGGAAGTACCTAACACCTGAAGAAGAGATAGAACTAGGTGCGTATCTTATTCAAGCAAATTCAAGAGCCATTCCAGCATACGGCCCACCTGATGTCCCGATGGTCAAAATGAACTTTAACTTTGATCCAAGTGGTTAGCAATGGCTTCTTTATTACAATTGGTTGTGGATTCGATGCCCATACAAGACAATCATTCTTGTGTTTGAATATGTCCGTATATCATGGATGTCTATATGTTATACGTATGTATTCACAAAAAAAATATTTACGTATGTTTGTTAGTGGTCTACTACCCATAGCACAAGCTTCGCTTAATTTAGTGCAAACCCTAGCCTATGGCTGCTTGCAATACAGAAAGTATCGCTAGTGGCCACATCTGCTGGTTACATAGCAACTATTTAGGAATTCACTAGTAGCCTCACTCGCTCGCAGCAACGCAACAATCCTCCAGAGAGTTGTTATTTGGCTGTGGTTTCCTATGAGGTGGAGGTACTTCCCCAGATGGGGTGCTTGATGCGACCTACCTCTCTTAAAACATCCAGATCAATACAAACGGACATATTCATGCACACAAAATGTTTGTCTTCCGTGGGAATCGAACCCACGAGCGTTTGGCTCAACAGTGGTGAAACGAGCTGTTGCGCTACTTTGACACCAACGCTCGTAGGTTCGATTTCCACACAGTACAAACATTTGTGCATAAACATGTCTGTTTGTCTTAGTCTGGGCATTTTCTATGTATAATAAGTATGTATTTACAAAAAAATGTATTTACGGAAGTTTATCAGTTGTCTAGTACCCATAACACAAACTTCGCTTACTTTGGGGCTAGATGGCGCTGTGTAATTTGTCCGACAATATTTATTTATTTATTGTTCACGACTGAGCCACCGAGCTCGTCAAATATGCTTTATGATATGATATGAAGGGCAAAAATGGTGGCGGAATCCAACGGGAATGTGGGATTTTGTTGGATGGCAATTACTTTTTCGTAATTCTTATCGTATCTATCGGCTTGTGGTAGGTACTGTCTCAGGCGATTTTAAAAGGAGTTTGATATATTAACGTCGAATATTTCGTAAAATGACATGAATAAAAATAATGTCAAACAAATTAGTGGCGGCTCATAAGGCAAAGCTCATTAAAAAAAAGGGCGTGCAGATATATAGTTTAACGAGCACAACTATATATTATATATATAAACATATGTATCTACAAAATATGTATCTGTAAAAAAAAAGGTTTTGACCATTACAGAACAGCTGTAGCGATCTAATTCATCTCCATAACGTATCGTAGTAGATGTACTGAAACACCAAAAATTCAAACGTTTATATCATTATGTTACGTCATCAGAATGGGATGTCAGGAGTCCTAGGTCAATTCGATCAGTTCGATCGTGGTAGATGGGTCTTCCTCGGCTCTCGGTATATCTGTTTCACCATTCTTAAACGTTTTACTGCAGACGTTGCTGGATCCTCATATCAGCATCAGATCTTATAGAGATAACTACCATATTTGCAATTACTTCCTTAGGCCCAGCGTGTTGGTTGTGGGACTACTTAAGGAGGTCCGGTCAAGGTGGTTTCTTTCTCCCGCTGAGTGGTGGCGTCGATTCAACGAGTACAGCTTGCATTGTGTTCTCTATGTGCACCCAGATATGTGAAGCTATACAAAAAGGAGGTAACAGTTCAACATGTTTTTAAATGTACATGCTTATGTAGTAATACGTGACACGTTCTTGTACTATATGTAATAGCATCTTTTTTTTATTACTTCAACCGGTAACTTGTAACAAACAGTTTTATCAAAATGATTCAATTTCAGTACAATACAAGTCTGAAACTAAATGTAAAATGTTGATAGTTTCCATTTAGAAGAGCGTGTAAAACAGCTGTAAAGAATATTGACTGTTCCGGCAAATCTATTGTACTGTGTTCACGTATAGTAGTGAAGAATTGTTGGAGACAAGGGAACTAAAATACTTCTTGACATTCATTATGGCTAATAAAATTTTACTTCATTTCACTCCACTTTACTTTATTTTACAACACTTCCACATGTGAAAAAGGAGTGAAGACTTCAGCCAAAATGTACCTTGGATCGTGTTGTGAAATCTCTCAGCATTACACTTTTTAAAAATGTACCGTGAACTTTTTATCAGGACTCTGCCCCTGGTCACAAGGCACGAACTACCCAAACCTGGCTCGAAATCAACGTTCCGAACTCTTATAAGCGCTGAAGACTGGCTCTCGTCTAGTCCAGATCTGAATCCCTTAGACTACAAATTATGGTCAGTTTTAGAGGACATGGCCTGCTCGAAACGATACGCTGACATTGTGTCTCTTAAGAAATCTTTGGAGCAATCAATGGCTAAATTTCCATAGATTCGTAGCCAGACTGATTAAAGACCTGTGTCAAAGCTAAAAGCTGAGACTTCCATAAATATACATATAATATACATAAAAGCTTTATTAAGATTACATTATTTCATAAAAAAATAAATACATATTTATAATAGAACTTATTGGCCGGATTAGGTACATAGGCTGTTTTTCTTTCCGACGTTTCGGATTCGGTGTGTGGCCATGGACAAACTTTTATCAGCTTATGATCATTTCACAGAGAGTCAAGTTCTATATGATGTGCGCAAGATCCTCTGCCAATCCGACTACACTCCGTCGGATCCCATGGAGTTGTGTAATCGATTGTTGGTGACTTGTTACATGGCCTCGGAAAACTCCAGTCAGGAAACGAAACAGAGGGCTTCACAGGTATTCACAGGCAATTAAACTATATTTAGCTTTAGCCTTCCACTTTCCACCAGTTAGCTCTACTAATGCAAACCACTACCAAGTGGTTCTTATTAACCCGTATTACTAGGTCGAACTGTATGTAACTATGATAGATTTTGACGCGCGGAATTTGTAATATTTCAAATAGTTTTTTTTTACCCAATCTCTGCTAACACAGCAAATCCTTAGGAGCTAAGAGAGGTAGGGTGTATCAAAGCAGCCTGTCTGGCGAAGTACCTCCACCTCACAGAAAACCGCAGCCAAATAACATCTCCCTAGAGGGTTGTTGTGTTCCTGCGTGTGAGTGAGCTTACCAGTAAGCAAGGAGTTGCTGTGTAAGCAGTAGAGGAGGCATCGCGCGAGTGATAATTAATATATCGCAAGCGTTAATAGGCTACGGTACCTGCTTTACATCAGGTGGACCGTATGCCTGTATTCCTCCCGACGTAGTATAAAAAAAATACAGAAAACCGCAGTTAAATAACAACTCTATGGAGGGTTCTTGTGTTCCTGCGTGTAGGCGAGTTCACCAAAAAACTCTTAACAAGTTGCTGTGTTAGCAGCAGAGGTTGCATCGCGTGAGTGACACTTAATGCACTGCAAGCGTTCATAGGCTACGGTAACCGCTTTACATCAGTTAGGCCGTATGCGTGTTTGCATTTGCTGTTAAGCGGGTTATTATTTGGCTGTATCGTGTATAATTAAAGGTTGTCGAGTATATACGCGAACGAAGAAATTTATGTTTAAATAGATATTGAAAGGAAATAAATAAATATGTAATTTTCAGTTGGCCAGCGAAATAGGGAGCTACCATTTTCCAATAACAATAGATTCGGCTGTGAGCGCAGTCATCGGTATATTTACAGCGGCCACCGGACTTATACCTAAATTTAGAACAACTGGAGGGTGTGCGAGGCAAAATTTAGCTTTACAAAATATACAGGTACGTTTTTAATTGTCATCTTCTTCTTCTTAATTTCTTATTCTGTTTCTCAATCCATTAGGATTGGCGGGTCCGCTACCTAAGCCTAAGGATTTGGCGAAGATGCTGTAAGATTTAATTGTAATTTTAATTATTTAGATTTTAAGACAAATAAGATATTAGTATCGGTAACTCAAAAATATTTATTATACACTGCTACTACCCGCGGCTCCGCCCGCGTGGAGTCAAATAACGTAGATAGATTATGATCAGGTGTTAATCCAGATCATAATCTATCTACGTGCCAAATTTCATTCAAATCCGTTCAGCCGTTTAAGCGTGAAAGAGCAACAAACATCCATCCATACATACAAACTTTCGCATTTATAATATTAGTAGGATTCAATCAAATTTGTAGGCCCATTCTAGTTTGGAACAAAAC
Organism: Pyralis farinalis; assembly: GCA_947507595.1. Taxonomy (NCBI): domain Eukaryota; kingdom Metazoa; phylum Arthropoda; class Insecta; order Lepidoptera; family Pyralidae; genus Pyralis; species Pyralis farinalis. Next base: position 26,566,559 of record OX382264.1, on the reverse strand, counting down.
AGACATTTTGATGAAGAAATTTGACTGAGAGCCAAGGCTGTTGTTATAGCCTTGGAGCTCGGTAAGCCAAATTGGGAGCGATGGCAGATGAAGTAGAAAATCGCTAGGGTGAATTGGAACGGCTGTCGGTGTCTTTCGCGTTTTCCCTTTAAATGGACCGAGGCTCTCAAATGAGCGAGCGGTAATGCGAGGAGCTCGGTGCCGCAGTGGTTAATAAAGCTGCTTTGACACCAGGGCTTGTGGATTCGATTCCCACATAGGACAAACATTTGTCTGTATGAACATGACTGTTTGTCGTGCAGTGCAGCCCTTCTGGGGAAGTACCTCCACCTAACAGAAAATCGCAGGCAAATATCTCACGGGGAGTTGTTGTGTTCCTGCGTGTGATTGAGGTAACCAGTAGTCTCCTAAGGAGGTTGTTGTCTTAGCACCAAAGGTGGCAACGCGCGAGCACTAAGATCCTCCATAGATTCAACTAATGTGAGTATCCTTAAGGGACTATCCATAAGGTCTTAATATCAGGAAATTACTGCTCAAGTCATGGAGTCCCTTATAAATTTTACTATCTCCACGTAGAAATAACCGCTATTATAATATATAATATAATAGTCCTTTATTATCATCACACAATCTTACATTCCAATAAATTTGTTTCTTAAATTATACATTTACAGAAAAGTAGGTTTCGCTTAACTTAAGATTGTGTGAGTTCCAAACTAGGTTTAGGGCCTGTATCTTGGATCACCAGTTCTCACCTCTCAAAATTGGTCCTTGGGTACATAAAAATAATGTGGTGGGGTATATGTATAATAAGTGGTCAATTATGTGAGAGTAAGTTATGCAGGGTTTATTTGGGCGTCTCATTTGATGGTAGGTAGAACAAGCTATTCAAAATATATAATCTTCATCATCAGCCTCTATCATCATTTTCCTACCGCAATTGATCCTTCGTTCCATTCAGCACACATAGAGACACTTTAATTTTTATTATACAAAGTCGGGAGCATACAAGCATACGACCGACCCGATGTAAAACGGTTAGTGGTAACCGCAGCCTGTGAACGCTTACAAACTGTTAATGCACCAACTACTTGGGAGTTTACTGGTAACGTTCCTCCTTGAATGAAATAACTTATGGCGAACCTATGAGATCGCTAGTAATATCGTAAATTACTACGTAAGTAGTAACTCACTTCACCGCTACGGGTCAGGTGGTAAAGTAGAATGCGTAGCTCTTATTGGCTAATTCGCGGATCAACATCGCTGCACTTATGGGATTGTCGGTTAAAATATTCTTTTATTGGCCAGTAGGCTTGAATCGCTGAGATATCTAGGCGCTAAAACACAACGTTCCTGCGAGCGCGGGGTGCCTTTATGCGCATTCAAGTGGTTTATTGGTTTGTGCCTTACACACTTTCAGCAACATAACAACCCTTCGGGGGTCGGTTGTTTGGATGCGGCTTTTTGTGAGGTGGAGGTGCTATCTCAGACGTTGCTTTGATGCGCCCTACCTATCTTAAAACCTTAGTTCCGACGTTGTATAAAAAAAACGTCACTGCTTATTTCATATTGTATGTTGGGCAAATAAAGCATATTCTCTATATCTATTTGCAGGCACGTCTTCGAATGGTCCTGTCATATTTATTCGCACAACTAATGCTCTGGGTCCGCGGTAGACCGGGAGGTCTTCTAGTGCTGGGCTCGTCGAACGTAGACGAAGCCCTGCGCGGCTACATGACCAAGTATGACTGCTCCAGTGCCGATGTTAATCCCATCGGAGGCATTTCGAAGACCGATTTGAAGGCGTTTTTACAATATGCTAAGAGCAGGTGAGTGCATTTATTTTTTCTGTACCATTTTTTTATTTATACAACCACGCGAGGCATACGACTCACCTGGTGTAAATTGGTTACCGTAGCCTGTCAACGCTCGCAATACATTAAGTATATATAGCTCGCGCGATGCCACCTCTGCCGCTAATAACTCCTTGGGACCTTGCAGGTGATCTCACTTACGCGCAGGAACACAACAACCTTCCAGGGAGTTATTATTTGGCTGCGGTTTTTTGCAAGGTGGAGATACTTTCCCAGACGGGGCTGCTTTGATGCGCCCTACCTCTTTTAAAATATACACTGATAGACATAACTCAATCTAGCAAATTTAATTATACTTATGCAATATGGTTAGGATGGAAAGGTTTAAATGTCCTCTTTTCAGTATATGAATTTTTGTTTGTAAAAAAATGCAATACAAACTGAAAAGTGTAATGAAGTAGAGAAGGAAAGAAAAGATGAAAAAAAAAATGATAGTTCTGAACAATTAATTTTTTTCTCTAATAACGTTTTTTTTTTCATAATTCATATTAATTTAGTCAAAAAAAAATCTGTACTTGGTGTTTCCACCCCTTGCCCTGATTACAGCTTGTAATCGATTTTTTATTGACCTGATAAGTTTTTTGACAACTGCCTGTGGTATGGCATCCCGTTATTCAGTCATTGCAATCTTCAGGTCATTGAGTGATGTAGGAGCTGGATTACGCTTTCACACTCTTCTTTTAAGTTCATCCCACAAGTGCTCGATTGGGTTGAGATCGGGGCTTCGCGCTGGCCACTCCAGTGTTGTTGTTGGTATTCCGATCTCGGATAAGTACTGCCGCACCGACGCAGCAACATGAGGCCTCGCATTATCCTGCATTAGGATGAAGTTCTTACCAACAAATCCTACGTAGGGTACGACATATTCTTGGAGAATGTCTTCAATATTCGCGTGAGCATTTAAGTCACCTCTGCCAGCACCGACAGGCACAAACACCAAGTTGATATTTGCGTCTAACGAAATGCCTCCCCACACCATGACCGAACTTCCTCCGTACGCAACCGTTTCAGAGATGCAGCACTGCGCGTAACATTCTCCAGGCCTGCTATAAATGTCCTCTTCCGTCGTTGCCATTTAAGCACATTCGAGACTCGTCGGAAAATAAGACGAAGCGTCATTGATCCAAGGTCCAATTCATGTGATTTCAAGTGGACCGATGTCGCGTTTGCCGATGTGCTGTGGTCAATTGGTGTCAGGTTGGTCTCTTTGGTATCAGGTCAGCCTCCTTCAGTCTCCTAGCAACTGTTCTTCGACTCACAGACCGATCTCTAACTTGACGGAGCTCCTGCTGGATCGCAACAGCAGTCATGTGCCGATTTCGTAGCGACGTCACAATCACAAATCGGTCGTCTTGCTCAGAAGTACATCTTCCTCTGCCTGATCCTGGTCTGGGAATGACGGCGCCGGTCTCCAAATGCCGTCTGTATACTCTGGAAACTGCTAATTGGATTATATGCAAGCGCGCAGCGACTTGCCTTTCGTTACGTCCTTCTTGCAATAGGGCAACAGCTTCAACGGCCTCTGTCGGAGTGGTGTCCATTTTTCCTTGTTGTTATCACTCAGTAATTAGCGTAGGTGTTTACGGATCAAAGTCCGGGAGGCAAAATGAAAAAAACATAATTGAATAGCACTCCTTTGGAAGGTATGGAAGGCGCGCAATTCGTACGTAGCTATCGGGAAAATGAGACAAATTGGCGGGTAAATTGACTAAATTCGTTTTAATTAAAAAATACTTTTTAGTTTTTTATTCTGGCTCTGGATACCTGCCACTTGAAAATGACAACAACATATACATTATGACATATAATACTTTTTGTAGAGTGAGTTATTTTTCCAAATGACCGACAAGAAAACTTGAGTTGATTTTTTAGTCCACCAGTGTAGTTGTTTGCCTACCAGATAAATGGTTGTATTTAAAATAATTGTTTTCTTTACTGGCTTTCAGATTTTTCTTGCCATCACTATCTGAAATCTTGCAAGCTCCGCCGACGGCTGAGTTGGAGCCTCTGACCGATGGACAAATCACACAGACAGATGAACAAGACATGGGCATGACCTACGCTGAGCTCTCAGAATTCGGTCGCCTCCGGAAGACGCAGAACTGCGGCCCATTCAGCATGTATCAGAAACTTGTGCATAAATGGAGTGACAAATGCCCACCGCAAGAGGTATTTATATACTGTAATTGCGCAACAAGTTCTTCTTTTACCGAAGTGGTAAGACCATACTTTAACCACGCCGATTAATAGTGAATTGGCACAGGGCCGTGTTATCAAATTGTCATAAAACCGACATAATCCATTGACACGCTGCAGTCGATGTTGCTTAACTAGGGCGTACGATTAGATAGATATAGATTAACGACGCTATCGAAGTTTTCATATTTAATTAGAATATATACTTTAATAAGTACACGTGATTAAGTACGAACCGAGCTGAGGAAGGCCAAGACTTACCTACCATGATCAAATTGGTCGTGTTCTATCAGAAGGTGATGTCAGGAGCCCTAGAAACCGGCGAGTGTGCATGAAAAGAGCAATGAATGTTAAAGAAGCGAGTGAGGTATGTAACGATCGAGCCACGTGGCGCTCGGTTCTCTCTGCCTACCCCGTAAGGGACTTGGCCTAACCACGTCAACGCCTCCCAATTTTTTCCGGGCCCCTTACTGCCCCCCTCTAGGCCTTCAGGGCCCACAAGGGGGCGTTATCGCCCACTTTGAGAAAGACTGCTCTAATTTAATGGCTATAAGTATTGTAAAATAAAGTCGACTCTGAAATGTGTAACAACAGCAATTTATGTAATTTGTCATTAGGAGAAACATTATATAAGCAAACTGCTCAAGCACGGGCAGGCATTTCAATTTTCATGGAGGTCTTTTGCCTATAAGCATAATATAGAACTTTTTGAGTTTGTAAGGCTCCGCTTTATACTATATAACTGCATGTAAAGTAGCGTTATTTATTTTTGGTTTTTAAATGATACATTTGTTTAATGATAGGTGTCAGAGAAAGTGAAGCATTTCTTTCGTTGCTATGCGATCAATCGGCACAAGATGACAGTGCTGACTCCGTCGTACCACGCCGAGACGTACAGCCCGGACGACAACCGCTTCGACCACCGACCGTTCTTGTATAGAGTGCACTGGAACTGGCAGTTTAAGGCTATTGACGATGCTGTAAGTGTTTGCTATTTTGTTGTTCATTTTCATGTCACTTTGGCTACTTAAAGTAATAAAACGTGGGGTGGTAAACAAGGATACGGTCCACCTGATGTTAATTGGGTACTTAGCCTATGAACACATGCATGCAGTACAATGAGTATCGTTCATCCGTTATCATAGCTACCTACACAGCAAAGAGCTTAATGGAGTTGTTAATTGGTCCAGTCGGATCAAATAATTCAAGTAAGGTCGGTCGCTTCGACCTACCTCTAAAACATTTACTTACTGGCTTTATTATTGTTCTGTTTATTACCGATCAATAACGAATGCATTGCCAACTCTCAATGATTATTACAGAGAAGGTATAGTAGTATTATTATTATTAGAGCCTACTTGATCCTATATGTATATGTTCCTATATATATTCTTGTTTTTTTATATAAAAAATAAATCATTTTTTTTATGAAAGTATACATTTCATAAACGGAGACAACATAACTTTTGTGTCATTTTATTTACATCTCTGCTATAGAAATCCTGCGGACGACAATAACACAACTTTTTGTCTATTTAATCGAATTTTAAACTAATAGATTTTTTTTTTTTTTTTTGGAGGGTAGCTGTGAATCAAGTGATACGTACAGTTTTAAAGCTCCCAGTTTTTAATTAATTATATTGTAAATACAAAACTTTTTACCTTAAGTTTTGGCTCTTTGAGTTGATGGCTCAGTAAGCCTTCACCGCCAGCTATATTTCTACACTCCTATCACATTATCCTGCTTGGAAATACACAATATTATAAATACACAATTTACTTGACACTAAAATGGACCACTTAGCACTACTGCAGAAGAATGTTAATGAAATGACCGAGATGTTCTCATCCAAAATGGCATCCTTCGAGGATTCCCTTAACTGCAGCAAGGTACAGGACATCAACTCCTTGAATAGTGAGTTTCAAACTTTTAAAACTTTTATTTGGAAAGCTGTATCGGGCCTTAAAATACAAATGGAGTTAGTTCTAGATACTCTTGATTGTTTGGAGATGAGATCTCGTTCTAATACTCTGTTACTACATGGACTACCAGAGACAGCTTCAGAGAATATTATACACAAAGTCATCAACTTGTGTAATGAAATAATGCTTTTGCCTGTAGTGACAGAGAAGACTTTGTTGAGTTGTCTGCGTCTGGGTAGAAACGTCTTGACTGATAAGCCGCGCCCAATACTAATTAGATTCCAGGAGCATCTTGTGCGTAACCAAGTATGGGCTTCAAAGAAGCGTCTCAAAGCTACTGGTTATACTGTGTCTGAATTCTTGACCAGAGGTCGGCATGCTGTGTTTCTTGAAGCTCGCAAAGCATTGGGGGTTGGGGGCTGCTGGACGAACGGTGACGGCACGATAGTTGTCAACTGCCCCAATAGTGTTCGGAGAAAAATCATCTCAAAAACTGAATTGCAGAGAGTTCTTGAAATGCAGGCCGAAGTTAAGGATAAACCCTCTAGTGCATCGTCTTCCAGCGTTCGATCAGTTACAAATCCAGTTTCCACCGGCCTCGGTGAGCCACAGCAGAAGAACAACAAGTCACGCAGTGTGAGACTGCAGGGTAAACTCCACAAGACGTGAAGACATGTGTTGTGCTACGTTTTTAACATTTTTTTAAATAGGTTATTTCTATGTTACGGCTATTTTTTTGCATAAGTGTTCAATCGATTCCTCAGTTTACCTATTAGTTAACATTGTTTGGTTGTAGGTAGCCATTACTCATGCATGCATGAGCCTCTTAGAAGTCGTATGTTTTTATTTTTTCACTCACTATAGGTAGGTAGGTACATTTTTACAGTTATTATATAAAAATATTTGCAATTTTGCATGATACGGTTTTAAAATTGAGTAGGTTACTGGTTTGATGGGTGATTCATTCATAATACGTCATAATGTCACTGTCACTCACAACACACATGTCAATCTGATGACATTGACATCTGTGTATAGTCTAATAGTTTTAAAGGTATTTACACACGATCAAGTTACGATCACAAACATTTGTAAATAAAAGAGTGGTAAAAGTTGTAATAATTTTAATTTCTTTTTAGTGCTTCGTTGTAGAAAGTGAGTGACAGAATAGACTTGTATTCCCAGGTATTGTTCGTTTCGTTAATGACTTTGTTAAAGTGTATTTTGTCTTATACTTTGATTAGGATCAGCTGGCGAGTGATTGGGGTTGGTCTGTTGACTTGTATTATTTTATTTTAGTTATTTATTTTATTACTTATTATATATTTATTGTATACATTTATTTATATATAGTGTATTGGTTCAATGCTACATTTACTTGATGAACAACCAGAAGACGAATATTTCTCTCTGACGTCATCTTCCGATACTCTATACAGTTTAGATAGTTCAATAGAAGACACTTCTCTTAGAGCTAACGTAGATAGAGAATTGTCATCATATGTAAAAAATTTCAATGTTGCTCACATCAATGCTCAGAGTATTGCTGCGCACTATGCTGACTTCCTTACTACTTTTACTAATAGTAACATTCAAGCTGTACTTGTATCCGAAACCTTTCTAAAACCCAGTCTTTCATCTTCTTTATACCCACTACCTGGATTTAGATTAATGCGGAATGATCGTACATGTTCTAGGCAGGATAGTTCTAGTCGAATGGTTGGCTATGGCGGGGTTGCCATCTATGTGCGTAGTGACATACCTTGTCGAGTTCTCTCCCTTTCCTCCCCTGAGTTACAAGCGCCGGAATATCTCTTTTTGGAACTCAATATTTCTCATAGCAAGGTTCTGCTAGGGGTCTATTATAGTCCTTCCTTGCATGTGAACTACTTCAACTCTTTTGAAACAGTGTTATCTGATTTGTGTCCACAATTCGATCACGTTATCATTATGGGAGACTTTAACACATGCCTCATTAAGGATGACCATCGCGCAAGGAGATTGCTGTCTGTGCTTGAGTCTGTCAATTTACATTGTCTTCCTCTTGGTCCTACTCACTTTCCACCCTCTTCATTGCTGGATCTAATTATAACTTCTTCACCTGAGTTAGTGTCCACTCATGGCCAGTTTAATGCTCCTCTTTCTCATTGTCTGTGTGTGGCTTTCTCATGTCATGATCTTGTGTTTGCGTCATTCAAACTGCGTGCCCCTAAGCGAAAGCATAGAGTTATTATAGTGCGCCATTATGAGAAAATGGACCTAAATGCACTACGAAATGATTTCTCCAGTACTGATTGGGAGCCTGTTCTTTCAGCAAAGGATGTCGATTCCAAATTGGAGGCCTTCAATTCCATATTTAATTCTTTATATGCGAAGCATGCTCCTCTTACGCCAGTCCGGGTCAAGCATTATCCTGCTCCTTGGTTGACAACTGCCATCAAAAGTCTCATGTCTAAGCGAGATAGAGCTAAAATTAAGTTAAGACACGATCCTTCTGAGTAAAATCGTACCACTTATGTTACATTGCGTAACCGTTGCAATATAGCGGTGAGAGAGGCGAGACGGCATCACATTCACTCTTCATTAGAAAATTGTTCACCACATCAAATGTGGAAATTTCTTCGTAGTATTGGTGTGGGTAGGGATCGGCCCGGGACGGATAGTGATTTAGATCTCAATAAGTTAAACAAGCACTTTTGTAAACCTCCGGATGGCATGAACCCTCTTATTAAAAGTGACACACTATGTCATTTATCTAATTTTCCTCTCCCTAACCATGCAGAATTTGATCTTGGGTTGATTACGGATATTGAGGTCATTAAAATTATAGGTTCGCTTAAGTCCAGAGCGGTTTAGGAGGACGGTATTTGCCTTGACATGATTGTTCCGGTAGTTAAAACAATTGCCCCAATTATTGTGGATATTCTGAACTGCTCTCTGTCTTCGAGCGTTTTTCCGTTGCTTTGGAAATTGTCTCATGTCATCCCTCTCCCAAAAAAACCAAACCCAACCTCCTTCTCCAACTTTCGCCCGATATCCATTCTTCCCGTTCTTTCAAAAGTCTTGGAGCACTTTGTACACCAGCGTATCTCAAGTTACCTGAGGGAGCACAATCTCTTGTCTCCATACCAGTCAGGTTTCCGTAGCGGTCATGGCACGGTATCAGCCTTAGTGAAGATTACCGATGACATCAGATTTAATATTGAACATAAACAATTATCCATCTTATGATGGTGATTTCGATGTTCTACTCGGTATTCTTCGAACTTTTAATTTTTCGTCTTCAACATTGGCCTGGTTCCGGTCCTACTTGGTGGGCAGGCGTCAACTAGTTAAGGTTGCTGACAGCCGTTCGGACTGGTGTGAGATACTTGCTGGGGTACCACAGGGCGGAATTTTATCTCCTATTCTATTTTCGCTATTTATTAATAACATTGTTTCCTCTCTTGAATCTTCTTTTCATCTTTACGCTGATGACTTACAAATATACACGTCTGCATCTTTCGAAGAATTTTCACACGCAGTCCGCGTCATCAACAAAGATCTCACCTCTATTGCTGAATGGTCTAATAAGTTCGGGCTTACTATTAATGCCACTAAATCTCAAGCTATTATTGTGGGTAGCCCACACTTTATCGCAAAAATTAAGAACATCAATCACTCTAATGTTGTCTATGATGGTAGTATAATTCCTTACTCAACCTCGGTTCGGAATTTAGGCATCACCATGGATGAAACTCTTTCTTGGGCCCCTCAAGTCAATGAGGTTAGTAAAAAAATTCACGCATCGCTGCATTCCCTCAAACGCCTCCAAAATTTTCTCCCGATGGCGACAAAGATTACGTTGGCCCGGAGTCTCTTACTCCCCTTACTGGATTATGGCGATGTTGCAAGTCTCGACCTTTCGGAAGAGTTACTAGATAAGATGGAGCGACTTCAAAATGTGTGCATTCGATTTGTTTTCGGCCTACGAAAATTCGATCACATCTCAGAGTTCCGAAAACAATTGGGTTGGCACTCTATCAGGATACGTAGAAATATTCATGTGATGACGTTTCTTTATAAAGTGTTATTTTCACCTAATTCTCTCTAATCTTACCTCCGTGATAATTTTCAAATACGGGATATCGATAGTCGATTACGTTCTTGTGATAGTCTTCGGCTGGATATTCCACTCCATTCCTCTAAAACCTACTCTAATTCTTTCACGGTCAAGGCGGCAACGCTTTGGAATTCGCTCACCACCCCTGTAAAACTGGCTACGTCATTGGATTCTTTCAAGGCTCGTCTTCTCAAATTTGTCAATGCAGTGGATTGAGCTAATACTCTTTAGTAGCTAATGTTCATGTAATATGTGTAGAATTACTATGTATAGCATTTGTTTTACTGTTAAGTATGTATATTGTTTATGTATGTATGTGTATATATGTATGTATGTAATTAGGTATTTATGTATGTGGGATTTATATATATATATATGTATATATTAATCTATTATTAATTATTCATATTTCTCATTGGTTTTGCCCTCGCCACTCTGCACTAAAATCTATAATCACTCAAAGGTTGGCTGGTAGAGATCTCTTATAGAGATAAGTCCGCCTTTGTACATTTATAATTCTATTTTTATGTTTACTGTACTATGAGTGTACAATAAAGAAATTACAAACAAACAAACAAACAATACATTATCCTAATCCTGAAAAAAATTTAAACCATTTTGAGTAAGATCTGTACATTGGAGAGGTTTTGGTTATGATTCCTGTGTTTTAAGAATTTCTAGTGTACAGTATATGAACAAGCTTTGTCCTAAAGATGGAGTGAATTGGAACACTTGACAAGTCTTGGTTTTATGACAATGGGTTTGTCGCCTATTTTGCTATTCGTCTCAGTACTCGCCCTCAGTGGGTACTACCCTATGTAGTAATTGTTGTGCCAGGTCTCAAAAAGCTGTGCAGGAATAAACAATGCTCCCACGGGCACACCATTTACTCACAAGTAGCTTCTTTTGACTCAATTTGCAATTTGGTTTGGCTACTTTTCCTATTGTCTAAACAGAGTATGACGGACGTTTTTGGTTATCGTACGTCAACTCGTTACTTTTTATCACAAGAGATAATCGATGCAGAATTTGTGTGGCTCTTCAACAAGTCGATACTACTTCGACGCGCTTTGTTGTTTTTACAGTTACAATTGGATGTAAATTAATCCGTATCAATTTATCACTTACTGTGAAAGTTGCTGCCAATTCCGACGTACTATGAAATAAAGCTTCCGCTATTGTTTTCTGTCTATCGTTACGACTTTCGTCTCCGATCTGAGGGACTCATACTTCATATAAAAGAATCTGGAACTGAAGCGATCAAACCAAATACACGACTTGCGTTCACTCGGTGTATGTACATTGTCCATTTACGTCGATAATATTGTCTTTGCCTCGTTGGTACCACTACGGAATATTCAAAATATTGTACAATTTACATGAAATTTGATCTAACCTGCTTTGTGTGCTGCTTCCGCCACCAATTAGTTCATGCGGCGCCGGAGTGCACCCACCCACTACTGTTAGTTGATGCAACATGCCGACGCTGCCATGGCTGCTCCGGTAGTCTCTATTTTATGCAATTTGATCATAGGTAAAGACTATTACTGTTTTCTAGAGAAAAAAAAAATATCTAAAATTTTAGGTGTTGTTATAAAAACTACTTTTTGTATTCCAGGTTGCGCAAATGACAAAAGATAAAAGGGGTTCGAAGTCGGGAGTGGAGCATTCTCAAGCAAAACAAGACACCGGCAAACCGAACAGTGGTACTGCATCCAATGTGAATGCACCCTTCAACATGAGAGGCGACAGGAAGGGTGTACTTATTTAGCCATTAAATACAATTTTATGATGAATAATTAAATCGGTCACATTTAGTACTATTTTATGACGAATAATTGGATCTGTCACACTTAGAACTTAGCACACTTTGAATGTTTTCGGAACCGTACCTGCTGTGACACTAGCCACTCGCGAACAGAATAATAGAAACGTCTCACGTCTTAGCATTGCATCTTATATGTCGTATATCCCACTGCAAGCCGCTTGTCTCAACAGAGGTTGTGAAAAAACCAGCAGTTCGCCAGACCGGCCAGCTACTTAATGTAGTAGTAATATAGTATGAAAAGACACTAAAATATTTAATCATTGGAAGTAGGAATTAATTTTCCGTACTAGACGGACGATTTTCACGTTCTGTCATATCGGATATGGATCTCGCTTCACCCGAAAAACTGACACGTCCAGTCTGTTCAATTATGAATTGCCGGAGGCTAGTGCTAGAGCCTAACAGCTATTATCTATCTAAAACAGCCAGTAAAAATAAACGGATAGATGATGTACATTCGAAATACATTAACCTCAGCCGAGGAACAAATATTTATTTAAAACTATTAGTAAAATGTAATAAGTAGATCTTTCTTATGGTCCTCCTACTTGTCATGTTATGTGTGAATAAACAAAAATGTGAAAACAACATCGAAATTTACAGGGAAATTTTTTTCTTATCCATCATTGACGTATTAGAGATAAGCAACGCACAAAGATTAGTTTTCACATTTATTTTTCTACCGTATTTACTTACTAGAGTGATGCATTTTACGGGTAAGTGATGTTAATAAATAAGTCTACTACTTTAATCATGTTCGATCTATTACTTGTCACTTTAAATATGATTGCCAACGCTGTACCTTGTATTGAGAGAAATTCAATATATTTCTATATTCTATGTATATGTTTTATTTACTATAGGACATATTTTTATATTTTGACAATATAAAATTTAAATGAACAAATGTCGTACTTATACATATACGAGTTACGTAACGTTTCCAAGATAATATGTTATCTCGGAAGAAAAATATAGGTATATACCGGCCCGGCCATAACTTCTGTTACAAATGTTGTTGAATATGCATTAATTTTTTATGAAGTAATGCAAGCTTAATAAAATTCAGATATATTTATGGAATTCTCGCAAAAAAAAGAAAAGTCAGTTAAAAAACATTTTGTTGACGTAGTTTTCTAGTGTAAACAAATCGTGCGTTTATCTAACCAAATAAATTATTTAATTTTATGACGCTGTAACTAAACGGGACCAATTTTGTCGCGGTAGCTGAGCCTTAGTCTTCCTTGGCTCTGGTATTACCCCACATTCGGGTTATACATCTTTTTCGGCGTTCATTCCCCCTGAATTTATTCCACCACAGCTTTCACGACCGTGTTTATTCTACTTTTACGCTCTCTCTATCATACGCAGGTCTTTTTTTACTTTAACGTGAGTTCAATTAAGAAAAGATTTGTATAGCCCCAGGGTTAAAAATGAAGTTTTTGAAATTAATTCAACTATTCGATCACTCCTTCCCGAAATTCAATTAAAAATAAAAATATGTGGTGGTATTAACTAGTCCTTGTAATTTATTCTATTTAATTAATTTCACCTTGCCTAATCCGATTACTGCTTGTAACAGAGCCTATATTTGTTGCACTGCGCAAACTAGGTTTGGTGAGTGTCTTATAAATTAATTTATTTCCAACCCAATTTTTGTATTACGTAGTAGCATTGTTACTAGTACACAGTCTTAATGTATCGCACTCGAAATTAATATTATACAAATATATTTCATTATATGTTTGTCTATATTGTTATACACACATTGCACATTGTTATATTATTTGCACAGTTTGGACGTTTTTACCTCATTCGTAATATACGTTCGTAATATACACAAAAATATACATATTAAGTATGTAGATACGTACACGTACGTATCTACATACTTTATTATATAAGTCGGAAAATAAACAAGCATACGGTCGAAAATCGTCCGAATCCGAAGTTTATTAACGTCAGCAATTCAAGGAGCATCGCCCACCCGCCGCCACTCTCTCTGCTAACACACCGACTCCTCAGGAGATTATTAATTACCTCACTCGCTCACAGGAAAACAACAACCCTCTCAGGCACTTGTTATTTGAATGCGGCCGTCTATGAGGTGGAGGTACTCCCGCAGGGCTGCTTTGATGCGCCCTACTTTTCTTTAAGTATATTTACTACATTGATTTTAGTCAATACAAAAACAAATACAAGAAAAAGCATGCTCCGTTGTTTCGGGCATATTAAACAGATAAACGCCGCAGAAGTAGAAGGGTATAGAAGTCCTCGAACGCCAAGACTAGTCCATCATGACCAAATTAGTCGTGGCGAGTGTGCATGAAAAGATTTCTCCAGTTGGACTGCTTATTAAATACTAGCGACCCGACCCGGTTGCACACGGGTAGACAGATAGAAACATAAATTAGTACTTTATTTTATCAAGCAGAATTTAACTAATAGATTAAGCATAGGGCTGTTCACTCACACCGCCATATTCTTACTATTTGGTATTTTCATAGGCGTTGTAACTTCTAAATGACGACTCCTATTCAAATAATTTAAAAAGGAATTTATTATTGCATAATCAAGGTTGATTATGAAACTATTTCGTTAGATAAGGATTAACATGAACATCATGATATGAATGTGAAAAACAAAGGCTTATTGTTACACTAATTGTATTATATAATTAATGATGAGTATTGCTTATAGTGCTCACTATTTTTAATAGTTTTTTGCAAAGAATAGTTGATCCACCCAATGGGATCAACTATTCTTTGCAAAAAACTATTAAAAATATTTAACTATGTAAAAACAATAGTTCCACTACCACACCACACACACAAAATGGCGGAATGTCATTGCATCATCCTCAGGCATTAATTGCCACAATTGAGACTGTTAGAGCCATCTATGTTTTTATCTATAACTTTTAAGAACAGTAACTTAGCGGACATCTGTTTGGGTCAATTTGTTCATTTTTATCTAAATAGCAAAACTTAAAAATCTGGGAAGCATTTAAGGGCGTTTAGAAACCGTTGTAGAAAATAACATGAGTAGAAATAAATACACTTTTATATAAAATTTTAAAATTATTGCGTCAAGGAGCTATTGTAGAAGACGTGGGGACAGGAATAATTTGTATGGGGAGTGAATCTTGTCACCTAAGTTACCATAAAAGCAATAAAAAATAATTAGTTAATTATTATATAGTTGAACGTTCTTTAATATCAATTCTAAGTATTCTAAATTACTGTTTGGATATAAAATTACAGCGAACTATTGTTTTTATATAGTTAAATATTTTTGATTGATGGATGGACATGTTTTTTGCAAAGAATAGTTGATCCACCCCATTACATGTAGTGTAATAATTTATGTAACATCAATAGTTTTCACAGTGCACGACTAGCACGACAAATAATGATTTTCGTAGCCAAAGTTTTGATACTTTACATCACGCGCGACGCGACTTTGCCACCAACGCTCGTGGGTTCGATTCCCACACAAGGCAAACATTTGTGTGCATGAACATGTCTGTTTGTCTTGGTCTGGATGTTTTTAATGAGGTAGGGCGCGCCAAAGCAACCCGTCTGGGGAAGTACCGCCACCTCACAGAAAACCGCAGCCAAATAACAACTCCCTAGAGGGTTGTTGTGTTCCTGCGTGTGAGTGAAGTCACCAGTAGGCTCCCAAGGAGTTGCTTTGTAAGCAGCAGAGGAAGCATACGTAATACATCGCAAGCGTTAATAGGCTACGGTGCCCGCTTTACATCAGGTGGGCCGTATGCTTGTATGCCTCCCGACGTAGTATAAAAAAAAAATAGCCCTTGTTACTCGATTAGAACGTAGCTTTCTATATGTGAAAGAATTTTTAAAATCGTCGTTATTATACCTGCGCGTTAGTGAGGTTACCACGTGAACGAGGTTACTCCGGGGTAGCGGAAGCGATACTTCCATTGCAAGCGATCGTAGGATGGACTAACCGCTTTACATCAGGCGGACCGTATGTTTGTTTCCACCCTACGTTGAGTAAGAAAAATAGTATAGGCGTTTACGATACAATAAACTCAAGTACGAGCACAATTGTTCACGCATATGTGGTTGTTTTTGTAATATCTATAGTAAATACAACTGAAAAAATAATCACTTTTAATTATTATACCTATTCAACTATCGATACCTTTATATCATTTGCCTTACTAGCGCCAAACAATAGATGATAATGGCTAACATCTGCAAATTATTTATTTTTGCATGGCATCGGTGACCATGAGACCTATGTGTGTGTTATGTACACTGAAGTTCTGAACGTCGAACAGAACAATATAGAACACTCGGATATAGGAGTCGAGCTATGAGCAATTTGAAATCATGTCGTTCCTGTTTTATATTCTGATTGATATTTAGAGTAGAGTGACTTTAAATCTTATTGCAAGGTCGAAAATGGGTATCCATAAACCTTGTGTTTCAAGCTTCTATAAAATCACTGAGAGAGCGTTTTTTTGACGTGACCAACTGCACTGTCAAAATGGCGGGTGTTTGTAATTTACGGTTATTCTTTGTATTATAAATTTTATGTATTTATAATACAAAGAATAACCGTTATAAGTTGTTGTGTTTCTGCGTGTTAGTGAGATCATCAGTAAGCTCCTAAGCAATTGCTGTGTTAGCAGTAGAGGTAGCATCGCGTCAGTGATACTTAATGTATTACAAGCGCGTATAGGCTATGGCAACCATTTTACATCAGGCAGGCCGTATGATTGTATGCCTCTCGATGTTGTATAAAAAAATGTTTTGAACAAGAGTAATGTTAATTAACTATTTCGAAATAATCAGTAAAATCAGTGCTAGAAATAACATAATAAATTTTTCAAACATAGATTTTTCGTGTATTTAACTGTTTTTATTTTTACAACTTTTCCCAAATTTACCCTATGTATTCCGTCTTGTCAATTTATACTCGTACATACTCGTAGTTAAATTTGCTGCTGATAAGTACGGTGATTTATCTAATTTAATCATAGTACTTTTTGTATGCCATACCTGTGGGGTTATTTCGACGAGCTCGGTGGCGCAGTGGTGAAACGCGTTGTTACACTACTTTGACACCAACGCTCGTGGGTTCGATTCCCACACAGTACAAACATTTGTGTGCATGAACATGTCTGTTTGTCTTGGTCTGAGTATTTTCTATGTATAATAAGTATGTAATTACAAAAAAAAAATGTATTTACGTATGTTATCAGTTGTCTAGTACCCATAACACAAGCTTCGCTTACTTTGGGGCTCGATGGCGCTGTGTAATTTGTCCGACAATATTTATTATTTATTTATTTATTATTATTCACAGTGCCTCGGAAAGCCATATTCAAAACGGACTCGAAAAGTTTTGGCTCAGATTCCATTCATTTTGACAGATAACTTTCCGATGCCGATCGAATATCGCTTATCGAGGCAATGTGAATGAAACCCACACAGAACATCCATACTTCATCATCTCGATAGATGTGCTAAATCATAGCATCGGTTATGTTATCTGTTCTATTTAATTTATTATGAACTAATAGGCTAAGATTCCACCGCTCGATTCTGAAGGTATCTGTTTTTTTAATTAAACTTAATTTAAATGAATGATTAGTAAGTATGCAATGCATTAAGTCCGGGTTGCCATTAAAAAAATTGCCGCAATTACCTGTAATTAAATTTGGTATAATTAATTAATTAATTTATATAAATTGCAACTATATGTTTTTTTTTAATAAGCCTTACGTCATTTTAAAGGAAATGAAAATGATGTGTAGAATTCAAAAAAACAATGGTTGCCAGCTCCCAGTCAGCCGCAACCCTTGGGCTACCAGGTGTAAAGGGGTACATTACTGTTATTTATTTACAGTCATCTGTTTTTTTGATAAATATGACATCAAATTAAAGCTTAGTAGCTGCTGTACACGATAAACCATGGTTGCCAGTTAAAAATAGCCGCAAACAGTGGTTACCACGGTTTGAATTAATTACTTTTGCTGTCGTCGAGTGTAAGTGAATGAGAAAGGATGCACGGACTGTTATGTGCTGTAAACAAGAATATAACGTACTGTAGATATAGTAATATTGTTTTTAAAATTTTTATCTATGAAGCATGAATTTTTAAGAAGAATGAACATGTTTTTCGTGTAAGGTGCTTTGTCCTTGTTTATCGCACGAAACAACCGAAGGATCTTTCCTCTCTCGCTCACACTCATCTACAGCGAAAATAATTAATTTAAACCGTGGTAACCACTGTTTGCGGCAAAGATGAAGAACTATATGTTTTTTTAATAATCCTTTTATCAAAAAACATATAGTTGCAATTTATATAAATAAATTAATTACACTTAATTTAATTACAGGTAATTGCGGCTAATTTGTTATTGTCAACCCGGACTTAATGCATTGCATACTTACTAATCATGAATTTAAACTAAGTTTAAGTAAAAAAAACAGATACCTGCAGAATCGAGCGGTGGGATCTCGGATTATAAATACTTGCTTATTACCACAGATCAAATCCGAATTAATTTTAATGTAATTAATAAGAAAAATATTGTTGTGTTTGCATCGAGTGGGCGGGTTGTGACTAATAGGAATTGTAGGAAATAAAATAAAATAAAAATGACGTGATTTTTGTGGAATTATTTATTTGTCAAGAGGCAGTGCGTTAAACGAGCGTGAGTGACCCGGTCTCGTAGAAGCACACGTTGAAATTATTACATCATTGTTACCAGAATGATCCTGAAAGAATGACGGTTTATATTATAAAAGAAACTGTTCAATTAAGTTATTAATTTTATTGAAGTCAAAATGATCAAAACAATGATATGAATAATTATCGACTTCAATTAAGTCGGTTTCACTTTTTTGGTAATAAGTTTTTGTTTTGTGGCTAACATTTTATTTTATCAAATCTTCAGCCAGGCAGTGAGATGAGTATGTTCTGATATAAAGACCTCGAAATTTATGTTCATATAATTCATAACAATCATAACAGTATGTTCCAGAGGTTCGTAAACATCTCCGGCAGGGATATACTACTCTGTGTAAAAAGTATCGGG
Organism: Pyralis farinalis; assembly: GCA_947507595.1. Taxonomy (NCBI): domain Eukaryota; kingdom Metazoa; phylum Arthropoda; class Insecta; order Lepidoptera; family Pyralidae; genus Pyralis; species Pyralis farinalis. Next base: position 26,547,558 of record OX382264.1, on the reverse strand, counting down.
AATATGTCAATAAAAAGACCCGCGTAAAAGAGGTCGTTCTAATTTTTTTACTGCATGTTGGTAGCACTGTACTGATTTAGCGCGCAAAATTTGAGCGGGATCTGTCATTTAATTTGTTTTAAACTACACTTTTTGTTGGTCATAGTTTTGAGTCCTCGGCGATTTTTACAATGGAAAATATTGTTGAACAAAGAGTGTGCCTTAAATTTTGTGTTTCAAATGATATTTCATGTGGTGAATCACTAAAAATGTTGCGAAATACCTACGGCGAATCGTGTATATCGAAAACAAGGGCTTATGAATGGTATAAGGCTTTTAAAGAAGGCCGAGAAGTAGTAGTAGACTTGCCTCGTTCTGGTAGACCTTCAACCGCTACGACCAGAGAAAACATCGACAGAATCAAGAAGCTAGTGCTCGAAAATCGACGTATGAGTCTGAGAGAGTTGGCTAGTGAGGTGAACATATCTTTTAAGTCCGTCCACAACATTCTCATTGACATTTTAGGCATGAAACGCGTCGCCGCTCGACTAGTTCCAAAAGAGCTCAATTTTGTTCAAAAAGCGCAGCGAAAGCATGTCGCTGAAGACATGGTTTCCCGAGCTTCTACGGATCCGACCTTTATGAAACGTATAATAACTGGCGACGAGACATGGGTTTATGAGTACGACATGCAAACAAGCCAACAGTCTTCAGAATGGCGTCTCGAAAACGAGCCGAAACCCAAAAAACCGCGGCAAAGTCGCTCCAAAATCAAGGTGATGCTGACAGTTTTTTTTGACTACCGTGGTGTAGTTCACTCCGAATTCCTTCCAGAGGGAGAAACAGTGAATAAAGAATATTATTTAGGCGTCATGAAGCGTTTGCGTGAGAGTATCCGCCGAAAACGTCCAGATTTGTGGCAACACAACTCATGGATGCTGCACCATGATAATGCACCATCACACACAGCCATTATAGTGAAAGAGTTTTTAGCGAAAAATTCAACAAAAGTTCTCGACCAAGCACCGTATTCACCTGATATGGCTCCGTCTGACTTTTTTTTATTTCCCAAGTTAAAATTACCACTTCGAGGAAAACGTTTTGAGTCGATAGAAGCCATAAAAGAAAATTCGCTGAATGAGCTAAAGGCCATACCGCAAATAGCCTATGAAAAATGTATGGAAGACTGGGTGAAGCGGTGGAGATGTTGTATTGCAAGCGATGGGGCCTACTTTGAAGGCGATAAAATAAATTTAGATGAATAATTTGTATTTTTTGTTTTATTGACAAATTCCCGATACTTAGTACACAGAATGTATATATAAATAAATAAATATATATATCTTCACGTCAGGGCCCTTACGGGATATGCAGAGAGAACAGCGCCACGCTTGTCTGTTCTCAGGACTCTTGACATCGCTTTCTGATAAAACTCGACCAATTTGGTTGTGGTAGGCATATAAAGAAATAAAACCAGTCAAGTGCGAAATGGACTCATACATCGCGAGCTCCGTGCATTTCTAAGTTTGGACGATTTTACGCTTTTTGAATGAGATTGCTAGTTAGAAATAATATTCTATTTTTCATCATCTTTGCCCAAACTGCATCAGATCAAACCTTACACCTTATTAACCTAAAACTCGTGGTCAAGTCCGTGTCAGAATTTTACCTTAAGTTCATCTAAGGAAGTTTAAGGTAAAAGTCAGACTCGTAACTATTTGAATGATTTTGAGAATTGCCTTGGCTTCCTTGGTTTCCTATTTACTTTTACCTTTCTTTCAATTGTTAGTTTTTATAAAGGTTCTCATGAAGATGTCGTGCCGTACCAAGTGTTCCAACATATTTCCTTTTCTGTTCTCATTGATATTTTGTTAAAAAGAAAATGTAAGCAACGCATTATTTGGCAGACTTCATTGTTAAAAAAAACGAGATTCACCACATATGTAACTTATTACAAAATATACAAAAATTAAAACATGTCATTTATTACTGACGTAACCCACAAAATGTCAGAATCTTATCACGATTAGATGTTTATATACTGGAAATTATCAAAATTCCTCTAGTGTAAAGTGTGGTATTTGCCATGGTTAAATTTTCTTTGACGATCAATTATGTTTCTTAGTCTGTAAATAGTAGTAGCTACGTGGGATACTCAGAAAGTTTTACGAAAATAAAAAAAAGTGTTCTATAGGTAAATATCTTTTTATGAAATCTTTTCAAAGTACTCCCTACTAGCCCTTTATACAAAGTTTCATACGTCTGAACTAGTTTTCGAAACACTTTTCAGTCCGCCGCAGATACCTCATTCACAGCCTGCACGAACGCTGACAACGTAGGTACCTTCTGACAACGAAAATTGTATCCCGAGCTGATTTTTTATTTTCGGGAATAAAATGAAGTCACACGGTGCTAAGTCAGGGCTGTAAGGAGGGTGACCCAGGAGTTTGACCGGCGTGCTGTCCAGGAAGTTCCTTGTTTGTGAGCGCGGTGTGCATGGGCGCGTTGTGGTAGTAGCCCGAGGAGCCCTGTGTTTGGTCGCTTATTACTCACAACAGAGAAAACTTCTGCCAAGCATTTGGTAGTATACCATTCGGCGTCGATGCTTCTTTGATTCTGTAAAGGTATTGACACCAGGTAGTCACTCAAATTGAAAATTTGATTGTTCGTTTTGAAACACCCAAACCGTCGACTGGCGCTTCGTTTCTGGATTGTATCGATAAATCCAGGACTCATCACCTATAATGATGTCGTATACACGCCGAGACGAGCCTGCTTCAAATTTGTTGATCATATCACGACGCCATTCCACCTGGGCCTGCTTCTGAGCAATGGTGAGGTTGCGCGGCACCCAGCGTGAAACTATCCTCACGCGAAGATGCAAGTGTAGAATCTCGTGAAGGCTTCCCGATGCAATCTGCAGTATGTACTGAATCTCCTGATATAATATATATAACTCGCCTATTGGGTTGGATTAAATTTTTCACTGCTAGCATGTTTTTTTCCGTAACATCGGGCGAACGAACACTTCTTTCTTCATCCCCTAAAGTTAGTCGACCACGCTTGAATTCGTTATACCAACGATACACGGTTTCCTTGGAAGGGCCTTCATTCATGAATGCCATTTGAAGTCTATCGTACGATTCGTCCGGTTACAAGCGACACTTTAATCGTAAAAAAATCATAGCGCGAAAATGTTCCCGGCGCAGATCCATTTTTCGAGACACGATAATTTAAATTAGCTCGCAAAAAATGTAGAGGGAAATTTTGAAATTGGAACGCACCTATGTTTACTTGTAAATAATCATATTTAAAAAATACTTTATAACTAGCCAGTCTCTCGTACTTAAACATGTTTTTTTGCCAACCATTAACCATAAACTATAAACCATAAACTTTATATAAGCAATACTTTCCGAGTCTGAGTTTCAAACTTCATGGTTTAAGTTTGAAACCATAAACTTTATATACCAGGCCATACAGAAAGTTTTTTCTTTCATTAACACAAGGTCAAAAGGTTACACCGTATACGGTATCAGCGTAGTTAACACTTCTGTGGTGTCACTGTAGAAGTCTTGACTTTCCTTGGCACCAGGCGAATATTGCCAAGATTTGTCACGACAAATTGGTCGTATTTTATTGGAAGGTGATGTCGGGAGCCCCGATAAACTGCGAGCGCCCATGACTACCTAAGATGCAGGTTCGGTGTGTAAGGACCGAGCCGTGTGCTGTTAAAATATGTCTGCATATCCCGCAAGTTCTTCGCGCGGGAACAGATTTTACTTTCACCGTTTTAATTAAAAAGTAAGTATATTGTACAACCCACCGAATATGCTTCCTGCGTCTTTGAATAGAGTTACGAAGTCTTTTGGTACGTTGCTGAAAGAGGATTTAGCTGCATTTTTTGCTTTGTCTTCGGCACCTACATTCACAGGACAAAGAAAGCGTCAGATAATTGGGTAGGTACATACACGTCTTGGGTCATTTGCACATGTATAACGCTGAGTGTTACATATAATTTAAACGTTAATATTGGCGTGAAAACGTTTTCGGACTCGTTTGAATGTGGCTCACGCGGCTTGCATTGTATTGTTTTGTTAAGAAATGACATCGGAAACAATAGGTATTTTTTTTAATAGTCTTCATACTTAGTCTATATAAGTACTTTATATTTTGCTTTTGACGAGTTCGGTGGCGCATTGGTGAATGACGTGACTTTGACGCCAACGCTCGTGGGTTTGACTCCCACACGGGATAACATTTTTGTGCATGAACATGTCTGTCTTTGTCTAGGTGTTTTTAAGCGAGGTAGAGCGCATTAAAGCAGCCATCTGGAGAAGTACCTCCACCTCACGGCCAAGTAACAACTCCCTAGACAGTTGTTGTGTTCCTGCGTGTAAGTAAGATCACCAGTAAGCTCCTCAGGTCATTGCTGTGTTGCCAGCATTGCACAAGCATCGCTTAATGTATTACAAGGGTTCTTAGGCTACGGTAAACGCTTTACATCAGATGGACCTTATGCTGCTTGTATGCCTCTCGGCGTTGTATAAAAAGATAATCTACGGATGACGAATATTATTTTATAAAAAAAGACCTATGATTTCCAATGTGCTCACAATGGCAGAATTGAAAGTAAATGGTGTCGGATAATCTACAACGCGTCATGCCTTCACAGCCGACCATATTTTATTGCGCCTATTAGCTTCGAATTTAAGAGGAAGGGGAATCGGCTACCTGTTGCTGATTCACAAGCAAGCATCAAGGAATAAAGTATTTCTTATAAAGATTATTTCTAGTAGCTGTAAATGTGCTATTCACATAGATTTTTATAAAACTTTCATGGAAAGGCTTAATTGACCCAAATTTTTATTATAGCCTATGAACGATGGCAACACATTAGGTAGCCTAGCGCAATGCCACCTTTTTTTACTAACGCATGAGTAACGCCCCTGGTGTTGTAAATTTCCATAGGCTACGGTGACTGTTTACCATCAGGCAGGCCATATACTTGATTGCCACTTTAGAGGTATAAAAATTACACAGCTACTCCTTAGGTGTCTGGTGAGCTCGTTCATTCACAGGAATACAACTACGCTCCAGGTAATTGTTAGAGCTGCGGTTTTCTGTAAGGTGGAGGTACCTACTTATATTTTTGCTTTTCAATTATTTTCAAAAACATACAATCGTTCACTTGCTTTGTATTTTTCCTGTCATCAAGACCTAACCCAAGTGAGGCCTAACCTAACTGTCTCGAATACAAACCTCGGTAACAAAAGAACGGACGAGCCGGTGCAGTAACATTTCATTCTATATCTACACAATACATGTAATATAATAGTAGCAGAGCAGCTAAGGCCTACAGTAGTATACCTACAATACTGTAGTAGCCTACAGTAAGTAGGAGACCTATTATACAGACCTACAATACCTAAAAATCCAAAACAGTGATTGTCAAAAAATAATAATTATGAGAATGCATCACCATTTTTTGCGGCATCTGCTGCCCCTTTCGCCTTATCTGAAAAATGACATCAGTAGATATTTACAACAATAACGAAATCTACACTAGGTACTTCTACTTTAAGACGAAATCTGCTGCTATATAATACCTACACTTTAGGAAGGAATCAAAAAAATCTCATAGAGTCTAAGATGTTTTATAGGATACGTCGTACACGCTCTAGTATGGCAATACGAAAGTAAGGTAATTGCCCAACTCATGTTCAGTTGGCCATGCTCTCGCGTCGCGTCTATACGTATTTCGCTACAAGCATAAAATATATATTCATCTCCTTCTATCATATATAACTATAGGTACGTAGATATAATAATACTACTTGCGCCATTTTAAAATACAATAATGTTGGTGTATAACGTGTCTACCTTTTGATACGTGTCGCTTCATAGTATAGATGACTTCCGTAAATTATGGTGAGTCGGTATCAACTCTGTCATTAAGCGTAGGTATCTACCTACGACACCATTACGCACATGATCTTACATTAGAATAGAATAGAATAGAATAGAATACACTTTATTGCACCAAAATTAATACATTTAAGTAGCATGTTATTGAAAGAGTACAATGGGCGGTCTTATCGCTAAAGCGATCTCTTCCAGACAACCATATCAAAGGAAGAGAAACAATAATTAAAATACAAGTAGGTAGTGGCGCATTTATGACAATACCTATTTACACACATAGATTTATACACTTAAACTCAACAAACTATATAATCGAAAATAATAATAATAATAACAGTATTTAAGATGAGTGTAATGAGCAGATAAGTGACAGGACAACAATGTACGTACATATAGCAATACCAAATACACACATGCAAACATACATATACATCCACATATACATAATGTACATATACATACACACATACATATTCTACCATAGTTAGATAGACAGATAGTGAGATTTTACACTGTTTTTGAAGGACATTAAAGATTGTGCACAGCGAATGGAGAGTGGTAAAGCATTCCACAGTTGCACAGCCCGTACCGAGAATGATTTAGAGTAGTATTGCGAAGAGTGAGATGGCGTAATCAGACGAAGGAAAAGAGTACTACGTGTACTGCGATCACAACGATCCCGTACCTCACTGAGATGTATGAAACGTTCTTTCAAGTAACTGGGAGAAGTAGGATTGAAAAGGATAGAATAAAGAAGAGAGAGTACGTGCAAGTTGCGACGTAACCTGATAGGGAGCCACTTGAGCTGTGAGCGAAATTCGGAAACATGATCATATTTGCGAAGCCCAAATATGAATCGTATACAAAGATTTTGAAGGCGCTCAAGTTTGTTTAATTGGTCTTCAGTGAGGTTAAGGTAGCAAGAGTCGGCATAGTCAAGAATGGGAAGGAGCAAGGACTGTGCAAGTGAAATTTTGGTGCTAATAGGGAGAAAATTACGCAAACGACGAAGGGAGCCAGTTGCTGCAAACAACTTCCTGCTAACGTTGGCTATCTGCACCGACCAAGAAAAGGTTTTGTCAAAGTAAACGCCCAGATTCTTCACACTCTCACTGTAATGGACATGAACACTATTAAATATTATTGGAGGTAGAGCCTCCCAATCGATGTTAGAGATAAAGCGCGAGCTACCTATAACAATGGCTTGTGTTTTTGTAGGATTGACTACAAGGCCGTTTGATCTACTCCATTCAGATATGCGTACGAGGTCTGCATTCACTTTCGCGATCGTATTAGGCAGATTCGTTACTGAGTCATGTGAATAAATCTGCAAATCGTCAGCATAAAGATGGCAGAAGGAGCGAATATTTGACGTTATGGAATTAATGAAAAGAGAAAATAAAATAGGAGATAATACGCCACCCTGAGGTACACCGGCAGTTGTAGGACACCACGAGGAAAAATTATCATCGAGGCGTACACGCTGCCAACGCCCATGCAGGTACGAATGAAACCAGTCAATTACTGTAGGAGATATGTTAAGAGAACGTAGTCGCTCCAAAAGTATATCAGAATCGACGGTGTTGAACGCATTACTGAAGTCCAGTAGACATAAAACTGTTAGTTGAGACGAGTCCATAGCGAAGCGGATATCATCCGCGATTTTAACCAAAGCACCAGTCGTACTATGACCTGGTCGAAAACCGGATTGGAATGGATTGAGGATATAGTTTTTGGAAAGGAAGTCGGTAAGTTGTTTATCAACAAGGCGTTCAAGTACTTTAGAAAGAAAAGGGAGAATTGAGATTGGACGGTAATCTGAGTAAGAAGAAGGATTCGATTTTTTGTGTAAGGGAATAATGTAAGCATTCTTCCAAGCAGAGGGGAAAACACCAGAAGTAATGGATTTGTTGAGGATCAGGGTGATTACATTAGTGAAATGTAAACCCGTATATGCATCGACTATGACTTGATTCAATATTATGTACGTTTTCATAAGTTGCGGCACGCGAACTGGTCGCTCCAAACAATACCTAAACAAAGGGTTTCCTTTTCGTTTACTTTACACTCGCAATATGACACACTTTGAGGCTAATGATGAATGTTTATATATAAATGGACAGTTATTTGACGAGAAAATTTAACTAAAACAGAGACCTTATCAACTTATCTATTTTTTTAGGTTATGTGTGTTTGATTATGGCATGTGCCATAATGTGAAAATAATTACCAGCTGCTGCATCTTCAGGCTTCTTTGCGGCATCTTCTGCGGCTTTCGCCTTATCTGAAATTCGACACCAGTATTTACGACAAGAACTAAATCTTTACATCTACGCAGGGCTACTTAAGAAAAACATGTCCCAGAAGGAGGCCGCGGAGCGGGACAGGGAGGATGATCCGTTGGCTGCCCCGCTCCGGAGACGGCGGACGGGAGTGCGGCGTAGGCGCTACGCGCACTTACTGCCGCCTCCCTAACCTGTGGGACTAGGGGTCAGGCTGGGAACCTGGCCCCATAATGGTCCCGCCGCCGGAGGGGCTGTCCCAATTTGCCGGGATGGCCTATAGAGTGAAGAAGTCCGGCCCCTTTTGAGGGGCTGGCCAGTCGCAGTGGTGCCCTGTTGCTGACAGATCCGGGGCACCACACCAACGCGGCCGATGGCATTTCGCGGGGTCGTTTAGTGGGTATACCGTCAGGCAGCCGACGGGGAGTCCCACACTACCACCGGAGGCCACCCAGGCGCCGGTGGTGTGCGTAACGCATTTTTCCCCGCGTCACAAAAAAAAAAAAAAAAAAAAGGGCTACTTAAGAAGAAATCTTCTGCTATATCAATGTCGACACTTTAAACAGGAATCAATAAGCTTAACTTCTTAAATTGTAGATGGCGATGCAGCGTGGCGATGACATTCTTAAATTATGGTGAATCAGTAGGTACCTATCACTATCAATTATAAGTACCTAAATTAGGCATGATCTTTGCATTTAAAAATCTAATCAGAGTTTCAAATAAAGAAATAGTGGCAATAAGAAAAATGCTATTAAATTTTTGGTTAAGTCGTATTGTCTAATGTCTGTAATTTGAAGAATATTAATAAACATAAAATTAATTAACATAGTCAAATAACACAGGGAGTTAATTTAATTTTTTTTCTTCACCAAGAAATACCCCTATTATTTACTCATTGCAGATAGCTTCAACAACAGACCAATGAACCTCTTGTCTTTATATTTTCAAAATCATAAGTTATGTAGCCAACTAACATGTAATAAATCTGTTGTAAGTATAACTGGCTCAATCCATCATCATTAGGTAATCAAGTGTTGCGTATCTCATAAATGCGCAAAAGTTACTTAATAAAATGGACGCAGTATAATTATTGTATCACTACTGGTTGCGCGAAATCTCATTTCATGGAGGCTGAAAAAGGGGTAATCTTGAAGGTAGTCGCGGGACTTGCATCACTATCCTCAAGAAACATACCCAGCTATTGTACTGCCCAAGCCTAGTCAAAGACAAACAAAGGAAAGGCACAGTAAGTCGCTAAGAACATCTTTTTAATACCGTTACCGGTCACAACTTTCTGCTTTGTGGTTTTAATACGAGTACAATAAACTAAATAACCGATTTATTTTTTCTATTACCAAAATTCATACCAAAACCACAATAACTAGTTACCTCAAGTGATTAGACTACCAACAAATAGAAGACGTAGATATTCAGTTCACAGAAATAGAGTAATCTGTTTAAACCTATCCTTTAGCAAAAGAGCCTCTAGCTAAATTATGCGCAAAACTATTATTACTCGTCCAGAATTACACACGTAGCCTCCTTATTTCATCCTCTATACCTACCCCTACCATGTCAATACTCAATATTAATAGAATATGCGTTACACTACAATCAAATGCTAATCTACACAAAAATTACCCAAATTAGATTTTTTCCCTACTATTCTACTATCCAACGTGCATTAAAATAGTGCACTCGTTCAGACATCATGCAATCATATCATTCGGAATTCCATATGTCTTAACCACACGCATAATGCATATTATCATACAAATCACACACCACATCTCCAACTGCAATGTTACTTCTTTCTGCTCACACTACAACCACCTACCCTGCATTTGACGCAATCACTTACTAAAGTTTATTATCATTTTTTCAAATTTAAATCCAACATATAATTCCGTAGTCGCCGTCAGATATATTCAAGACGCTTCAAAAGCTTGGTATCGACCATATATTGGTATATCGTACTATCGACAGATATAGGCTACGCACCGTAGCCGAAATAGTTATCACTAAGTTCTAACAGGCAATCCCAGTGCAGTGATTTTATTATAACCCCAATATCTACATTTTCTGTAAGTATCTACTTCTGCGTTTACCAGCATAAAACTAATTCTTAGTTCTTGCAGCATCGTTGCTACATTCTACGTTAATTAAATAGTTACCGCTTACGGTAGGTACTCATAACAAAGATGCTTTACATTACAATACTGTATAGCTAATCATTACACATTCCCCGTACCTGTCTAGTACCTACCTACATATGTTATTATTGTTACTAGGTCAACGGTTCTTCAAACCAATTCTTAATGTCAATACTGGTAGGTAATTTTTTAGGTTAACTGATATGACCTCACCAAGGAAGTTTTGTGTTTCTTTATTTAAATAATAATATTAAAAAAAATTCAAAATGTAGTTACGCTCTTCAAACGACTAATTTCACTTGTTTTCAATTCTAAAGCCTCGAATATCGGTCTATCTACTTTCTTCCGTTTGCCGTTTCAAATGCTAGCTGGCCTCTTAGACACTGAGCTATATTACCCTCCGCGGCTAGCATTGGAAAAGGCGGTACGCGCTAGTAACACACTGGACGTGTGCGTTCCAGGGTTCAACCGTACGGGTAGACTACGAGTTGCCAGTTCTGCGCGGCCACCGACCACGACCTTACTCACGACGATTCCTGATCTCTACCTACTGTTTTTGTTCTTAATAAACCATTGTCTAGTATTTACATCTTGTATTTTTCCTCTCCAATAAATACCGGCCCTACTTGTTCCAGGGGCACTAACCCCTGCGACAAGCAAAATGTCAAAGGGTACGGACACAAAAAGTTCTAAAGAAGCCGCCCAAGTGGTCGGTAAGGTACAACGTGGTCATCATTCTTCGTTTGTAATGGTTCGGTGGGGGTTGTCTTATCAAGGAGTCACAAAACTCCATCAAACCGCACGGACGTGCGGATTAGGGCGTTTTCCGAAGGCGACGCGCACCGATCCGCTCTCGTCGGCGAGGGATAAGTGCATGCGGCGGTGGGTGCCTCCACCCACCACGCAACGCTCAACCCGGCGGGTCGAGGAGAGCAGAGTGTCGTATAGGCACATGAAATATGAGAGGTGGATTACAAGATAAGACGGATGAGGAATGAGAGACGCCTAGATGCTGTGTGTATCAGAGACCAAGCGAAAGGGAAGCGACGCGATATTTTCTTACATTTCACTGTTCGTGCATCGCACTATTTTGTACTCTGTCATGGTCCTAACTTCTCAGAACTCTCACTTTTACAACATTAACCTTACTTCTATATTTGAAGAGCAGGAATGAGAGACGCCTAGATGCTGTGTGTATCAGAGACCAAGCGAAAGGGAAGCGACGCGATATTCTCTTACATTTCACTGTTCGTGCATCGCACTATTTTGTACTCTGTCATGGTCCTAACTTCTCAGAACTCTCACTTTTACAACATTAACCTTACTTCTATATTTGAAGAGCAGCGATAGCCCATAGGATAAATAACCAGGCTATTACCTGACTGTGCCTGGCGGTATGTACCACTAAATTCATGTTTTCGGATTTATGTACATAGTTGTAATTATAACTTGCTCGGCGTAGAAGAAAAATATGGTGAGGAAACTTGCACGTCTAAGAAATTATATTTAAAAGACTTGTAATGTCACCTAAGAAATCTCGTTATCCCTTTGGCTTGTGGAGGTCTGAGGGCAGTCGCTCCATCTCTAAATCTTTAGGCTTAAGTAGCTGACCCTGCACAATCCTAATGGATTAGGAAACTGAACAACTCTAGAAGAAGAACCTTACTTTTATAGTTCGTCAGCCATACAAATAGATGTATCGTAGTGAAAGATGGTTTACAAAAACCATCGATGACTAACACATATACCTATTAGTACATCATCGTCCTCATATTGGTGCTAAATCTCCGTAATCATTTCAAAGCAAGGCGTGTTTTTTATAGGAGAAATAAATTGGAACCAGTGAACAAAGTTATTCACTGGTTCCAATTTATTTCTCCGTAGAAGGAAGAAGAATCTGATCATCGGCGTACAACAGGGATTTAAGTGTTGACTCATTCATTAATATTCCAGAGTCATAATCTTTCAAGTATGTCAAACAACTCCATTCATGAATAAGTTGAACAGCCAAAGAGATGCTACACAGCCCTGTCTTACACCGCGTTCGAATCTAGACCAATTGGAGCAGACCACATTTATCCAAACATATCACAATATAGTCTACCCGATACACTGAGAGTGTAGATCAAAGTTGCCCCTCACTCTCTGTCATAAGCCTTTTCCATGACAAAAAAGGTGCAGAAAACCTTTTCATGTTTTATACACCTTAAGTAAAATACTTAATCCACCCTATCTCTTCAAGGAACTCCGCTTGCACATTCTAAATTTTCGTTTCTATTTGATACACGTATCTCACCCCTTTCGGAACCCTGCTTGTACATCTGAAGTTTTCTTTTTTGTTACAGGTCATTCTTCCGTGCATACAATTTGGCTTTTTCGTCATAATTTATAATTTACCTATTTCACTATTACATATCCATAATCTCTAGAACACATGGATTTATTGACATGTAGAGAGAATAAAAAATCAAAACATTCCAGAAGGTACGATAACCGCTTCGCGCATTATGCACGTCTATTCGACGTAGCTTTAAAAAATACGGAGCACCCAAGACTCCCTTGGCGGTGGACTCTAGTAGAACATCTACATCAATATTACATAAATAGTAATTACCTGCGGCGCCGGCGGTGGGATCGGGATCTGCTGGTGCAGCAACCTGTTACGATAATTAACTATTAATAACTTCGTAGTCAAGCGTACCTTCTACAGATAGGTATTAGTAAGTTAATAGGATTAAAAACTGAAAATAATCTTATATATATATTATAATGTTTTTCAGTGATTTTTATCGGAGTGGTTTGTACCTCCTTACAGAAGACCGCAGCAAAATATTAACACTATGAGGATTGTGTTCCTATATGAAAGGCCGCCAATTCATTGAGAAGTCGTAACCGGAGCAAGACAACCGGAGGTCTGGCGAATGTCGATCAGCCAACAGTGGTGTGGACGTGATAGGAATAGTGACATTTACTCCAACATCACACTCAACACATATTACAGAGTTTAAAATTTCCATCTGGTGACGCAGTAACGGCCCACTGGGTCTAACTGCATTGCCAGTGTCAAAAAATAAACAGGAAAATGTAACATAGAGTATATAGAGATTGTAACATATTAAAATTTTAAATATATTCAGTCAGAAGTCATAATAAGCGTACACAGAACATATACAGTAGAAAGTCACCAATTAATAATACGAACTGCGGAGAAAATAACAATAAACATAAAACGTTGCTGTATCATGTTATTATAATAACATAGGTAGATAAAATAAAAGAAGAAAACAATTAACTTACATAAAGAATTAAAACATCATATATATTACATAGGACCGTGAAGATGCATTTAAAAAAAGATACACGAACCGAATACTTACTACAGACTATTGCCACGTTTTAACATTAGCAACTTCAAATCTACACTACGTCGCCCATTTATATCCAGCATAATCGACACGGAATCCCTCAATGTAGAGCAAGTAAACAGTTTATATTTATCAATTACATACTAAGAGTAGGTAATGTGGCACAAAGTTACAAGGAAATTATGACCCTCTGGAATTTTTTCAAATTATGTTATTTAAGTTACCATGATGTCAACGGTGTAATGGAGGTGCGAAGGATGGAATGATACTCGTCGCGCTACGTGATAACGGGGCTATTATGAAAACTCAGTGAAACTGGTGATCAATGATTTTTTTTATACTACAAAGGTGGTGAATATGCGTACGTCCTGTCTGATGGTCAGCAATTACCGTAGCCTATGGACATTTGCAATACCAGAGGTGTCACTCTTGCGTTGCCGACCCAATAGGAACCTCTTTACACTTTTCTTGAAGTATTCCATGCTATAGTCCCTTGGGAAAATTTCGGCAGGGAGCTAATTCCATAACTTAATAGTTCTTGGTAGAAAATTTCTCTGGAACCGCACAGTGCGCGACCAAAAGAACGAAAAAGCGTGTCAGTACAGAACATAACTCGAGAGCACACAGCTTCAGCACCACCGCCGGTATGCCATTTAGCCTACTCGACTTATGAAGGTCGAGGAAGAGCAAAGCCCGCCGGACATCTCGCTGGGTAATTAAGATTTTCGGCATTCAGTTACTGCACCTCATGATGGTAGGTAGCACAGCTTCCACGTTATTGAAACTCGAGTTAGAGGAAAACAATTAATTGGCCAATAAATCGGCTTTCTCTAGCAGTAAGCCAGATTGCCAATGATTGGTTTTTGCAATGATGGCATTGACGATTGGCAAAAAAATCCCTCAGCAGCTTTAGCGAGCGACTAGAAAGCACGGCTCCCAGACGGAAAGCTTGCAAGCTGCTAGCCAACTCTACCGATGAAATAAAATTTTGCTCTGGCAGTACCCTCTTACTGGATCTCGAGGCAGCATTTCATTTTGCGTTTCAAAACAGAGACATCCAGATTCCCATTAGAACGTGGCGTGGTCCAAGCCTCGAAAGAAGCCTGTTTGAAAAGTTTGGCTTCTCTTTGGCATAGTGGCTGCTGCGGGAGCTAAAAACAACCGTCGTTTAATCGGCCTTGTACGATTAAACGATGATTGCTTTTTAGCTCCCGTAGCAACCACTATGCGATTGAGAATGTAGCATACCATGCCATCCAAAATCGCTGCAGCTACCGCAATCGCACGGGAATCAATATCATCTGTTTAGAAACAAAGATGCCTCCACGGGTACTATGCGTAAAATTCAGGCAATCTGCCGACTTATAGTGACTATACGCGACGCCATTAGGCCGAGGTGGGTTACATATAGTGCAGGGAACTTGGGTCTGGATGAGATAGTCGTTCGATGTTGCGCATGGGTGCGATGGATGCGCATGTTATACTCATCCGGCCGTTTGGTTAGCAGATGGTCCAGTAAGGAGCTTGCATTGTCCTCTATATCTGGTATTCCCGTGGGCAAATGTACCAGTTGAGAGAAACCATAAGCGAGAGCAAAGTCATGAGCAGATCTCCGCGTCGAATCAGTGCACTGAGAGCCAAAGTGTGATGGGCATTAAAGTCTCCCAAAATGACTAATTCAACGAAGGGACGGCTCGATAACTTTGTCAGTCGCCATAGGCGACTCAAATAAACGAGCTGTGTCTGTATCGTCGCTTAGGGACCTGTAAAGGCACGCGTAGAGCCGGATGTGGTCGCCATGATCCACGGGCACCCATAGCACAACAGGTCCTTGTTTTCCAGGCTAGGGAGACAGCGACAACAAATATCATCCCGTACGTACGTATGCGTAACCCGGTACGACGTATAAATAAGTGCTCAATTTTGTACCCGGGGTAATGTAAGTAAGATATGTCGACCGGTGAGGATATTTGTATCTCCGTGGGGAAAAGAAGGGACAGCCGAGCGGTCTCCAGGTGGTAGTGTACCGCATTAATGTTGTAGTGAAGTCCCCTGATGTTCGAAAAGTCCATATTTATACTGGAAGGGGTAGCCGCTGTAATGTTTTCGTTTTCCATTTTTTTTCGGTGTCATTTTTGAAGTCGATACTGAGGTTTTCTAAAAAAGAGAAGTCGCTGAACCGACGGAGTGACAGAGTAGTTTCCTGTCAATCTGTGTAAAGCCCCTGTTGCAGTAGGTGTGCTGGAGGAGACCAGATGGAACCGATTGCCCTTGACCAGCAAACTGCATATCCTGCACTGTACTGTGGCGGAAGCCACCGTGGTCTTGTCCTCTACTTTGCGACTTCTCTGATTTTAAATCCCAGTATGTGGTTTGGACGAGAAGGAAAAAAATCTTAACTCAGCGGCCGTCCCCTCCATAGTCAATATGAATTTCTGCAACATCAGGGAACTTCATTCAAAATGTGACCGCGGTCCGTTAACACTTTGGCTTTGTCGACCACACTTTTCCTCACGGTTAAGATAAGATAAAAAGATAAAGTATATTTATTTGCCATTACACCCAGACCAGAACCAGACTTTGTACAAAGGTCATCTGCGGGTACCTCTGTCTCACCATTTCTACCGCCAAGCAGCTATATTTATACAGATGTGTTCCGGTATGAAGGTTGAGATATAGACACGCCCCGTTAATTTTTTTTTCACACACACAGATTTGATTTCTTTTTTAATTTAACAGCATTTCAATATTACGATTTGCTAAGAAGAAATGCCAAAAGAAACTTGCCAATATGTTCTTTTCAAATTGTCAATTTCTATTACAATAAATTTATGACAGTGTATAATGGTGACAAGTGGTACAGTTATAGATACGAGTATATTAATACACGTGCTTAATCATATCTGTCAGTCAAATATTTATAGATTCTGTAATAACCCTTTTTACATAGTTTTGATGTGCCTTTTGAACATATTGTGAGGCAGAGACAGAACTGTTTCAGGTAATTTATTATAGAAATGACTACAATTTACAACAAAAGATCTTCAGTCTTAGCAAGCCGATGTACCGGCGTACGCATACCCAGTTTATTTATGTGGGGACCTCACTGCAATTTTGAGTCTATTGTAATACTAAGACATACAGTATTATTAATAAATTTTAGTATATTATTGTCAATGAAAACTTCTGTATTGGCAGAAGTCACATTTGGAAGACTGAATATTATACAGTAGTATTAAGTCAGTTACCGTAGTGAGCATAACAGCAATGGAAGCTGAGATACTTTTCTCGTTTATTTTAATCATGCAATGATTCAGGCAACTTTTATCTGTGGTTGGTAGTATATGTTCGAGTAGAATACCATGAGCTGCCAGCATGTCTAGGTAATGCGTTCTATTTTTATATTGATCGGTTTGTTCCTTGTCTCTAGAAATAAGATTCATTGATATACAACGCGATCACAACATTATTTTGAGGTGTAAGGCTTTCTAAATATTTGCACAAAGAATCAACGAAGGTTCTGCATTTTTGTTAGAAGGTGACCGATATATACATAAAATTGTATTGTTAAAAATGTAAAGTTGCAAATACGAGCTTGCATTAATTTGACTTCCATTACTTTAGGAGCGAGAGATTCTTTTATATGATATTTCATCTCAACAGCCTCAAGAAAGCTCGGAGTCCTGAACAGGGTGCGCCGGTTCTTCGCGCCGGACTTTATCTGCTGTATAGGACACAAGTTCGGGCCTGCGTGGAGTATTGCTCGCATCTCTGGGACGGCTCCGCACAGTATCTTCTTGACGCTCTCGATAGGTTGCAGCGACGGGCTATCCGCATAATTGACGACGAAGAGGCCACCAAAAACCTAGAACCTCTTCAACTCCTCTAAGCGTATTTTACCGCCTTTACCATGGCGAGTGCTCTGAAGAACTGTTTTCCCTTATCCCACCCTCACCCTTCCGTCATAGAACCACACGTGCGGGCTTGCGATGTCATAGTTCCACGGTTGAGAATATCTCTTCGCGTACCAAAAAGTTCGGCAACTACTATCTTTGTCGTACCATTAAAAAGTGGAACGCCTTGCCTGCACATGTGTTCCCTCCTTCCTACAATATGGGATCCTTCAAACGAAGCGTGAAGAAGCATTTTGCAGGTCAGCATGGCAGCGTCAACTGACAGGATACGGGATGTAGTATGTTGTCAGTTGCAGTTGCAGTTACGATTTGGGCTCCTCTTTCGCTTACCATCAGGCAAAGAGGGGCCACTATGCTGAACTAATATATATATAAAAAAAAAAAAAAACCACACCGTCGTTTTGATTTAGTTGGTAAGTAGTTGTAAGTTATAGTTAGCCAGTCTCGGTATGGGGGTTTCCAGGCCAAGTCGGCATTCGGTGACTATAATTACATCGGCAGGTATCAAAGTCAATTTGTGACCAATTTACCAAACAGCTATCAAAATTACAATAAATGCCCCGAATGTTTTTGTGAGATGATAGATATCTGATAGATATCTGATAGATATCTGATGATAGATATGTACTGTTTTTATGTTTATTTTATAAACTTTGGTAAGATTGGAAATGTCACATTCAGTAGAAGTTGCAGTATTCAGTTTATCAATATTATTCATCGTCCTTAATATGTCATCCATTATAAGGAGTTTTATCGTATGTAAAGTTCGTTACAATAGCTTAGTTTTTTGTATAATACATAAATATGTTGAAATCAATATCTTTATATGTATCGAAGGTACGGCAACAATACCAACTTTGTGCAATTGAAGAATGGTGTAAGTGTAGGTTCTAAATTCAAGCGCGCGTGTATCATTTTAACTAGTCTGACTATAAATACTGTTACATAGAAACTTTTTTATACACATTAAATATTTTGAATATGGAACGCGTTTATTATGTAAAAACTTCTTTCCATTTCTCGCCGTTTACATTTTTTTTGTTTATTATCAAATTACAATATAGAATGGGGTGTTAAAGAAAATATGATTGCAGTGATTGCCTTGCACAAAGTGGGTATGGACACGTCTGCCATATTCAAGACACTTCAGAACCTTGATATCAGCCGTATGTTCGAATATCGTACTATCGACAGATATACCAACACTTCTTCTGTTGAAGATCATAAAAGAACGGGGCGACCGCATGTTGTTAGAACTACAAAGGCTGTTAATGCTGTTAAAGCCAGAATTCGTCGAAACCCCATTAGGAAACAAAAAATCTTAACGCGAGAAATGAAGTATTCCCGCTAGGACTCTGCCGCGTATAATAAAACAAGACCTGAACCTCGGCGCATGTCGTCGTTATACAGGTCATGCCCTAAATCAATTCCTGCAGTTGAAGAGAGTGGATCAATCTATACGCCTTCTGTCCCGATATGCAGATGAAAGGTACCGAAATATCCTCTTTACTGATGGAAAAAAATTCACGGTTGAAGAGCACTGCAACAAGCAAAATGACAAAGTGTACGTACAAACATCTTTACAACTGTGTAAAGAATCCTCCCAAGTGGTCGGAAAGGTACAACATAGTCATCATCTTTCGTCTGTAATGGTTTGGTTGGGTGTGTCTTATCAAGGAGTCACAAAGCTTCATTTTTGTGAAAAAGGAGGGAAGATTTCATTCAAAATGTATCAAGAGACTGTCTTGGATCTTGTTGTGAAAACTCTAAGCAATACACTTTTCAAAAATGTACCGTCGACTTTCCAGCAGGACTCTGCACCTGGTCACAATGCACGAATTACCCATGTCTGGCTCGATATCTACCTTCCGGACTTTATAAGGGCTGAAGACTGGCCCTAGTCTAGCCCAGAGCTGAACTCCTTACACTACAAATTATGGTCAGTTTTAGAGGACATGGCCTGCTCGAAACGACACGCCGACATTGTGTCTCTTAAAAATCTCCGGAGCAAGCAGTGGCTAAATTTCCCATGGAAACATTGCGTAAATCCATAGATTCGTGTACAGACAGAAAGGCCTGTATCAAAACCAAAGGTGGCCATTTCCAATATAAAACTTTTTTTAATGTTTTGCTGAGACTTCCATATATATGTACGTATAAGTTTTATTAAGATTACATAACTTCATGAAAAAATAAATGCATATTCATTTGTAACAGAACTAATGGCCGGACTAGGTAGATGTTGGAATGTACGAATATGTATGTTGATCATCTTCACGTATGAGAATTTTACTGAGATGGGGTTGGTTTGTATAAAATAAAAATATCACTTACGATAGCTGCGATGCACGCTGCAATAAAAACACAAAGTACCAATTTATTCATGACTGCGTTAAATTATTAGTAAATTTCGATAGGACCGGGCACTCACAAACTCCAGTAACTATTTGTCACAGTAGTCTCGCTGCTATGTTATATATAATTTTTTCGTATTTGTAAATTGCCGCACAATTGGACAAATATGGTATTTACGTAAGTGTTTTTGTAGGTACAGGTGTTCAATGCATTCATGTATCTAGTAGGTACTTAGAAATTTGATAGAACAATAAAATAAAAAATATTTTCACAATATAGATAACAATGTAATATCTTTATCTATACGCATCTAATTATCATTAGAGTCATGTTATCTTTGCGAAAAAGGCAGCATTTGCTACTACTGAGAAAATAGGCGAGGTGGCAAGTTGAAAAGACGTTAAAAGGAAAATATAATCTAAAATTCAATTACTGGCATGATCGTCACGGTGTACTCCAGATTATAGTATCGTGGAGAAGGATCTGGCTGTATACCAGAAGGTTTTCTGCGGTTTTGTGGGTTGAGAATGCATTTGATAGTGTGGTGCGGAAGGAACTATGGGACATATTGCCGAAATATGGAATTGACGGTGCACTGCTCCGCGCTGTGCAATTCACCTACAAGGATTCCTCAGTAAGTATGTGAATAGATGGCGGCATGTCGCTCTGCTTTGATGTCAAAATTGGGGTCACACATGGTAGTATGATGTCCGCTCGGCTGTTCATGTTGTATCTCGATAGTTGTCTGCAGTGAATAAGGGCAACGAATGTAGGATTGCGCATAGGTGACTTAGTAGTGATTTGTCTGCTTTATGCAGAGGATACTGAAACTGAAACATTAATGGAACTGCAAACACTGATAATGAAAGATAATTGTATGGGGAAGGGTGTACTACTGAATGCGAAGTAAACGAAAGAAGGTATTTTTTTTTATTAAGACCCAATGTAAGGATTACTGTTGGAGATGAAGTGTTGGAATAAGTCGATGAGATTGTATATCTTGGATGCACTTTCAGCAGGGTACACCATTGATATGAAAAGACGAGTGAGTGCTGGGAATAGTGTGAGTGGAATCGTTAGTAGTTCGATTGTAAATTAACGTCATGATATATTTGTAAAAGCTCTGATAAATAAGCCAAGTCATTTTTGGATGCAAGCAAGTTTCCGCGCAGTTCATCGTCTCTGTCAAGAAAGTCCCGTACTGAGCCAAATATATTAAAAAAATCGGCCAAGTGCGAGTCGGACTCGCGCACGAAGGGTTCCGTACAATTGTCTATAAAAACGAGCAAAAATATCATGTTTGTTGTATGGGAGCCCCCTTAAATATTTGCTTTATTCTATTTTTTAGTATTTGTTGTTATAGCGGCAACAGAAATACATCATCTGTGAAAATTTCATTTGTCTAACTATCATGGTTCATGAGATACAGCCTGGTGACAGACGGACGGACGGACGGACGGACGGACAGCGGAGTCTCAGTAATAGGGTTCCGTTTTACCCTTTGGGTACGGAACCCTAAAAAGCGATTCAGACAAACACCTTTCGAGAGCCATCGTGCTTCTATGTGCAGCAGCAAGCGATTATAGTCTTCATCCATCATATTCACATCAATTTGCCCAAATAATCTGTCATTTAATGAATTACTCTAATAACGTAATGGAGCGGCGTATGACGATGAATAACACAATGTAGGAGACATGCTTCGTTATTTGGTAATGTTGATTCACCGAGTTGAATTGAAAATTTGGAATTTTTAGTAACCGCTACTCTATCTATTTATCTTTGCACTATATTATTACTCAAAGGGGGTTTTTATGATGTACAATTACTGGCCGCCATAGTTAATTCCATTTCATTTCATCTCATTTATTTTATTGCATGTCACATGTGAAGTACAGTAATTCTTAAACTAAAGTAGGCACTTACAGTCATACAGAGACACCCTGTAAGGGTGCAGCAAAAAATTACATTTATTGTTGTTATACATACATATTTTTGAGTATATGGAGACATTCGTACATACATTAATTATCAGATAGTTTTAATTAAAAAAATCCGATAGACTGTAATAGCTTTTTTAATAAGAAATTCCTTTAATCGACTTTCGAAATCCATATTATTTTCCAATTCTTTGATAGATGTGGGGATATGATTATATATTTTTATTGACATTGGATGTGTGGCTGATGAAAATAGTTTGAATGCAGACAGACCGACAAGACAAAACCGCGAGTTTGTTTTGGTAACGATTAGTACGTCTGATTAATTTGAATGGGGAATATAATTCAGGATGTTTTTAATGAATTTACAGGTTTCAAAGATATACGTATAAGCATGTAAGAGTCAGTACGTGAAGTTTTTTGAAATGAGGTTTACAAGATTCCGTTTGTCGTATATTAGTTAATATTCTAATACATGTTTTCTGAAGAATAAAATTTTCCTGAATGTTTGAACAATTTCCCCAAAGTATAATTCCGTAGGCCATACGTGAGTGAGCGTACGCATAGTAAGCTGAGAGTGCAGTTTGTATGTTAGTAACACCTTTTAATTGCCTAAGAGCATAGATAACAGAAACAATGGGAGATGTGACATACTACGTGAGTTTACATCGGGACGGTTGTCGCCTAGTTTCACCCTACCATAAAACACTCACACACTTAAATAAATAAAAGATGTCATTCTACGCACACAAGTACATCGACACACTTATGTTAAGACGCTGTCATTGGACGTTTACTTAAAGAACACCCAAGTAAGCACGCACTACTACAAACACTGATAAATCGACTTTGCTAGGACACGCGGGTCGATATGACTTTGTCGATATTGACAACGTTATATCGATCAATGATCAATCAAGAAGTGTAATGTTTGTAATAAAATATTTATGGGGTGTAAGTGGATCAATGTCAACTTAGAGCCAAAGCCAACCCCACTATACTATATAACAATTCCCTGGAGGATGATTGATTTCATGCGAGTTAGTGAGGTCACAAGAAGTTGAGTTGCTGGATTGGCAGCGGGGGTGACGATGAAAATATAGATGAAATAATAACTACAGTAAAGACTTATAATTTTTATCTAATACTAGCAGTCTATTGACACTTCGTATCGATAAGTGAAGTCAAAGCGCACCCCTAACCGACGGCAGAAACAAGCGGCCGTATCTCGAAACTGCACACACAGTGAACGAATAATATCACTCGCTTTACATTGCGTGTTGGGAAACGAGCGGTGGCGACTGCGTAATGGTAGAAAAGCAATGTATGATTTAAGAATGAGATGTTGATTATTTAAAATTTGCATCGTGGTAAGGTTCGGGTAGAAATGGCGTCGGAGAATTTTTGAAAATAATTTTGTATTTATGCTTATAAAACGTAATATTGTTTGTACTTACAGGTGATAAGTGATTCCATTTAATTTAAAGTTAACCATTGCACTTCTATTTTTGCAAATTGCAACAGCACAACTTGGCAATTTGCTAAAACAAGGAGCAACGTATCTCAATCGAACTTGATTGCAACTAACTAACTGTTCTTGGCAATGTTCTCGTTTTGAGCATATTGCGGCGACACCAACCACGCCCCCTCGTCACATCTCCCGTTGTTTCTGTTATCTATGCCTAAGAGCGTATATGAAAAAAGATAAGCGGTTTGATAATTTTTGAATATGAGATTTCCAGTTTATATCTATGTCTATACCAAGCATGATTGCCGATTCTACAGTTTCTAATTTATTTAATTTATAGTTAATATGTAAAGGTGATTTCTGATAGGGTTTAAATCGAATTAATTTGGTTTCATTCAGATTTAGTTGAAGATTGTTACGATCTAGCCAATTTATGGTAGAGTCCAATACCGTGTCTAGATCCCTTTTCAGGGAATTATTATTTGTACCGGGTAGTATGATAGAGACATCATCCGCAAATAGTACACTGTCTGAACTAATTGATCGGGGAAGATCATTTACATACACCAGGAAAAGAATACATCCCAGAACGCTCCCCTGAGGGATAGAACAAGTTATAGGAACGATATTAGATTTAATGTGTGTAATTTATCCTGTATGAAAATTGGTGTTTTCTATTTCTGTTACACCCCCCCCCCCCCCCCTCGCGCTGCGGCGAAAGATAAACAAGTAACTTGAACCTCTGTTTACTTTGAAAAAAATATATACTTAGATCGTTATATCAACAACAATAGTTGTATCAGTTAACAGTTTAGTGATATTGTAATGCATTTTAAGTGTTTATGCAACTGACAGTTGTTTTCACGTTTCACCTTTCAAGATAATTAGCAAATATAACGTATAACTCTGTTTATTTTACAATACACGGACACCCGCACATTGCAAACCATCATCGGATGACGCATCGCATATTCGCACCACTCAGCAACAGGTTGCAGCAGGCACCGTACCGAACGACCCGCACCGCGAACTTGAACACGGAGCGATTGCTATCACTTTATTGTCGCTATCTTATTGTTATAACTTGGGACCAGAAAACGAACTGTTCAGGTTGTCTGCAGAAAATCGTACGGGGGGACGCGTCGATTGGCTGTACCACCGGGTCATATGCGAAAAAACTTCATGTGGCATGCACGAAAGCGGAGAGTCTAAGTTCGGAGGAGGTGGAATCCTGGGTTTGCCCAGATTGTTCTGCCAAAGCAAAAAAAGGAGGCGACAACTCAAAAACTCCTGTCCGTTCGGCTGCAATTGATAACATCACTAAGAGGAAGAAGAATCAATCCTCAAGTAACACCAGTAATCCTGTTTCTGTCCCGTCCGATCCCCTTCAGTCCCTCACACTTGAGCTGAATCTCATGAGACAAAAGATTACGGAAATGTGGGACAACATCAAAAAACGACTTGATAGCATAGATTCGAAGATATCCAATTACGATACACGGATCAAGTCTCTAGAAACCCGAGCAGATGACAATGAGTTTCTTAAATCTTAGGTTAATCTTTTACAAAATCAGTTAAATTTTCAAACTCAGTTATCTATGAGGAATGAGCCTGAGATCTCGGGCCTAGAAGAAATGTCAAACGAAAATCCTTACCATTTAGCTCTTGTTACCGTCAATAAATTAGGGGTTGAACTGAACGATGGCGATCTCGACTATGCCTCCCGAGTGGGACCCAAACGCAAAAATAAGGAGAGTGAGACTGGAGGCGATCAGGTGCTTCCTCGTCCATTGGTGCTCGCCTTCACCCGACGAGTAAAACGAGACGAAATGATAAAACAAGCAAAAACACGTCGCTCGCTGAAAAGCATTGATATTGCTGGAGCAGGGCCAACCAGAATGGTATATCTCAATGAGCGCCTCTCTAGTGAGAACCGTAACTTATTTCGTAGCGCCAGGGCCTATGCAAGTACCCATGGATATAAGTACTGCTGGATACGCTACGGAACTATCTTTATCAGGAAACGAACGGAACGGAAGCCCTGCTATTCGAATACAGACAGAAGCCGACCTTGAACGGCTCACTTTGACCCCCTCCGCCGACCATTTCTCCCAAAAGTCCACCTTATACAAATAATATTACCTGCCGTCATCTTCATAGAGTTGTTTTTTGGGTTCTCTGCATGTATGATTGCTGTTTTCTGTTTGCAATTTTATGCCTACTACCAATTTATACTCTACAATACAAAGCGTTATTGCACTTTACACCTTAATTCAGTCAGCATTCACGCACAATACACAACCTCAATGTCATTGATTGCAAATGTCCAACATTTGATACAAATAAAAATTCTTTCTGTACTATGATAATAAATCTAATCAATATCGCTGTTAGGGCACAATATCAATATCACCATGTTTATTGCTATAAAATCATATCTTTCCAAGGGTTCCATAGATTTGTTAGATGAGATAGTCAAGTCTTACAACGTCAAGTGCCATAATTTAACAATATCTGAACGATGCAGTGATGTAATCTCTAAATACGACTTAAAAGTTCTTAATGTAAATATCAGAAGCGTTCAGAAAAATTTCTACAATTTTCTTTTGTTGTTTAAAAGACTCGATATTGATTTTGATATAGTGGTTTTTAGCGAATGTTGGCTTAGCGACACCTGCACTATCAGACAACTTTGCGGGTACACGCCTTTCCTTTCGAGCAAATACATTAATAGAGCTGGGGGTGTTATACGAGTAGTTTACGTTAATAAGAAATGGGAGGCCACTGGTGTTGAATTGGATGTTGAAGAGGCAAATTGTGTTATGGTGAAGGTTCCCAACAGTTTCAGAGTAATAGGGATATATAGACCGCCTAGTTTCCAGAACCCATGGACATTTATACAATCTTTGAACGAAATGCTAAGAAACACCGCTACTGATACTTGTCTTATTATTGCAGGCGATATAAACATAGACATTCTAAGCTCTGCGGCCAATAACATAATTGCCACGGACTACTTAAATGTAATAAAAAATTAAAGCTATACATCGCTTGGTGATTTTAAGGACCACGTATACTACCCTGGTCGACACGTTCCCGATTGACACGATGTTTTTACGGAGGGAACTCCGAGCGATAAAGGAAATAGATAGTAAGAACTTATAGAAAAAATAATAAGACCAACGTATTTGTTATTTAATTGTTGCTTTATTTTGTAACATATGTGAGCAGCCAATTCTCCTTAATTATACATGTTCAGCTGACTATTTCATCCCTGGAATGAAGCTGAAACAAAGACAGTTAAAATGTTAATATCATGTACATGTTTCGTAATAATTTAGTCCGAAGTGATACAGGAAACTTTAACTGATACGGTTCATCATGCTCCATAAAAAATGTTGAGAAAAGCGGCTTTATACTATTGTATTAATAGTCTATTAACAACATTCATAAATCAATCAACAATCCAGTAGTTCATTTTATCGACTAAGATTCTAAGATATTCACTGTCTGTGTTTAAATGGTACTCGGCTAAGGTCTCTGAAATATATTTATATACATTTAGGTTTTAAGATCCTAATTTATGTAACAGAGATATTGCTTCTGTGCTAGTAAATTGGTAGGCTTTAATGTAGTCCGTAGTACCTATAAATACATATTCGACTTACGCAGTGACTACACGTGCTCCATCCTTCACTAAAAACTGAATGTCTTTCGTAAAGTTTTTCATGGCGGTCATAACAGCAGATTGCGGAGCACCTGTTTCTTTCAAGGCGGTATCTACATTCACAAAAAATAAAAAGGTAAGTAAGTAATTACATATCTAGCTGTATGGGTGTATGTGTCCTATTATCACTTGATGTCTCTGACTTAAACGACAAAGGCAATCACCTTATTATAGGAGAGTCTATAAATACGCCAGCGTCACTTGGATTATAGTTTATTATCACCCAATGGTACAACAATATAATTCAACAATAAACCTTTTAATAATATACAGTAATTATGACCGGTAATTATCTGAGCAGAACCTCTGCTCTCTTGAATGTTAGATTACAAAATCGCCTTTCTGTCCATTTGACAGTCCGTTTTATAGCTATTACAACAGTGTTCCCTCCACAAGGAGATAGTAGTCAAAACCACACCAGTAACTTATAGTTATATAAATAATTACAGCATCCAAATTAAATGAATCCTTATGAGAAGTAACGACTATAAACGTGTACAATACATTTTAATAACAAGTAAATCAATTTACAATTTGGTACCGGAACTAGTTGGTTGGTCTTGTAAATCCTTACACTCCCGCCCAAAGTAACAGCAATGTATAAGTACGTGTTTATTAGTGCATAACTAGTTATAAATAATATGTTTATTTTAGCAATAAGTAGTTCAATTCATAATAAAACAAGCAGAAGAGTACGTGAGAATATTGAAAACCTCACACTCGTCCATCCTGACGCGTGTGATGTCCTCATACACGCAACCTCACACTCCAATATATAATACATATATCGCTATTTAATCATCGTTTCTGTTTCCTAGTCGCAGTCCGCGGCGTCATCTAACCGCAGTATCTACAGCACCCTCAAGCCGCAGTATCCGCAGCATTATCTAGCCGCAGTATCCGCATCATCATCTAGCCGCAATATCCGCAGCGTTATCTAGCCGCAGTATCCGCATCCTCATCTAGCCGCAGTATTCGCAGCATCATCATCTAGCCGCAGTATCCGCAGCATCATCATCTAGCCGCAGTATCCGCAGCATCATCATCTAGCCGCAGTATCCGCAGCATCATCTAGCCGCAGATCCGCAGCATCACATAGCCGCAGTATCCACAGCATCATCATCTAGCCGCAATATCCGCAGCATCATCATCTAGCCGCAGTATCCGCAGCATCATCTTCTAGCTGCAATATCCGCAGAATCATCTAGCCGCAGATCCGCAGCATCACATAGCCGCAGTGTCCACAGCATCACAGAGCCGCAGTGTCCGCAGCGTCATCTGAATAAATACAGCAGCACAGTATTTATATTATTATTTTTTTACAATAAATCTAATTTCCTTCATTATTATAATTTTTCTTGCTAAACATACTTTATATTCCAATTATATTATAATCATTAGCATAACATATGTTTCATGCATTAATTATAATCAGCATATCTTGTACGAATACATGACTTATTAATATCACGAATGAAGTATTCCTTGCCACATATAAAATAAATAATTTTATTTTAAATCTATCTCCTCTTTAGTCAAATAGTATGATTTAAGGCTCAAGTCGCCTTCATACGAGTACCTGCATAATTATATACCTGTTACTTTCTCACCTTTATACTGCATTTATTACATTAGGTAATTCATTTTTCGTCTATCTCAAGCGCAGATACATGTATCCATGATTGCATTCTGTCAGCGGATACCGTGGCATTATATTTACGTTTGCTTTTTCTCTTAAAACCATCTATATCTGAAATACGGTATCAGTCGTTACCCAACACCAAAGTCACTTTGTAAGGTTCTATAAATTTCGCAATCAACTTTTTGCTTTTGCTATCATTTTTAACTTTAGTAATCTTTCCCAAATCTCCTTCAGAGTAAACAGTCGCTGATTTTCGAGCCTTGTCATAATACTTTTTTTTTGAGACTGACTATTCTCAATACGTTTGCTTGCCTCAACACGTATTCCATGTATATCGACATTTCACCGAGTGATTACTAATATTTAATCAAGTTTGCTATTGATTTCATAATTCATTCCGAAACCAAATAGTACTTCTGAGGGAGTCCTACCAATGAACTTCTGTATTGTGTTGTTTAGTCCCCATTGTACTACTCCCACTGCATTATCCCAAACTCTTTCATCTAGGTCATGATTTTGTGTACTAAGTGACTTTAAAATAGTTCTATTGTAACGCTCAACCTGACCATTAGCTCTCGGATAGGAAACAGCGTTATATATTACTTTAACATTCTTATCCTGAGAGAACTCTTTGAAACTATGCGATGTAAAAGAGCTACGCCTGTCGCAAATTATTGTATTTAGGATACGAAAGGTATAAAATAAATCATTAAGAATTCTTATAACATTTTTGGTTTCCGTGTCCCTTACGGGTTTTATAAATACATACTTTGTAAATGCATCCACTATGACTCACAGATATGCATTTCCATTTTTACTCATAACAAATGGACCCAGGTGGTCGATATGGAATGTGTGGAAAGGCGTTGATACCTTTTCGATGGAATGTAAACAGCCTTCTTTAACATTTGTATTATCTGAGTGATATGCACAATTCAAGCAAGCTTTTACATACTTTTTTATAAAGCCTCATCTTTGGAAAGTTGCAAGACTTTTTGATACGCTCATATGTCTTGTCAAAAGCAAAATTGCCTATGTCATCGTGGTTAAGCTTGCATATCTGCCATCTAGCTCCCTTTGGCACCACCCATCGTTATTCCTTACGCTCGTCATCAATATACTTAAAAACTTGATTATTCTTAATCACATAATCACGCCTTATCGATCTTACTTCTTCGTCACTATTTTCGGTTGTTAAAACTTGTTTAATTCGCTTACGTTCATCGTCTCCTAATTGCAATGTTACTAACAATTATCAGCTTCGATATGCATTACTTCAGGAAGAAATTGACTTTGCTGAACAGAATCTTACTCCGACAGAGACGCACTACCAGTGGCGTGCACTCCATATAGGCAAAAAGACATTGCCTACCCTATCAATTTGATAAATACCATCCGATGTTTCATTCTTAAACATAGTTTTTAACTAATATTTCGTATCAAATACAAAAAATTAAAAGCTCCATCTATCGGTATCGGTAAGTTATTAAAGTCGTCGCTAGTCATATTCAAATCGCAGCTAGGCGCTACGCTACACTAGCGCCGAATTGGCAGCTTTTTACGGCAGAGACATTAACTATATCTGTCTAAATTTACGTATGTGTGCCGTGTTGTTTATACAAATACTGTAGTGTGCATTCCTATAATTACATTGCCCAAATAACACAAATAACGCACACAATCTCAAAGTATAGACAATGTCTTTTCAGCTTAACTATAACGTAAATCACCGAAGTGTCGCGAGCATTGCTACGTAACTATTTTAAAAAGTAGTTTGCTGCATATAATTATAGTGAAAGATATTGCCATTTCTTTTTTTCATATAAAATTGATGTTCAATTTTATTTTGATTTTAAAACGGCCGCCATTGTTTTTGTTTTGAATCGATTGACTGGTAGCAGACGAAATAAGATTTTAAAGTTTTAAAGTTGATAAATATGATGATATTCACTGCGAAAGTTATTCATGTGGTGTGTGTAGGGAAAATAAATGTTTTCAAAACTATCTTTCGGTGAAAAAAAACAAGTGATCACATACATCATTATTTCCACAAGATTGGGTAACCAAAATCAACATTCTGTATTTTTTGGTAAGTTAATAGCTTTAAAAAAATTCTGCCTACCCTGTCAAAAATCTCTGTGCACGCTACTGCGCACTACCTATGTTCCGACTTAAAGCATCTACATGGTTCATTTTCGTACCTGCTCTATACTCAATCTCGTATTGAAATTCTTGAAGCTGTAACCACCATCGGGCAATTCTCGGTATGAGATCTCGTTTTGTTAAGGTAGTTCAGCTTCTCAGCCAAAACACACAAGTCTCCAAATTGAGAGTTAAACCAGCAGTCTTAAAAATTTCAAGCACATGACTTAATTTATCCAAGCCTTCACCTATTGTAGCAGACGGTATTAATACGTCATCCATATACGTTAATACGTCTGTAAAACGTGCAGATCCTAACACACGATTGATTATTCTTATATATGCATACACTTAAATTCGTATTACCCGTCTGGCGTGACAAATGCAGTGTCGTGAATTCAAGGATACGGGTATCTGATAATAGCCACTCGCAAGGTCGAGGGTTGTGGAGTATCTTTGTCCATTTCGCCTACTTATTTGGTGGTCAATAATAGGCATTGGGTAACGCTCTTTAATTGTCTTATTATTTAATGCTTTATAATCTATGCACAATCTATTTTACCGTTTTTCTTTTTGACCAACAAGATAGGGCTTGCGTAGTCAGATACTAATTCTTGAACTATATCTGCTGCAATAAGTCACCGACCATATCTCTTACTATTTGTCTTTTAGTGTAAGACAACCGATAAGGTCGGTAAACCACTGGTGTTTTATTCCTAAGTTCTATATTCATCTCTGCATTCTTAACGCATCCCAGCTCATGAACTGACATTATAAAACAAATTCGATACTTATTAAGGAGCGTTATTAAATTATTTTTATCTATGCTACTGATCTAAGTTTTAATTTTTATATCATCTGTGGGTAATGGTGTAATGTCGCGGTTTTCTTGTACAATACGAGAACAACTACGATTTTCTATGTAACACCTACCTCTGGCAATAGTGGTATTACGTGGTAGATAATGAGTCGACTGTTCGCCTTGACATAATATGTCAAGTTATAACAAATTACCCATACATTCTTCATTAAAAGAATAAATTCCACCTCTTACTACTATTTCGTCAGTAGTTCTACCAAGAACTGTAGGGTCAATCAATAAGTTACCAGAATAAGTAGGTTCCGTAAAAACCTTGGCATAACATTGACCGTTAATCTTTAAATCGTCACAAAGCCTTAATCGGACACTCTCAATCTATTCGGCTACTAAAGTGGGCAAAACGTCGTTAATAGTATAGAATTTCAATTCCTTATTATTTTTTCACCACAACTATATGATTGTGTTCTGCAAAACCTTGACCAATAAGTATTGGAATATTTATATATTGGTCATCAACAACAATTGCCGTGACGTTGCAACAACGTCATCAACCGAAATTTCTACATATATTTACCTAAACATGCACTGCCAAATTTCCGAATGACCGTATTGAGCCCACACGTTGATGAAACCACTGGTATCCCTAAAGAAATACTCTCACTAACCCTAATAATTGTTACCTCACTACCTAAATCGATAAACGCACAAAACTTCTTATTGTTCACTGTTATGTACCATTTGTAATATTTAGAATGTGGAGTGTTCTTTCCTGATAGTCATAGTAGTTTTGACATTATTGTTACTACGAATATTTCTCAAAAACAGTTTTCGGCCATATGTCCTACTTTATTATATTTGCTACATTTAACAATTGACTTAGGGCAATTTGTGAATATTCGTAGATTTGAATTTTGACTCTGGTATGCTCATTTTTAGAAGGCTGAGAATAAAAATCCTTACTGCTGATTAGAAAACCTAATAATTGTTCTGGAAATTCACACTTAAGAGATTGTGCTGTGTTTTCGTAAAGTTCTATCTGTAAGACCGTAGACGATGCAATTGACTGCATTTTTACCCGTAATGTTACACTGATTTATTAATGATATCTTCTCATAAAAGTATTTTTCTATAGATTCATCTAACCTAAATTACTTTTTTTTTAACATATCGTCTAAAAGTCTACCATAATTTTGTTCAAACGGGAAAGCTTACTGCAATTTTTCTTGCCACTCTATCCACGTAGAATAAATATTTCGAAGGGTGTCATACCAGGTCTTCGCATTACCTGCTAATTTTTGTAATGAAAAATGCATTGTTTGTTTATCATTCCAACCGTATATAGACGCACACTGATTGATTTTTTTTGAGCCACATCTATACGATGACCTGGTAGTGACGGGTCTAATGAGGGCACGATATTTACATGAAAACTAGGTTGCTTAGGAGTCATTAGACTAGTAACAATGTCATGAAAATTAGAATCATTAATAGTTATCTGAGACTGAGGTACACCTGACCTGGTTCTGTCTCCTTGCTGCGCCGCCTGCAGGCGAAGACTGGAAGCTGGCGCACTGGAGTGCTGCTGCATGATGCACTCGCAGGCTCGTCATGACCTGATGCCACGCTGCGGTGCCTAGTAGTCCACAAGCACTCCCTGCGATTGCGCCCTCGAACGCACGACCTGCTCCTTCTATCGTAACTGCATTTCGGCATTCGTGAACGCGATTGACTGTCGTATCGCCTGCTTGATGAGCGAATTGACGAACGCCTTCTCTTTGTCCTTAATCGATATTTGTGACGATATCGTCATACTCGCATAGCTGAGCGCTTGTCACGGCGACGATCGTCACTTGAGTAGCGTTTACTCTCTGTTCTACGACCGACGTTTTGGCCGTCGTCGTGTCGGTACGTCAAGTCGTCGCAACTTCCTTGAGGCCGGAGGCGGAGGCGTATATGTGCGTGGCATTGTTCAATCACCACTTTCTGATTTATAGGAGAGTCTATAAATACGCCAGCGTCACTTGGATTATAGTTTATTATCACCCAATGGTACAACAATATAATTCAACAATAAACCTTTTAATAATATACAGTAATTATGACCGGTAATTATCTGAGCAGAACCTCTGCTCTCTTGAATGTTAGATTACAAAATCGCCTTTCTGTCCATTTGACAGTCCGTTTTATAGCTATTACAACAGTGTTCCCTCCACAAGGAGATAGTAGTCAAAACCATACCAATAACTTATAGTTATATAAATAATTACAGCATCCAAATTAAATGAATCCTTATGAGAAGTAACGACTATAAACGTGTACAATACATTTTAATAACAAGTAAATCAATTTACAATTTGGTACCGGAATTAGTTGGTTGGTCTTGTAAATCCTTACACTCCCGCCCAAAGTAACAGCAATGTATAAGTACGTGTTTATTAGTGCATAACTAGTTATAAATAATATGTTTATTTTAGCAATAAGTAGTTCAATTCATAATAAAACAAGCAGAAGAGTACGTGAGAATATTGAAAACCTCACATTATACCCATTGTATTGAATTATTTCTTTATATTAAATTAACGCAGTTTTAAAGAAAGACTATATATATGTCAGAACGTGGACGTATTATGTTATTATTAAAACTAGCTTCACGGGGATTGATTTCTTCCGGGCTTCTCAATATGGTGTTGCTACCTCTGCGACATATATATATATATATTGAAAATATCTATCAACTAATCTCTGTTTGTAGGTATATACTTGTGGTTATGTGGTTGCATGCATCAGGTCGTAATTATAATTTTTTGTGACAATATTATTGCTTTAAACTAGCAATTCTTGTATATAGTTGGATAAAATTTTGTATGCAGATAAGGTGTCTTTCAGACCAACTCGTTCTCTTACTCTCTCTTTCTTTCCGAATGCGGTCAACAGGCGTAGTGTTATGGATTATGCGTAACGCTCGTATTTTGACCGAGTTTTTTTTTAATTCATGCCTCTCTGCCCCAGCTCTCGCTTCCATACGTTGCCATTGGGATGTACGCAGTATTGTGCATAGACTAGCGATAACTTGCTCAAGTTTTTATTCTCAAGCGGATTTCCAATCACACTATTTACAGGACTTACTTGTCTCGCCAGATTAGTGGTGAATCTTGCATTCCCGCTAAAAATACGTTCAAGATACTATAATATACATACTTAGTCAGGTCATAAGTTCTGTCAAAAACTTTTGATGTAATTCATGATACACACACACATTTCACACCTTTTTCACAGAGAAACACCTCAGCTAAGCCTGAATATGAGACTCCAAGCCAAACCATGATTGATGAAGGATAATGCCCTCGTTGGATCCTCGGTATACGCGCGCTCGCTTCTTCACAACTGTAGGCATACACATTATCATTTTGTTTGTTGTACCTTTCTTCGATGGTAAAAACTTTTCCATCCGAAAACAAAATTTCGCGGTATTTTTTCCCGTGTACCGCCGTAACAAAGCGCGGGATCTTTCCATCCAAATTTTTTTCAAACGCTCGCTTAAAAATGGCTTTTTACGATAAGCTTATAGTCCCAGCTCTTCATTTAACCCTCTTTTGATAGTGGTTCTGCTTAATCACATCTGAAGAGCTACGATTTTTTGTTTACGCACGGGATTTCTTGGGATTCGCGCCTTCACTGCTTTGATGACCGCTGGTGTCCTAACTGTGCGAGCTCGTCCGCTCCTCTTACGATCGTCGAAGCTTGAATCTTTAGTATATAGTTTGATAGTGCGATAAATAAACCGTAGTGCTATTTTCAATTTTTGTAGAATGTTGAAAATCTCTTTTGGCGCGTAACCATAGCTGTGCAATGCGATAACCGCGACTCTATCTTCCTTCTTTGACCACTCGATATTTGAAAATGAATGAAAAAGAATTTATTTTTTATTTTCGGTAAGCGGGAAAGTTCTATTTTAAAATTAGTCAAAGTATTTCCTGGCCAGTATTCTAAAATTAAAATAATAAGGTTTTGACAGAACTTATGACCCGACTAGGTACATGGGGCACACTAAAAGTTTTGCACTTCTAGCTAATCGGAACTATTTGAATTTCGAATGTTATATTTTTTGAAACGTTGCAACCTACTTAGTAATAAAAAAAACAATTGGCGGGAAATCATTTGTCAATTGTTTTTTATCACACATTAAAGTTCTACGTACGCAACGAAAATGGAATTGAGTCGAAAAGATTTTAGAGCGATGATTTTTTGTGATTTTAAAAGTTCTCTCTCTCCGCAAGACTGTGCTGCTCGTCTTCAAAATGCTTTTGGGAGAGAAGCACCTTCTTTGAGCACCGTGATGCGATGGTTTGCTGAATTTGAGAGAGGTCGAGTTTCTTTACATGACGAATTTCGTGACGGGCGGCCTTCAACTGCCGTCAACGTAAACAATGTGGCTACTGTTAAGCGGCTAATTGAAGAAAACCCGCGGATTACCTATGAGACAATTCGAGAACTATTGGGGATTGGTATGAGCCAAATTCAGAAGATTTTACACAAAGAATTGAAAGTTCGGAAACTTTGTTGTCGTTGGATGCCTCATGACCTGACAGCGGAGCAGAAGCGGGCTCGCGTGGAATGGTGCTCACAGATGCTACTGAAGTACGACCACAGACATTCTAATGCTGTTTATGACATTGTCACAGGAGACGATACGTGGATTTATAATTTTGAACCCGAAAAAAAACAGTAATCTTGTGAATGGGTGTTTGAAAATGAGAACAGGCCAACAAAAGTGAGGCAGGCGAGAAACATTGCTAAAAAAATGATCGCGTTTTTTTTCTCAGCTACGGGTCCCATCTGCACAATTCCACTTGAAGATCAAAAGAGTGTTCATGCCGAGTGGTATTTTACCTTTTGTTTACCCAGGGTGTTAGAAAAAGTTCGCGAAAGACGACCAAAAAGCCGCGTTCTCCTACATCATGACAACGCTTCTTCACACACGGCCAACAAAACAATAGTATATTTCATTACAAGTGCGGAAAGCCTGTCATTGCAAAGAGTTCCGACAAATGTCTACTCGAGCCGAGGCGCAGCCAAAGGTGAGGGTAGACAGTCGGAACTCTTTGCAATGAGGGTTCTGCACGTGTACTGAACAACTATTTTTAATACAGTTGCGAAAAAATGAAGCAAAATAATAAAATAATAAAAACACAATAAACTCTACTAACTAGGAAAATGGCGCCAACTGTAAACGAATATAAGCAGAGATTTTCTTTTGTTTTCTTCATCCATTCTGGGTAGGCAAAGGGAACTATGCCCACACAGCCAAGTCTTCAGTAGATTTTTTTTTATTGATATGAAATGAAAATGAAATTTAATGAGATGAAATGAAATGAAACCTAACCTAACTCATTGAATCAAATCATTAAATCTGATATTGAAACAAATTAGTAGCTTCTTATTAGAAATATTTGCATGAATCATAAAAACTTCTATGAATTTTTTTAGTAAAAACTTCGTGGTTGGTTTTTATTTTGTTTTATTTTGATTACTTTGACAGTTGGGAAAGAGAATGCACGAGTTCGGAAAAGGTAAAGAAAAAGCTCGAGTATGTAATAGCCCACATTCCGAACGCTATACGTCCCTGCAATACGCCACTTTTTGAGCAACTGTATTAAAAAGTCATTTTTAACTTCCGAAAAAGTACAACTCGTTACCCATCCTGCGCATAGCCCCGACCTAGCACCCTGTGATTTCTGTATTTTCCCCAAAATCAAAGATTTGATGAGAGGTTTCACTTTTACCACCTCCGAAGAGGCAGTGATAGCGTTCAATTAGCACGTAGAAAACATGCCTTCAGATCTGTGGTCCTCCTGTTTTAAAAAATGGTTCGATCGCATGAAAAAATGTTTAAATTGTAAAGGAGAGTATTTTGAAAAGCAATGAACATAATATTTTGGTTATAACATGTTGTTTTATTAAGTTACGCAAAACTTATAGTGTGACCTACGTATATACGATTCTAACAACTGAATACGAAGAAAACAAAATGGTATTTGAAAGAATTGATACTTACTATTGTTATTATATTACTACTATTGTGTATCTTGAACGTATTTTTAGGAGGGATTTTTCTTTTCTTCTTTGTTTTTCTTCATACAATATACTTTTATCATTAAGATAGTGTCCAAACGAAATAGCTGTTATTAATACGGCATCGTGTGCATAAAGCAGATATTTCAGTACTTAGCCACCTATACGCAATCCTACAATACATAGATTTTATTTAGTACACGATAATCAACATACAGATTAAACTGCCGAGCGTACAGCACGCAACGCAACCTTCACACCAGTCAATATTGGTCTTAAGGTTGCGTTGCGTGCTGTATCTACGCTCAAACAAAGCCGCCAATGTGACATCTATGCAGACACGTGCGGTATAATCCTCATCGGTAGGTTGAACAACACGGCAGGCGCTGTCAATTCCGCGTCGGTAGTATATTTTGAAGATTTTAGACTTTCGTACAATCCTGTCAAGTGTATTTCACACCATAGAAAACCTTATAGTCTAAAGTCAAATGTTTCTTTGCGATATTGTGAAGTGGGCAAACTTGATCCGTATATCCCCTTTTATTTCGGAATCTTCTCTGTGCCTCTTATAGTATTATATTGGGTTTCACCCTCATTATTTTTTCAAATATTTTGCCAAACAACAATATATCGTGATATATATATATAAATCTGTTTAGCTAGCGCTGTTCATCCGTGGTCCCTTATAAAAAGGGCACGATGACTACGCATCTTTAACCTATTAGATCATAAATTGTTTAAGTACCAGAAAACATCCGTGGGTACCCTTTGTTTAATCTGATCAGTTCCCACTAAACTTTTTTGAATTTTTTCACATTTGTGTTGCCTACCCCGCAAGGGATTTGGCGTGAAGTTATAGATAGATAGAATTCCCACTGATTTCACTCCTCAGGCTTCAGGATTCATTCAGTAAAAAATTTGATATCCACTTCGATTTCACGATTGTTTGTATGTACATGCTCGTATTTCACAAATAATCTGTTATTTTCAATAGTTTAAATTTCAGTTAAATAATGTACAAGTTGTTACCAGAGCCCGAGGCAAGTTGTCCAGTAGCTTGTTCTCCTGTAGCTTGCACCTTACCTGCAATTTAAAAACGATAAATACAATAAATAAGATTACTTTCTGAATTTATGTTATTGTGACGTTGCTCAGATTTCATAAATTTTATTTATTACAATATTTATTACAATTCATCAAAACCGAAGCAAACCCGATGTTGACCGACACCAAACACGATGTTGATGATGATTCAATCATCGGGCACGGCTTTGTCTCTCTTAATGAAATATGCTATAGACTGAACAGTGTCGTAATCAAAATTAAAAATTAAAATATTTTCCACTCATGATAGAGAAAATATATACATGGAGCTACGAATTTCCATGTATAGATGTGACCATTGCACACTTCCGTCACATTGGTTTGATAAATATAAAACCGGATCGGTATGAGTTGAATATGTAAACCGAAGGTGTATTCCTTGGGCCATATTACTGAGTATTTTTTAAGGGATTAAAAAAAACTAATCTTTTCGAAATCATCTTGTTTGTACAGCAAAAAATTCAAAATAATGGCAATTGATTTGAGTGAAATTCAATGGAATGCTGTGGGAGATACAGTGATTAAGAAACAAAGTTAGTTTGTGAGAGAGTATAGGTGTTAAAATAAGAGGAGGCATGCTCCGTCGGTTCGGATATCTAGAAAGAATGCAGGAAGAAAGAATCAAAGTATAAAACAGTTATACAACGCGAAAGTAGAAAGGTGTAGGAGCCGAGGAAGGTCAATGCTTACCTACCATGACCAAATTGATCGTATTTTATCAAAAGGTGATGTCAGAAGCCCTAGAAACCGGTGAGCGTGCTTGAGAAGGGCTATAAATATATAAAAGAAGCGAGTGAGGTGTGTAAGAATAGAGTCCCATCGCGCTCGGCACTCTCTGCCTACCCCACAAGGGATTTGGGGTAAAGTCATTATATAGATAGGTGAAAGTTCATATTCAATCTGCACATGAACTTATTTGCATTATTTTGTATTTATTTCAAAAGAAGTCTTATAAAATATGATGGTTACAAAATAGCCGTCTTAGTTAAAAACATCAGAATTTTTATATATTATTATTTTTGGCGCGTAATCTTTAAATTTTTTAACAGGATCGGAAGGGATTTGGTCTGAAAGCAACAACGACAATGAAAATTGTGCGGGACGACTTGAATCGTAGGTGATGATACGAAATGTTTAAGTTATGGAAGCATTGGTCTAATGGCGATTTACTACTGGTTATGGTTTCGATAATAACTTTTATCTTTGACGAACTCATTTGGAGCGCCATAGAGAATTATTGAATTGAATTTGGGATCATTGTTCTTATTTGAAAACATCTGTTAGATGTTTTACTATTTTTCTGACGTCCATATTTAAATAATGTAAATAAAAGTATGTATAGTATTGCATTTACCAGCGGCATTGGAAGCGGGCTCAGGATCTGCTGGTATAGCAA
This sequence comes from Pyralis farinalis, assembly GCA_947507595.1. NCBI lineage: Eukaryota > Metazoa > Arthropoda > Insecta > Lepidoptera > Pyralidae > Pyralis > Pyralis farinalis. The sequence continues at coordinate 26,507,271 of OX382264.1, read as the reverse complement.
GCTGAAACAGAACAGGTAATATATGAGTAATTGTAATAAAATTAATTAAATAATAATAAAAAGATTCTATGATTTGTTTGTTATGTTACGACGTATGGAAAACAAGCATACGGTCCGCCAGATGTAAAGCGGTTACCGTAGCCTATGAACGCTAGCAACAAAAATAATGTCGCTAGTGCGTTACCACCCCCGCTGTCAACATTAAGGTGACCTTACTCACTCGCAGGAACACAACAACCCTCCAAGGAGTTGTTATTTGACTGCCGTCTTCTGTGTAGTGGAGGTACTTCCCCAGTCGGGCTAACGTCGTGCCGTACCTCTCTGTGGACTGATAAGCAGGGTGCACGACGTGAGCCAAAGCCAAGCTCACGGCTTTGGCTCTAAAGGTGACATTGAGCCACTTACACCTCGATTATGATACCGTACAAGTCTTAAATAGAAAAAAGTCATGGACTGGAAACTTTCAGTTATGAATTTTGCACGTGATCGTGAAAGCCCTGAAGAATGACACCTGTATGTCATTAAATCGATATAGATATAATTATTATATCTATACTGATTTAATGACAGCTGTAAATGAAATATATTATCATAACACACTATATTCTATTATATTGTCATTAGACAATGATAAAAAATGTACAATATACAATATTTAACAATAGGAGTTTAAAACATTTTCGCGATAAATATCTAAAATAATTTGTAGACAGATTTAATATATACTATGCTTAGTTAAAAATATTGGTTGAAACCATGGTGTATTTGTAACAAAATTGTTTTGCGCAGCTACGTCCTATGGAAATGAAAACTATTATTAGGACGATAAAAAATAGAATAGTCCACATAATCGCTGCCCACTCGTATAATGTCTATTATCCTTTTATTGTATGCGATACAATGTGTGGAGTAATTATAGTTTTCTCACGTAATTCTTCTTAGGCATATTCGTTTCTAACTCTGTTTTTGTCATCGAATTCCCTGGTATAGTATAAAACTTTAAATGGAGAAGTAATAACAACGAACCGTTTAATTCGAGGAGGTGAAGCCATTGATCAATCTTTCCCGCTTTATGGCAGTAGGTAAAATGAAATACATTACAATTTATCTATTAAACATTAAACATAGCATTCCCAGGTTCAAGTCATAAATTGCATTTTGCATACAGTCATTTTTATTTCTAGTCACGCACAGACTCAATAAATCTATTTGAATTTTTTTCACGTTCTATTTTCTTTTACTTTGTCGTTGTTCATTACCACACTGGTATAGAATAGTATTTATAAAATTATTTTCTTTCGACGACTATGTGTCAATGAATGATTCGTGCCGTAAAATGAACACTTACTGGCTAAACGTTTTCAATCTTTTTTCTTTGAATATTCTCTCGGTGTATATTCCCGCCAATTTTCTTTACAGTCTTGTTATATTATTTTAGCTTTATCTATACCATAGGTTCCCAATCTTTTATGGATTACGATTATTCATAATTAGTAAAAAAGTATGTAACAAAAAAAAAACAAAATTCAATAAGAAACATAAATATCAAGATGGTTGAGGCTGGTGGAGTATTACAATTTGGTTAATGTCGGGTATCATTTTAGTTAACATAAGTCTCAAATCCCTACGCTCAGTGATCTGCAGTCTATTCCTTTTCTTAGACAGTAAATTAGCTACTGCACTGAACCCACGCTCAGCTAAATATGATATAGGATATGATGAAGGAAACGCAATTAAAAAATTCTGTACTATTTCCCACAATCAATCAATCTTTGGAGCCAGAACTCAGAATTTCTGAATTTTACTTTTAATTCTTCATTAGTTGTGAGTGTTGTCTAAATTTGATGATTCTGCTGTATCTGCATTTGCGAAATCTAAAATCCAGCTTGGTATATTCATATTTAAAATATCCTGGAATCGCTCTGTAAATCTTTCTGTTTTACCGATAATGCTGATAATGTCGGAAAGTGGCTGTATTCACCTCTTCCTACATTTCGTTTGAATAGAATAGTTATCCCACAAAAACAGCTATGATGTTTTTTGTTTTCATTATATTCAACTAATCGCCTTGCAATTGTAAATTAACGTCATAAAATATTTTAAAATGGTCATTTTTGTCAAGTGCTGACGAGTTTTAATTGCGCCAGGAAACCCTTATGATGCCATGTCATTGCTGGAGCACTATCCGTAGCAACTGGTAAAATATTTCGAAAAGTAATTTCTTACTCTTGAAAAAAAAACGTGCATGATATTAAGTATGAATTCTCCATTTGTATTGATTTCAAATTTTTTGGCAAATAATAACTATTGACAATTTTTTTCATCTTTTATGAATGTTTGTCCTTTTTATTACCGTGTACTTTATTCAAATGCTTTTGGAGCCCAGAAGGTTTCATGGCTTTATTTGAAGAACAGATAGTTAATATATTTCAAATACTCAATATTATTGCCGACATTTCTTCTTAGTTTCAGACATTTTGGAATTCACAATTTGTTCGATTTCAATGCATAAACTTTTCAACCGACTTATAGAAAATTATAAAATTAATGGCTATAATTACTCCTTTACTTTATCAGTCATACACGAGTATGCTACTATATATAGTATACTATCCCTTCCTTTTAAAGATTTGATTTCGAGCACGCAATAACTTGTATGCCTTTCTTTCTTTGCGGTGCCCCGGTGTACTTGCTCTGCAAACAGGTTGTTGCAAGTTCCCGTATTTTTATCGAAACATGCTTGATTGCGTAAATCACGTCTTTGCTTACCAACTTGCATAGACTTGTTACCGACAGTCCTAAACCGAATCAATTAGTTTACACTTAATGCTTATTTAAATGTTTATTTACGTCATAATAATAAGTTAAACATTTTAGACGGCTAGTTTAATGTTTTTTCTTGATTGATAGAGGTATTATCAAAATATTTTTTTTGGTATATTAAATTTCTAATTATATAGGTATGCCGCGATCGCCCGCTTGACTGTCATTACGACCCCCATTTGCCTTTTGACCCGCTACCGCCCCCACGAAAAGTTCCAGCGCCCACTAGGGTGCGGTACCGCCCCCGTTGGGAACCTGTGATCTATACTAATATATAAAGTGGAAGAGTTTGTTTGTTTGAACGCGATAATCTCTGGAATTACTGGTAGAATTTGATTTTTTTTATACTTGATAGCCCAATTATTAAAGAAGATTATAAGCTATTTACCTTAGATCCTTACAAGCCGAGGATAGAGAAAGAAAGTAGAAATATTTCCAACGGGATATCGGGATACGCGCGAGTGAAGTCGCGATCTGCATTTAGTTCATAATATAAGGTTATTATATTATTTATTAATATAACTAAAACTCACATGTTATCGTTAGACTGGCTCAACGAAACAATCAAAGTATTCCACCTAACTGAGCTTCCGTAACCATGATATCCGGAAACATTCACTTTGACTTTTATATGTGCTTAACTAATAAACTCATTAGTGTCTTGCATAAATATGATATCTACAATTAAATAAATGAGTAATGTTAAATAGAAAGTTCTGTATTAAAATTTTTTTAAACAGTAGCTTTTATTAGATTTTACTGATACGTCGGGTACAGAAATCTATGGAACAAAATCGTTGTATAGAATTATGCCAGTACAAATGCAAAGCCAGTGCAAGTACAAATACCCGTTGAAAATTTTCGTACAGGCGTTCTTGCACAGTTAGCACTTCACACCGGATGAGCCGAATGACGTTTACCGTTTTTTTTAAAAAAAGAAAATGTCTGGAGCGCAGCGTATTAATTCGTACTGTAAAATTAAATTAACACTTACGATATGTGCTATGCAAGCCGCAAATAAAACACACACTACTAATTTACTCATGACTATGTTAACAAGTCACTCTCGATTTCCAATTTTCTTTACAGTCTTGTTATATTATTTTAGCTTTATCTATACCATAGGTTCCCAATCTTTTATGGATTACGATTATTCATAATTAGTAAAAAAGTATGTAACAAAAAAAAAACAAAATTCAATAAGAAACATAAATATCAAGATGGTTGAGGCTGGTGGAGTATTACAATTTGGTTAATGTCGGGTATCATTTTAGTTAACATAAGTCTCAAATCCCTACGCTCAGTGATCTGCAGTCTATTCCTTTTCTTAGACAGTAAATTAGCTACTGCACTGAACCCACGCTCAGCTAAATATGATATAGGATATGATGAAGGAAACGCAATTAAAAAATTCTGTACTATTTCCCACAATCAATCAATCTTTGGAGCCAGAACTCAGAATTTCTGAATTTTACTTTTAATTCTTCATTAGTTGTGAGTGTTGTCTAAATTTGATGATTCTGCTGTATCTGCATTTGCGAAATCTAAAATCCAGCTTGGTATATTCATATTTAAAATATCCTGGAATCGCTCTGTAAATCTTTCTGTTTTACCGATAATGCTGATAATGTCGGAAAGTGGCTGTATTCACCTCTTCCTACATTTCGTTTGAATAGAATAGTTATCCCACAAAAACAGCTATGATGTTTTTTGTTTTCATTATATTCAACTAATCGCCTTGCAATTGTAAATTAACGTCATAAAATATTTTAAAATGGTCATTTTTGTCAAGTGCTGACGAGTTTTAATTGCGCCAGGAAACCCTTATGATGCCATGTCATTGCTGGAGCACTATCCGTAGCAACTGGTAAAATATTTCGAAAAGTAATTTCTTACTCTTGAAAAAAAAACGTGCATGATATTAAGTATGAATTCTCCATTTGTATTGATTTCAAATTTTTTGGCAAATAATAACTATTGACAATTTTTTTCATCTTTTATGAATGTTTGTCCTTTTTATTACCGTGTACTTTATTCAAATGCTTTTGGAGCCCAGAAGGTTTCATGGCTTTATTTGAAGAACAGATAGTTAATATATTTCAAATACTCAATATTATTGCCGACATTTCTTCTTAGTTTCAGACATTTTGGAATTCACAATTTGTTCGATTTCAATGCATAAACTTTTCAACCGACTTATAGAAAATTATAAAATTAATGGCTATAATTACTCCTTTACTTTATCAGTCATACACGAGTATGCTACTATATATAGTATACTATCCCTTCCTTTTAAAGATTTGATTTCGAGCACGCAATAACTTGTATGCCTTTCTTTCTTTGCGGTGCCCCGGTGTACTTGCTCTGCAAACAGGTTGTTGCAAGTTCCCGTATTTTTATCGAAACATGCTTGATTGCGTAAATCACGTCTTTGCTTACCAACTTGCATAGACTTGTTACCGACAGTCCTAAACCGAATCAATTAGTTTACACTTAATGCTTATTTAAATGTTTATTTACGTCATAATAATAAGTTAAACATTTTAGACGGCTAGTTTAATGTTTTTTCTTGATTGATAGAGGTATTATCAAAATATTTTTTTTGGTATATTAAATTTCTAATTATATAGGTATGCCGCGATCGCCCGCTTGACTGTCATTACGACCCCCATTTGCCTTTTGACCCGCTACCGCCCCCACGAAAAGTTCCAGCGCCCACTAGGGTGCGGTACCGCCCCCGTTGGGAACCTGTGATCTATACTAATATATAAAGTGGAAGAGTTTGTTTGTTTGAACGCGATAATCTCTGGAATTACTGGTAGAATTTGATTTTTTTTATACTTGATAGCCCAATTATTAAAGAAGATTATAAGCTATTTACCTTAGATCCTTACAAGCCGAGGATAGAGAAAGAAAGTAGAAATATTTCCAACGGGATATCGGGATACGCGCGAGTGAAGTCGCGATCTGCATTTAGTTCATAATATAAGGTTATTATATTATTTATTAATATAACTAAAACTCACATGTTATCGTTAGACTGGCTCAACGAAACAATCAAAGTATTCCACCTAACTGAGCTTCCGTAACCATGATATCCGGAAACATTCACTTTGACTTTTATATGTGCTTAACTAATAAACTCATTAGTGTCTTGCATAAATATGATATCTACAATTAAATAAATGAGTAATGTTAAATAGAAAGTTCTGTATTAAAATTTTTTTAAACAGTAGCTTTTATTAGATTTTACTGATACGTCGGGTACAGAAATCTATGGAACAAAATCGTTGTATAGAATTATGCCAGTACAAATGCAAAGCCAGTGCAAGTACAAATACCCGTTGAAAATTTTCGTACAGGCGTTCTTGCACAGTTAGCACTTCACACCGGATGAGCCGAATGACGTTTACCGTTTTTTTTAAAAAAAGAAAATGTCTGGAGCGCAGCGTATTAATTCGTACTGTAAAATTAAATTAACACTTACGATATGTGCTATGCAAGCCGCAAATAAAACACACACTACTAATTTACTCATGACTATGTTAACAAGTCACTCTCGATTTCCAATAGCTGCCTATGGGATGCAGTAGTCTTGGTATGGAGTTATATATATAGCACTTGTCTCCGAATCATATTACGTACATGCCTTTATGAGTAAATACAATAGTTCAGTTCACACAAATAGGTTGTTATTAAAATTTGGTTAAGTAATTACCCTAAGAATAATACCGATACAGTGAATGATTTAATATACTCATATATCCTCAATTACATGGTGTTTTCAGGACTGAGAAGGATTACGAAGACAATTATTAAACACACTATCTGCTAACCGCGACTTTACCTGCGGAATTTTGGAAATAAATCAAACTATTGAATGTCTTGAGACCGAAAAAAAATTGAAACAATTGTGTTTTGCCTTCTTCATCGATAGGAGCTGCATTATAATGGTATATATATATATATAGATTCGTCACGGGGGTTTTCCAAAGCGGGATTCCTTCTATCATGATAATGATATTTATAAAATGATGATTTACGATCATTACATGGAATCACTGAAGAGCTGCATTCTACTTCTTCCCAGCGTTATCGCGTTTCCTTTTTATACCACTAAAACAGGCATAAAATCTGCATGATGTTCAGTTACCATAGTCTACGGACACTTGCAATACCAGGGGTGTCACTCGGACGATGCTGACGCCGAAAGCCTAAGCCTGATGTTTTGGTAATTTTTAAGTAACAGCATACCTGTAGTCTCAAGACTAAAAACAAAAATCTGTTTTGCCTTCTTTATTGATAGGAGTTGCATTACTATTTCATAATTTTGTTATATGTATAGATTTGTCACGCGGCTTTTCCAGAGCGGGAAAAATGTTATTCTCTTGGCATTCTCAGACAGAATAGGTTCTAATCTAGGCACTCTGTTAAATCACCATGTTAAAGGCTATATTATTAATTATTATATGCCATATGCAATATAAGTATAGCCAAAAAATAAACAAAATTATGAATATACAGGTGGAGGACGAAATTACTATAGTTCTATTAATAGGGATTAATAATAATTAATACAGGAATTCAAAGAAAAAGGATTGGAAAAATTGTTCTATTTAAAAGTGGGATATTATTATGCGCCCTATCTTATACATGTTGCCAGTCACCAAAATTGAATACTAACATATACAATATTAACAACTTATGACACTAATAATTTTATTAGCGATATTTTTATTTTTATTTGACGAAAGATACATTATGTCTCTCAAATAAATCTAGAATTAAGATGTCCACTTTAGTGGCTTATAATGTCAATAGTCTTAACAGTTGTCAGAATGTCAACAATACGAAAATGTTAGTACTCGTAAATATTGCACAGAGACCAAACCAACTTGTGTTCACGGTGCAGAATCTCATGACTCGCGAGAATGTACTAAGAAGTCTGAAAAATATTTCAAACCAATATATACACCATGTAGGCGGCTAAACAAGGCGTCTGACCACAAGACCGGGTCTTGTCCAACCTCTAGTTTTAGTTCAGGAGCAATACCAACGAGCCCGACTAACCATTAAATTCCTACAGTTCAGTAATAAGTCACGCGCGTGTATTTATGTTCGGTTTAACTATAACAGCGATAAATAACTTAATGTCCACGCACTGTGCGGTAGCTGAAGTAACATCCCCCTATCTAAGAGTGTTCGTAGTGAGTTGGTATTTTCAATATTCAGATAACCCGAATTTGGTGGCTGTTCTCGGCGTACAGTACGGTCCAGTACAGGACAAGTTTACGTATTGTGTGGACGACAAGGTTCCTAAAGTTTGGACCAAGCGCTCAGTCCTGTCTACTGTCGCACGAACATTCGACCCGAATGGTTGGATCAGCCCGATTATCTTCATTGCAAAATGTTTCTTACAGCGTCTTTGGGCTGAAGGGATATCTTGGGATGAGCCCCTCTCGGGAGCGTTGCTCTGAGATTGGGTGAACTTTGTCTCGTCTCTCCCTGAGGTGAATCGGATTTCGGTTCCCAGACTTATTTTCCCGAGTGGGAAGTTCAGAGCAAGCCTGCACGACTTCTCAGACGCCTCCGAGCTTGGATATTCGGCTGGAATGTATATCCGCACGGTCACCGAGGACGGAGAGGTTGTCGTTCATCTGCTTGTTGCGAAGAGTAAGGTTGCCCCTCTTCGGACTCGCCTTATGATTCCGAAATTGAAATTGTGTAGAGCAGCCCTTTTGTGTCGTCTTCTTAATCACACAAGTACCACCTTGTGTAGTTCGGTTAATTTCGATGACATTTTTGCGTGGACGGTGGCCTTCAACCAACACAAGACGACTTGACTATCCAAGTCGTCTTGTGTTGGTTGAAGGCCCCCCGTCCACACCATGGAAGTCTTCGTGGTGAATCGAGTTTCTTTGATTAAAAACGCGGAATTGTCTCTCACTTGGCCACACCTACCAGGAGAGTTGAATGCCGCGGATTGTGCTTCACGGGATTGTGATGCCCCTCGTTTTCTTGAGCACCCATTGTGGTGGAGCCCACAATGGCTTACGCGTCCAGAGCCCGCCTGGCCAAAGTCCTAGAGTCTATCGGCAGTGAAGCTGCCTGAGGTGAAGGTTTCAACGATTAAGACTGCCACCGGAAAATCGTGATTATTTAATGGAGCGGTACAGTTCGTTGGACAAGCTGTTGGGAGTCACCGCTTGGATTCGACGTTTTATGCATAATTGTAGACACCCCGCAGAGAAGCGTATGTCGCCGGTTGTCACCCCTGAAGAGCGTCAGGAGGCATTGTTGTTTTGGGTACGATCTGTATAGTCGCAGCATTTTGAGTCGGAGCTTAAAATATTGCTTGGAGGTCGCGCTAAGTTGAATGGAGCCATCTCCCACTTGAATCCCTTCGTTGATGAAGCTGGTCTACTGCGAGTGGGCGGTAGGTTGAGAAACGCTGCCCTGCCCTTTGGGAGTCGCCACCCTTTGTTGTTGCCTAATGATTGCTGCTTGGTTCGACTGTTGATTACGGATCGTCACATAAAGAATTCGCATGCAGGCTGTAATGCATTGTTGGCAATTATCCAGCGTGAGTTCTGGATTCTGGCAGCCCGGCGCACTCGGAGTGTTGTTTGATATAAGATACGATACGACGACGTGATAGGAGATACGATTCTCACGTTTGAAGAGTGTTTTGTAAAATTGAGGCCGTCCTCAATTCGCGACCATTATGTCCCTTGTCGGCAGATCCTAATGACCTGGAAGCGTTAACCACAGGCCACTTTTTGATAGGACAGCCACTTAACGCCCTGCCCGAGTTCCCTTTGCTCTAGGTAAAATCCAGTCGTTTGTCGCGGTTCCAGCTATTGCAACAATTGTCTCAGAGTTTTTGGGCACGCTGATCGTTAGAGTATTTACATATATTGCAGCAGCGCGTTAAGTGGACGGACAAAACTGATCCACCTAAGAGCAGTGATCTCGTGTTAGTTAAGGAAACTAGTTTGCCCCCTTTGTATTGGAGACGGGGTCGCATTGTCAAATTAGTTTATGGAGCAGACGGTGTTTCTCGCTTCGCCGAAGTTTTGGTCGGGAACTCGGTCTTAAAAAGACCAGTTAGCGGTCTCTCCCGTTTACCCGTGGATTAGCGTACCGTTCGTCACGGTCCGGGGCGGGGGGATGTTTTGAATTCTTATTCGATGCTCCCGAGCGCGGCGCGTGACCTTGCCATAGGCTCAAAGGACAATGTCATTCGAACAGGCGGGCGGTCGCGGCGTGGGAATATTGTGATAACGAAAGCGGTAGCGGAAGCGTGTGTGTCGCGCGCTGATCGCTCCGAGCAGTCTCGAGGCTCGGTATGCGCGCGTAATTGTTAATGTTGGAATAATTTGTGTTTTGCAATCACGTTGGATTTTTGTTACTCCGTGCCACTTGTAATTAGTGTGAATAAATTGAACGCGGTAATAGTGAAAGAATCCTGCGTGATATAATTTAGTGATCGTGACGCTGATTGCGTCCGTGAGAGTTATTTACATTGAAACAAAGTGATCATAGTGGAACCATTGTCTCAGTTGATTGAACGGTTGAGTTTGTTAAGTTACATTAGACCATAAGAAAGATTAAGTTAATATTTCTCGCGAAGTATTGAAAATACAAAATGGAGGTTGAGTGGCGTCACTCGCTCCAGTAGTGCTATATTCGCAACCGTTGCAAGTTTTGGTTGACTTCCTGAATTCGAATTTGTGTACGCGTTGTGTAGTAGAATACATTATTCACTTGTGTTGTATCGTGCTGTTGGCTGGTGAGAAAATTTGTGTGCTACGTACTTCCGGCTGGCCGGCCGGTACGCCGCTTCGGTTCACCCACCAACCGCCACCAAACTTTAAGTGTACCTCAATATTGGTAAGCTAATTTCCTTTCATTTGTTAAGTGATCTATTAGGGCGGATCCCTGAACCACGCTGGCGAGCTTGTGTCTCTCCACATTAGCGCTGTGTAACACGGCCGAAAGTAGTGCGATCGAGACCGGGTCCATTCGACGCTTGATTCCGACTTTGGCCGGTTCCGGACCGATTCAATGCTAAGAAAACTCCATTTGCTGTGCTTTCTAAATTCCAGAACACACCTCTTACCGTCACCAAAAGTATTAGGATGCTTGGTGTCGAGATCTCCAGTGATGTGCAATATCGAAATCACCTGGAGGAGAAAGTCAAGCTAGTCTAAAAACTTTGTGTACTCAACAGGGCTAAGCAGTACTTCAGTGCGGGGCAAAGACTTATATTATATAAGTCTCAAGTCAGACCGCACTTGGAGTACTGAAGTCACCTTTGGGCTGACGCACCTGGATACCACCTTGGACCGTGTTTTTTTTTTTTTTTTTTATTTATATTGGCTCAGCATAGTGGCTCCTCTTCGCCTGTTGGTAAGCGAAAAGGGGAGCCCAAATTGCAGCGGCAACTGACAAAGGACTACGGTGTCCTGTCAGTTGACGCTACCATGCTGGCCCGCAAGGTGCTTCTTCACGCTTCGTTTGAAGGATCCCATGTTGTAGGAAGGAGGAAACACATGTGCAGGCAATGTGATTTGATTCAGAGACGAGCTGTGAGAATTGTCGATAATCCTAAGCTTACACACGGTATTGAACCCTTAAGTTTAAGGAGAGATTATGCCTCCCTACGTGTGTTCTACCGATTGTACAACGGGTTGTATTCTGAAGAGTCGTTCGAAATGATGCCGACAGCTACTTTTTATAACCGCACCGCTCGCCGACGGGCGGGGAGTTCATCCTCACACGCTGGAACCGCAATGGTCGCGTACTGTGCGGTTCCAGAGAAGTTTTCTTCCGAGAACTCTCAAGCTGTGGAATGAGCTCCCAGCCGAGGTTTTTCCAAGGGACTAGCATGGAGTTCTTCAAGAAATGCGCGAAGAGGTTTTTAGAGGGTCGGCAACGCATGAGTGATAAGTGGTGTACGGTCTACTAATAACCGCACACACACTTACTTGATATTAAATGTCTTGATGATAGAAATGATAAACTGATTCTAGAAAGTGTCTATATTGTTCAGCCTTATTATTAAGTGAACATGAATGGTTTGATGCTGATGATGATATTATATTTAAATTATGATTTGATATGTTTTGGAGCACGTACGATGTCTTGATTGCTAACATACGAACGAACTGACTTTAATTACGGGCAAACGGCGCACATAGCGTAAAATGCTTACGCGGCGAATCTGTACGGTTGCCATGCAAATGCAATACACCGTACATGCTGCCGACCGCGAGAGATGAGGGCGAATGATGATGATTACAAGGTGAACTGACAATGTTTTACTAACTACTCCTTTAGTGTCTCTAAACGAATACTGTTCTTTTTACAATTGGGGTAGTACACTTGTCCACTTTAAGCACTTCATTAACTCTTTTAGGTATTTCACTATACTCACTATCACATAGTACTTCACTGATTACGTTTTTCCGCGGTGTGGTGCTAACGTCTGGGTTCGCTCAGGGACGAGCGGGGGCGTTCCCTGCGATGTCCGCGTTCGCTGACCCACCGGTACAGTAGCCTACTGTTTCCACATGACAATCAACAGGCTGTGAGTGTTGCTGCTGCTAGCTCCTTCGGAACCTTCGCCACGAGAGGACCAGGCCGAGTATGACAACAACACCAATAACAATATACAATGCTGTATAGTGATGGATGTCATGATACGTAATGCGATCTGATAGGTCTGTATTTTCTTGGAGATGCTTTATCTGTTTTTGAAGTTCTTGCAAATCGTTAGAGTTGTTATATAGCGACGAATCGTGTAGTTCAATAACGGGAATGGTCAAGTTTAACAGGTGATTAATGGGCTCAATGTCAGACGAAACTATTTCAGGTTTGATATTTAACTCGCTTCTGCCTTCGTAGTGGGAACTGTAAAGTTTTCGGTTTTTAATAAGCAACCGTGATCAATGCTTACTATTCCGGTTTGTGATAAGTGATACGACAGCGCTTGGTTTTCGCAAAGTATTCGTATTGGGCATCGGTCACAACAGAAAAATAAGTATTTATTAACTGTATTGATTTCCGTCCATTGGTCGGTTTAACACACATTTACATGACAGTACCTGTTTTCGGCACAACTGTACAAAATTTTTCATTATTGGTCATATGATAAATTGGTTTCTGCATATAACACAGATACATATATGCATCACCACGTAAACATGACTGTACGTCGTCTCTAGACATACTAAAATACGCATCCTTTTTCAAGTTGATTGCAACGTACTCTGAGATGGCAGAAACGCTGACCATGCTGTTGTTGGATACTTGTGGAATCGGGATGATTTTCGTAAGTTCGTAGGCGTCTCGACTTACTAATGGCACTCTTAGTTCAAAGATTAAGTAATTTTCCCACATTCTTGTTTTTACCTTTATTAAGGGATAAATTTTACTCAAGTCTCTGTGTAGGTTATTAATTGGCAAAGATAGATCTTTGGAGAGATGACTTGATATTATATTTAGCTCTTCTTTAAGCTGTTCTGGAGATAACAAGTGAAAATTGAAGCGTCCATGGTACACATCTGTAATAGTGTCCCACAAGGTGGTTTGAATAGTTTCCAAGTGTCGAATTATGTTGGTCGCGGCTAGTGTTCCTATACTGAAGTCACTAGTTACATAACTTCTTTTCATTTCAGCATTTGTTTCTTTGGTAAATTGCTCAAATTTTAGTGATAATTGATTCAAATACTTATGCTGCGTGTCGATTGATTCCTCATTAAGTTATTGCTATTGAGCTGTTTTCTAAAATCGTTAAAAATGCTTTCGTATTTTGTAAATGACCTGTCATATGATTCGTCTGCGCCTTCCAGCTCGCTGTCGATCTCTAAGTGCAAAGAATCGATTATTGCCCATCTCGACTGCGAAGTACGAAGTGCGTCTTCTAATTCCCATTTTTCTAGAATTACATCTAAATTGAGAAATCTAGAAAAATGTATCATCTATGAATCTAGAATAAGCAACACCACGATTGGATGTCCCGTCCTATTCAGGTGGCTACCAGTCTTGGGTCTGTTTTAAGGACCTCTATACTGAGGCTATACATACTAATAGGTCATTGTCGAATGCACAAAAAATGCAGTACCTAAAAGGCAAATTGAGAGGAGAGGCCGAGCGCTTAGTTCAACATCTTACGATTAGCTCCGAAAATTACAGTGTTTGTTGGGAGATATTAAATCATCGGTATAATAACATAAGATTGATTTTCACTTCTCATGTCAATACTATAATGAATTTGCCAACGATCCATCAGGCGTCGGCTAATCACATCAAGAGAGTCCATGATACTACTCTCGAATGTCTGAACGCCATTAAAAATGTAGGAGTTGATATCAGTAGCTGGGATCCGCTTATGGTGCATATTTTGTTACAAAAACTAGACTCTGAGACCCATAATCATTATTTGGAGTCACTAAAGCACCCACGGGATCTACCAAAATTACAGGAATTCATGGATTTTTTGGAGAGCAAATTTATGACTTTAGAATTTTCGAGAACAAGAACATCAGATCAAACAAAACATCCAAGTACATCATCTAATATACCTACGTATCGACAACATAAATCAAATAATTATAACTTCAATAATTCTCAATGTTCAAATAATAAGGTCGCGCTGCCGCAATCGCTCAATAGCAATTCAGCAAAATCCACATGCCCATTGTACAACGAGTTACATGGCTTATTTTATTGTAATAAATTCCTCAATATGTCACCTCATCAAAAACGCAATACAGTGACAAAACTTCATTTATGCCAAAACTGTTTGTATGATCATAAAAACAAAGCATGTTTTTCTGAAAAACGAGGTCGTCACTGCCACGGTCCATAATACAATTCTACATGAAGCATTTACGAAACAATCAAATAATAATGCAACCAATGGAGAAACATCCCGCACGGTTAGAACAGGAGCTGAACCTCGAAACCAACATGCGAGTTATAACTACACTTTGCAGCAGAATAACGTCGAGTCGGAAGTTTTACTATCTACAGCTATCATTCAGGTCCAAGCAAGTAATGGGTCTTATCACACAATGCGAGTGCTTATTGATCAAGGCGCGCAATCATCTTTAATTACCGAACGCGCTGCTCAGTTGTTAGGGTTGTCAAGAAGTTGGTGCAAGGGTGTTATAACAGGTGTGGGGGAGAAAGAGAGTAGCTGTAAGGGGATAAGCACTCTATCATGTATGTCGTCAGATGGTCTATACACATTTAATGCTGAAGTTGTAATACTGAACACAATCACTAAGAATTTACCTAGTTTTACGATTTCTAAACCTGCCTGGCAACACATAGAAGGTTTAAAACTCGCCGACCCTGAATTTTATATCAGTCGCCCTATTGATATTTTGTTAGGAGCAAGAATTTACTCACAAATACTCATGAGTGGCTTGCGTAGAGCCAATGACAAATTACCAGTAGCCCAGGAATCAAGGCTGGTTTATCTTTTAATTGGGGATGCTGAAGGCATAAAAACAATGCATTGCCATGTTGTAATTAATCAAGTCGATGAAATTAAGAAATTCTGGGAATTGGAAGAAATTGCAGAGTCATCATCATCATTATCAGACGAAGATCAGCAGTGTCTACAATACTATAACGAAACGACTAAACGACGGGACGATGGGTCATATGAGGTTAGAATTCCGTTCAAGAAAAACTTTGAAAATCAATTAGGAAAATCAAAGCATATGGCTATTGCTCAATTTTACCAAACGGAAAGGAAATTTCGCAATAATAACGAAATTGCGCAAAAGTATAAATTATTCATACACGAGTACATGTCAATGGGTCATATGATACCGTCGTCGCCCGGTACTACGAAACAAAATTGCTACTTGCCACACCACCACGTACTAAGGAATGACTCATCTACTAGCGGTCTTCGAGTCGTCTATGATGGCTCAAGAAAAACAGATACAGGAAAAAGTTTGAATGACTTGATGTTTAAAGGTCCAAACCTACAGCAAGATATTCAAATATTAATATTAAAATTCAGGCAGCACAAATACGCGTTTACGGCAGATATTGAAAAAATGTTCCGTTTCATATGGGTTAACGTGAAAGATCAAGCATATCAGAAAATCATTTGGCGAGACCACCCTTCACAACAATTACAAGAATATCAGTTATGCACTGTCACCTACGGTACCAAGGCCGCACCTTTCTTGGCCATGATGACATTGAAACGATTAGCACAAGATGAACGTCTGAATTTTCAAAGGAATCGAGTTATTGAAGCATTAGAGCAAAACTTTTACATGGACGACGTATTACATGGTTCACATTCTGTAGAGACAGCGATAGAATTAAAGCAGGACTTAATCAAATTACTTAAATCAGGGGGATTCAATCTAAGGAAGTGGGCGTCAAATGCCAAGGAATTATTAGAAGACGAAATCAAACAAGATAAATTTGATTTTAAACACGTCGAATCATCAAAAGCTTCAGCCGACGGGGAGTCCCACACTACCACCGGAGGCCACCCAGGCACCGGTGGTGTGCGTAACGCATTTTTCCCCGCGTCAAAAAAAAAAAAAAAAAAAGGCCGTATACTTGACTGCCACCTTAGTAGTATATATAAAAAAAAGACATAGGTCTCATATGCCTCTTTATATGTAGCGCATTATTAAGCTCTCTAAAGCTTGTTAGACACTGGACGTGATGCATCAACAAATGAAAACAGAATCGTTCAAAATTTGTTATGACGATTTTACTCCTACTAACTTTCAACAGATTTAACTTGTTCTGTTCCAGGTGAAATAAGGAGACGCCGACATAAATGATGGTTTTCAAAAAGGTGCTGTCAGACAAAGCTGGAAGAATGCTGGTAATGTTGTTTTGGGCGGTGATAAAACTCTTTCTTGGATGTTGCTCTTGTTTAAATTTACGCGTTATTTTGCTGTTAATATAATGTATACAAGAATCTTAACCTCAGCCAGTTTTATAGTGTTATCTAAGAAAAGATTAGCTTTTCTTAGATAACACTATAAAACTGGCTGAAGCTGAAGTAAATTATTACAAATTTGTTACAGGCAAACGTATCTTATGTCTACTATTAATACCATTGACAACAATAATACAGAATAATCAGAAGCTGGCCCAGGGTTCGATAACAATGTGCGCCGAAGTCAAATATTGCGATTTGAAATTTTGTTTGATGTCGAATGAGATAAAGAATTTTTTTTTTACCAAAATTACAAATAGGAAGAATATTTTTATCTATTTTAGTGAATTACGATGTTTTTGAACGTGGCGATTAGCTCCTTTCTTGACGTGTTCCAAGTGTAATAGGGAGAGTTCAAGATAATGATGCTTTTACAAAAGGTGCTGTCTGACAAAGCTGGAAGAATGCTGGTATGACCCTTATGGTCCCGACATCGAACTGAGGTATATTCGGACCGTGGGGAGCCGTGGCGCACGTGTTAAAGCATGTTGCACCGATCACCCCGATCCAAATGGGCTACGACGTCGCACAACACGGTGTGAAGCGCGACTAGTAAAGTCACATTGTTTAGAGCCTCCCGACTCTCGGGGCTCCACAGTGAGCATATCCTTGCCGGATTCGGCTAGGCTGGCTTCGGCCTTAGAGGCGTTCAGGCATAATCCCGCGGATGGTAGCTTCGCACCACCGGCCGCTCGGCCGAGTGCATGAACCAAATGTCCGAAACTGCGGTTCCTCTCGTACTGAGCAGTATTACTATCGCAACGACGAGCCATCAGTAGGGTAAAACTAACCTGTCTCACGACGGTCTAAACCCAGCTCACGTTCCCTTTTGATGGGTGAACAATCCAACGCTTGGCGAATTTTGCTTCGCAATGATAGGAAGAGCCGACATCGAAGGATCAAAAAGCAACGTCGCTATGAACGCTTGGCTGCCACAAGCCAGTTATCCCTGTGGTAACTTTTCTGGCACCTCTTGCTAAAAAATTCTTTATACTAAAGGATCGATAGGCCGTGCTTTCGCAGTCCCTATGCGTACTGAACATCTGGATCAAGCCAGCTTTTGCCCTTTTGCTCCACGCGAGGTTTCTGTCCTCGCTGAGCTGGCCTTAGCACACCTGAGTTATTCTTTGACAGATGTACCGCCCCAGTCAAACTCCCCGCCTGGCAGTGTCCTCGAACCGGATCACGCGGGAGTTGTACGACGACGGGCGTTGCCGCCGCGACGCCACTCTGCACGCTTGGAACGAAACACCGTGAGCTCGCCGATATAATCGACCGCTCACCGCCTCCGCCCAACCGAGTAAGTAATGAAACAATGAAAGTAGTGGTTTTTCAGCGACGACCGCGAACGATCTCCCACTTATGCTACACCTCTCATGTCTCCTTACAATGCCAGACTAGAGTCAAGCTCAACAGGGTCTTCTTTCCCCGCTGATTCTCCCAAGCCCGTTCCCTTGGCTGTGGTTTCGCTAGATAGTAGATAGAGACAGTGGGAATCTCGTTAATCCATTCATGCGTGTCACTAATTAGATGACGAGGCATTTGGCTATTTTACCGCCGCACACATGCCTCTGTCTTAGTGAGTTGGTTGTAATCATTATGGGAGGCCACTGGTCCCTATCCACTCGATCTTGGCGACATTGCACCGGTAGGTGTTCAACGGGGGCCCGCGGATGTTAATCTGCGGGACTTAGGCAACATGGCTACGGGTCCCCTGGGCCCGGTGTCAACCCATTTATACACGGGTATTCCGGACACTTAGCCCGGGACCCCGCTGCCAGCAACCGTCGTCAATTGGTTGAACCTTGTCCAGTTCATGTGCGAGCCACGCAGTGCCATTGCTGGCAGGCTTGCGAGGAATTCAGCGCTCAGCCTGACTTTGTCCTTTAGGTCTTTAAAAGACTTATGGGACCATACGCCTCTCCAGGATATAGTACTTGAGGTCATAGTGACGCGGTCTGGGCTTACCCCTAGTCTACCCGCCACCTTAGATACGAGTTCATTGTTCGAGGCATAATATCTACACTTCTCACGGTGCACCTCGTCCAAGGGACGGTATCCAGAGACTATTTGCGCATCAATTAAGCATCAATTATGAACCCTTCACCTCCTTTCGATACGATGATGTCTGGCTTTCTCAGGCTCTGTGCAGTTCTGATTTTAGGTTCGGTCTCCACATGCCAGCCCAAAGAGACCATGGTTCGTTCAATCTGCCGCACGATATTGTTGTGACGCTCGATACGGCCTCCGTGTGTTCTGAAGCACTGCTGGATAGTGTGGGCAGTCGTCTCCTTGACTTGGCAACCTGCCCTGCATCTCTTCGACGCCTCTCCCCCAACAGTGCCTCGAGAGCATCGGACGCGCGATGGCAGTGCGTTTATGTGTGTATGCACAAACTGCACGTAATCACGCCCCGTAATTCGGCCACATCTGTCCCTTATCCACTTGGTAGATGCCGGGCATCTGGACGACTCTCGCAATTCGAAGCCGTCCACTGATGTGTGCAGAACGTCACGCCAATACTGCGCCACAGACTCAGACCCCGTCTTCGGGTTCTGACGAGAGAACTTTTCCACCTGCCCGTTGGCTCACTTCAGCTTCCTCTGGATCCTTACGGATCTGGCGGCAGCTTTCGCAACTGCCCACTGCGAATCGGCCAATCGTCCCAACCGTCTCTTGATCAGGTCGGGAACCATTGTCCGCAGCGATGGGATCGCTAAGTCGCCGTCCTTGGTCGCCGCGTGGAAGTACCCAACGGGCACGTCGTGTGGTAACCTCAACCAGTCTCTTACTGCTTTCCGGATCTGGACGTCGAGCAATCTCAACCTGTCGTCCGTTATATTCCCCAGGACAAAACCATGGAGAAACTTCGGAATTAGGTGAGCCCTCAACAGTTCGAGCCGCTGTTGCGGCTTGAGGGGCGCCTTCTTGATCTTTATGAGGGCGTCTTTTAGATCGTGCTCTAACATCACGCATCCAGTGGCCTGGAAGTCCACGCCGAGGTATCTCCAACGTTCCACGCAGTTGACTTGCCGGAGGTACTTTCGGCCGACCTTAAAGGTCTTTTCGGCCAGAAAGTGCACCTTCTTGCGCTTTCCGTCGGGGACCATCGACAAGACCGCGGATTTAGCCTGGTTTAGGCGAAGCCCCATCATCTCACTCGTACGCGCAACACAGTCAATGGAGCTCTGGAGACCCACCTTTGAGCCTGCAAGCAGGACTAAATCGTCTGCGTACGCCAGAGCGGAGACACGTTCTCCCTTCAGCCTATAGCCGACGTCTTTTGGCAGGTTCGCCAGAACTAAATCCATCGCCATGTTGAACAATACGGGTGATAGGGGATCTCCCTGGCGAACTCCTCTTCCCACTACAATCGGGTCGCCCGTGGTGCCATGGGCGCTTATGGTGGTAGTAGTTGACCCATACACCCGAGCGACATAGCCACAGAACGCCTCGGGCAGGCCTCGCTCTCTCAGCAGATCAACCAGCGCCTTGTGAGACACTGTGTCGAACGCCTTCGAGAAGTCGAGTACCGCCACATGGCATTCTCTCAGCCTTTTCCGACTATCCCCCAAGACAGCATCAAGCACAGCCGTATTCTCCAGTGTGCCATCGGCTCTTACAAATCCTCGCTGACGCATGTCTGGGGGGCAGCACTCCTCCAACCTCCGCGCCAGGATAGAGTGCATGTGCCTCAGAGGTATCGACGCGATAGTTATCGGCCGATAGTCACCGGGCCCAGTAGGGTCATCCTTCTTTGGCACGAAAATCGTCCGGCAACGCTGCAGTGGTTCCGGTATCTCACCCTTCGCCATCCAGGCGTTGAAGAGTTTAGCCTTTATGAGTGCAGGTACTTGGCGCCATTCCTCCAAACGAATACCGTCCGGCCCTGGCGCCGTCTGCGAGCTCGCGCTAGTCGCCTTCACCTCTGATTCGGTTATCGGCGACCAGAGCCTCGAGGAATCATTTTCTCCTCGCTCCCGCTCCATCCGCCGTAGGGCAGCAAAGGCGGTCGCAGAGGGCCCCGGCGCATCGGACACCGCTTCCATCCTCGGACGCCAGTAGGCTTCCAATTCTGTCAGCGGCACCCTGACACCCCGGGATGACCCGTCGAGAATCTCAGTTGCGGCGCGGCTCCGACACTTCCTGTAGAGCTCCTGCACTCGGGCATACTCTAATCGTCGCCGAGTCTTTTTGGACTTAGGGAGCGCTTCGTTAACCTCAGCGCGAACCCTACTAGGACCAATCCTCTTACCCCTCAGTGTCCGTGTTGCAGCTTTTGTTAGAAGCCTCTCAACCCATTGGGACAGTTCAGGGTCTTCCGGTTCGGTCTGAACAGGTGTCAGTACATCATGTAGATCGACTTCACTCCTTACTGGCGGGTCGAACGGCAACGTCGACGCCAAATCAGGCTCTGCCGCCCGTGAACCGCCGCCGTCGCTAGCTTGAGCCGACAAGCGTTCGTCGACAAAAGCCTTGTATGAGGGCTTCCTTCGAACGCCTTTTATGGCTTCAAGGGTCCTCCCGAACCCTTTTAGCTCCGCGAACAGCAGCTTGTTCATCATACCGGCTACGTCACCTTTTTCAGCAATCAAACGCGCCTCGGTACTTGCCAGAAGCTCCAGTTCTTCGTCTCTCCATCTGTGTTTCACCTTGTTTGGAGCAGAGTCCGCGCTTGCCTCAATCGGGTGTGCATGCCGCTTGTGCACGCCCAACCCAATGCTGGTAGCGAAGACCCGCCCACAAACGAGACAAGGCCAAACATCCAGGTTCCGCTGGTTCTCAGCAGAGGTCCCGGACCGAGCGGCCGGAATGGGGGTAACCGTTCTCCCCGGCTCCCGTGAGAGGCCAGGGCGGCTCAAACATTTTTCACTTTTGTTTTTGCCTGCAACAACGTTTATCCCCCTAACCTAGGGCTGCAAACCCAGTAGGCCAAGGGTTGCCCCTGGCTTTCGCAAAGGCCCCATCCTAAGATAGCCAGTGGACTTGGGGGCCCGCCGTACTGTTGGCAAGACCACACCCAACGGGGCTGTTGAGGGGACCTCCCCCCTCAACCACACCAGGATTACGCCTATTAGATGTTAAGACGTCACGCCACTCCGGATCTTACGAACCAGAGAACCCTGGGACAAGCCTGACCGACAGATGGACTATCGGGAGGGTATCCCGACCGTCCACCCATGGATGGAAAGCGCTACGCCTCGCACGTTCTAAGAAAGGCCCCCGAGACTTCGCCCTTGTTGTAGCCCACCAAGGACGCATTTACAGGGTCATTTCCCTCCCCCCTCAACTGTTTCCAGCAGCGGCGCCACGAGCAGGCCGAGGGTAGGAGTTGAGCGTCGCGGCTTCGGACTTTTTCAGCCTCAGCCACTTACTCCATTGGAGTCACGCCCTCTAGTACTTCGTCCGCGAGTAGGCTACCTAACCACAAACGTTTCCCTTTCGAGGCTTCGTAACCCGAGTAACTACTTCTCTACTTCCCCTCTCGGGGTTGTTAAGAGAGTCATAGTTACTCCCGCCGTTTACCCGCGCTTGCTTGAATTTCTTCACGTTGACATTCTGAGCACTGGGCAGAAATCACATTGCGTCAACACCCGCGAGGGCCATCGCAATGCTTTGTTTTAATTAGACAGTCGGATTCCCCTTGTCCGTGCCAGTTCTGAGCTGACCGTTGAACGGCGGTCGTACAGAAACGCGCAGATCGCGCACTAAACGAAACCTACGCGCCCTTACGGCTAGGAAGATCCGCGGAAGGCCGGAACGCGGGTCCGGCTTCAGCCGCAGAGCGCATCCCGAGAGACACGCGCTAGGCATCTACCAGGCCCGGCACCGGCCGCATCTGCTTCCCGTCCAAACCCGACACGCCCCGGTCCTCAGAGCCAATCCTTATTCCGAAGTTACGGATCCAATTTGCCGACTTCCTTTACCTACATTATTCTATCGACTAGAGGCTCTTCACCTTGGAGACCTGCTGCGGATATGGGTACGAACCGGCGCGACATCTCCACGTACATCCCTCACCTGAATTTTCAAGGTCCGCAGAGAGTATCCGGACACCGCCGCAAATGCGGTGCTCTTCGCGTTCCGAACCATATCTCCCTTCTATAGGATTCCATGGAACTCGAACGCTCAGGCAGAAAAGAAAACTCTTCCCGGACCTCTCGGCGGCATCTTCAGGCCACTTTGGGTTACCCCGTCGAACGCTCGTCCTTTAAAAACGAGGGAACGATTATTGAAACGGTTCCGCTGCCGGGTTCCGGAATAGGAACCGGATTCCCTTTCGCTCAATGGGCGTTATTTACGCACATACATAATATATATAAAACACGCCACATCGACATAAGATCTCTCATTGAGCTTAGGATCGACTGACTCGCGAGCAACTACTGTTCACGCGAAACCCTTCTCCACGTCAGTCCTCCAGGGCCTCGCTGGAGTATTTGCTACTACCACCAAGATCTGCACCGACGGCGGCTCCAGGCGGGCTCACGCCCAGACCCTTCTGCGCTCACCGCCGCGCACGTCCTACTCGTTACGACCTAATAAGAAATTACACATACGTGTTCTCTCTCGCGTGTGTCGGTAACGGTAGTGTATAGGCAAAACGCTTCAGCGCCGTCCATTTTCAGGGCTGGTTGCTTCGGCAGGTGAGTCGTTGCACACTCCTTAGCGGATTCCGACTTCCATGGCCACCGTCCTGCTGTCATGAGCGACCAACGCCTTTCATGGTGTCCCATGAGCGTTTTTTAGGCGCCTTAACACTACGTTTGGTTCATCCCACAGCGCCAGTTCTGCTTACCAAAATTGGCCCACTTGGCATCGTCATCCGCCCTCCGGCTTCATCGTTCGAGTAAGCCAGAGTTCTCAGAATAGGTTGAGGTCGTTTCGGCCCGAATGCCTCTAATCATTCGCTTTACCGGATGAGACTGTCAACACACAATCGACGCCAGCTATCCTGAGGGAAACTTCGGACGGAACCAGCTACTAGATGGTTCGATTAGTCTTTCGCCCCTATACCCAGTTCCGACGATCGATTTGCACGTCAGAATCGCTACGGTCCTCCATCAGGGTTTCCCCTGACTTCGACCTGACCAGGCATAGTTCACCATCTTTCGGGTCCCAGCATTTGCGCTCAGAGCGCGCCTACATTCACAGTTTGGAAACGAGACGCCTCGGGAGTGCGAGAGGTCGATACGAATACGGACGCTCCATCCTCTCTGAACACGCGACGAGCGCGGCCTTCACTTTCGTTGTGCCTTTCAGTTAAAACGAACATTCAATTATAACTCAATGACTCGCACACATGCTAGACTCCTTGGTCCGTGTTTCAAGACGGGTCCTGCGAGTGCCCGAAACTGTATCATCGCAGACGGAAACGCGCACAGTCCTAAACTGCATGGCGGCGACTACAGGCGCGCGGCATCGACGTCCGCACATACACGGCAGGACGAACGACACACGCGAGATACCTTGCGTCGGGCCGGACGCGTTCGTTATACGCGTGCGCGATTCACAATACTACCGTCCCCGATAGATCGGCGATCGTCAAGTCCGACACGTGAAGTACGAGAACGAGTTGCCCCGCAACGCACTCACGAACGGCCTCCAAAACGTCGCTTAGGCCGATCGCACGCGCACGCACAAGAGCGCGCGCAAGAGAACGGGTCGCGATGCAGTACTAAGAGAGAAGTGCACGCAATACGACGACGCACTTGTCGTATGAGACGAGTGCCCGCGCACCCACACCCCCCCGAAAGAGAGCGGACGCGGGAATCATAGCCTCGCACGAGCGTACGAACGATTACGATGAATCTCTCCGTTCGTTCATTCGAGTTTCGCAGGTTTACCCCTGAACGGTTTCACGTACTGTTGAACTCTCTCTTCAAAGTTCTTTTCAACTTTCCCTCACGGTACTTGTTCTCTATCGGTCTCGCGGTAATATTTAGCCTTAGATGGAGTTTACCACCCACTTAGGGCTGCACTCTCAAGCAACCCGACTCTGAGGAGAGTCCCTTTCGCCGCCGACCTCCGTCGCTACGGGCCTGGCACCCTCTACGGGAAAACGGCCCCGTTCAAGACGAACTTGGACAGGAGAAGCGACAGCGAGATAGCGGAACCTCCCGAACACCACATGTCCCGTGATCCTGAAAATCGACGGGATTCGGCGCTGGGCTGTTTCCTGTTCGCTCGCCGCTACTAAGGAAATCCTGGTTAGTTTCTTTTCCTCCGCTTACTAATATGCTTAAATTTCGGCGGGTGATCCTCCCTGATCTGAGGCCAACGATAAAATGGGAGGCAGACTCGATATCCGTGTCGGCGATACGTCGGCGCGATCGATAGATCCATCGATCGATCGAAGGCGTCCGTCGAAACGCTCCTTCGGACGTCGAGTCCGCCTACTAATAAATACAAACAAACGCGCGCACACACGCACGCACACCCGTTTACGCCTACCCTAACAGAGGTTCGAGGAGTGTGAACGGGGCGCGCGCGCGCGCGCGCTGCACTTATTCAATGTATTTTTGAACGGAACGCCGCCGCCGCCCTCGTCCTTCGTTCTTCTTGTTCACCACTTATAATTACTAATAATAATTAGCGTTTATATGTGTAGTGAACGCAATGAACGAACGAACGAAACGACTAACGAACGAACGAAACCGTCAAATGCATATCTCGTTGGCACCACGCCAAACGACGCAGTGTGGACTTTGTTTTTATACAGCCGGCCCTCAGACAGGAGTGGCCCTGGATGTGTCTCCGAAGACCGCAATGTGCGTTCGAAATGTCGATGTTCAAATGTGTCCTGCAGTTCACACTATTACGCGCAGTTAACTGTGGAATCGGTGAGATATTTAGATTATTCTGTGTTAATTGGCTTGTGTACGCGGACCTTTCCGAATGAAATAATTTGCAACATTCTCGTCTTCGGTTTTATTATACAACCATCGTGTAACTTATGTACGATTTCGTTTTAAACTGCGTAGATGTACACTTTCTACAATATAAAGAATAATAATTAAGAGAGCAGTGTCGTCGCATTATTACGTCATGATCTTTGATTCAGTTTGAAATTGAAATATAACAGTGATGTAGACAAACGTAGAGACAGCGAAACGTAGCACCGATCCCGAGTCGAAACGAAAAAGTCCGTAGATAGAAGGACGCACATCTCGACACTCTACCATTTCGAGTATGCTTTTGGTCAACTTGAAGACTTGCTCTGAAAGTTAAATGTATGTTTAATAATGTTAAATGGTAAATTATTTAAGGCGCGACAACAGCCGCCTCTGCATCACAAGGACAGTGGCTATTAGGAAGCTTCTGACATCACCTTTTCATATTTTATTTACACAACGTCAGGTGGCATATACGGCTCACCTGATATAAAGTAGTTACCGTGTGGGTGGGAACGCGCGAGTGATATTTCATGCATTGCAAGCGTTCATAGGCAGCGGTAACCGCTTTACATCGTGTGAACCGTATGCTTTCGTGTCTCCCGTCGTTATATGTAAGCAGAAAGGTACGCCCTAACTGTCTTAAAATTCACCACCATAAACCAATTTGGTCATAGTCGGTGAATCTTGGCCTTTCTCTGCTCCAATATTCCAGTTTTGCGTTGTATATGTTTTGTCCGAAGGGACCGACCATGAAAAGGCGCATCTTAGCACCGACGTTGTCGCTGGACTACCTTCATATTTTTGTCTCTAAATATTGTCTAAATAATTTTATTCTTCATGTAATATCGGTAAAACTAAACGTGTATATGTTAAAGGTACCGTATGTGTAAGGTACCGTAATATACCGTTGATGGAAGAGTGATACCAAAGCTTTAGTGAAAGAGAAGGGTGAAAGACTACTTATGAATGAGGAAGAGAGGCTGACGAAGAACTTCGAGGCAAATACCAAACTCTTCTGGAGAGAGGTAAAGAAGTCTCGAAGTGGTTCGTCAGCTTCCAGAATGGACAAGATAAAATGTAAAGCTGGTGGCATTCTTGCTGACACTCAGGAAGTGTTAGAACGGTGGAGCGAATTTTTAGACCATTCAATCTCATCCATGGTAATGTCTTGATGGTACGCTGGCACTGCCGAGTCAATCACAGACTCATTCACAGTGCCAGCGTCCTGGACATAATCATACATTTCTCTGGCACTGTGAATGAGTCTATGATTGACTCGCTAGTGCCAGCGTACCATCAAGGCATTACCATGGATGAGATTGAATGGTCGATACGAAGTTTGAAAGATGGAAAGTCTGCGGGAAACGATATGGTAACAGCTGAGATGATCAAGCTACGTGGTGCCTACGTTAGGGACGCTTTCTGGTTTTTGAGCAAATTATGCTGGAGAACCGAAAGGGTCCCGAGCGATTGGAGACGCGCAGTCATCGTGCCCTTGTATAAAGGCAAGTACGAGTATTTATGGACTGCGCCAATTATAGGGCTATCAGTTTGATCAGCCTAGCAGCTAAAGTGTATGGAAAAATCATTGAAAGGAGAATGAGGGTGAAATCCGATGGAATGCTTTGGAACGCACAGGGTGGATTTCGAAGCGGCAGAGGATGTACGGATCAAGTTTTTCACTCCGCAACATCATAGAGAAGCATCTGGCTTTGGACCAGAAGGTTTTCTGCGGTTTTGAGGACTTTGAGAAAGCATTTGATAGGGCCGTGCGAAAGAACCTCTGGAACATTTTGCCCAGATATGGGGTTGACGGTGACGTACTCCGTGCTGTGCAATTCACTTATTACACGACAAGCTCCCGTCCACCAGCACACATGTGCGGGTGGACGGCAGCTTGTCGCCCTGGTTTTATGTCAACATTGGAGTCAGACAGGGATGCGTGCTGTCGGCTAGGCTATTCGTCCTATATCTGGACATTTGTCTTCAGAGAATAAGAAATATGAATGTGTGAATGTGAATGGGTGACTTAGTGTCAACTGCCTGCATTATACAGACGACGCGGTATTAATAGCAGAATCACCATCCGAACTGCAAACACTAGTTACAACAATGAAAGATGATTGCATTAAGAAAGGCTTACAATTAAATGCGAAGGAAACCAAGAAAATGGTATTTGAAAGAGAGATAACCAGAACGAAAACTAAGATTACGGTTGATGATGTAGTGTTGGAGCAAGTGAATGAGATTGTATATGTTGGAAGTGCTTTTAGCAACAATGGAAGGTACACCGCTGATGTGGAGAGACTGTGAGTGCAGGGAATAGGGTGAATGGAGCGTTGGGTATACTTCTAGACAGCCGAAATGTAAGCCAGAAGGCACAGCTCGCTCTACATAACGCGGTGCTAATTCCAACGCTAACTTATGGAAGTGAGAGCTGGGTATGGCAGAGAGACCATGAAAGTAGAATAAATGCGGTCGAGATGAGAGCATTGCGCAAAATTTGTGGCATAATGCTTGCTGACCGCGTTCGTAATGAAGACGTGAGAGAAAGAGTTGGTCGGAAAGAGGGTGTCGGTGCTACGATAAGAAAAGGCATGCTCCGTTGGTTCGGACATGTTGAAAGAATGCAGGACGAAAGAATGACGAAACAGATATACAATGCAAAAGTGGAAGGATGTAGGAGCCGAGAAAGACCGAGACTATCCTACCATGACCAAATTGGTCGTGTTTTATCAGAAGGTGATGTCAGGAGCCCCAGGAACCGACGAGCGTGCACGAAAAGAGCTATGAATGTTACTGAAGCGAGTGAATGTAAGGACCACGTCTTGTGGTGCTCGGTTTTCTCTGCCTATCCCGCAAAAGATAAAAATTACATGAACAACTTTATCTAATTTCACAATGAATCGTTCACTCAATACGCTCAATTTGTTCGTTCCCCGGTTTACGTAGAATCGAAATCCTATAGAGGATAATATAGGACGACGAAGGTGTTTCGTGCTACGTTCTATTGTGACGCTGCGTTTGCATGCGAGTTTCTAATATGTTCATGCTTATCCTACTGATGTTACTTACCAGTGTTGGTAGGTTTTAAGAGTGCATACACACATATCGCTTTAGTTTCTTCTAATTGCTGCATACTCATCATGGCGACTTGACCCGTAGCCATTAAAGAAAACCAGAAAATTAAAGAAAATATTATTAATGCCATCATTCGTCCCGCACTCATGCCCTGTAAAAACCAAATAAGCATGCTTTTGTAATTTTAATTTTACGTTACGTGTAATTTAAATATAATGCACACTCTTGTCCGAAAACACATGGGTAGGTACCATTAAAACTTAAAAATGTGATGCATGTGTCCATGGATTACATTATCTGCTAACCATCAGGAAGCCAGTATGCTTGTTATCTACCTTGATGATGGGTTAGGCCCACCACTGTGTCTCCTGTGTAGCCAGAATTAACAGCGGCAACCACCAAAAAGGCAATGAACAGTGAAGTCCATTGCTGTCCCGGGGGTTAAACTACAGCTGCCTTGGAACTCAGAACGAATTTAATCAGAAGAAATTTGGAGGAGAGTAGGAAGTTTTGAATTGACTTCCCCTGTTGGCAAAGTGAGAGACAGCAAAATGGCAAATAAGGCATTAAAAAACCTCAAAAAGATGACTAGTCAAGTGAAGCTCAGCTGCCGTGCACCACGGTTTATCAAATATCTAACACTATTGAAACCTAAATTGTGAATTATTAGCTAACACATCGATTCCAATAATATAGATTGCAGAACCGCCTAAACGCCCGGTAATTCTCCCTTGTTTCCACGAAATTAGAATAGTACACTACCCTGGATGCGACATGCAAGGAATTTAACATATCGTCCCGCTTCCGACGCCAGAGATCGCACTCCCAGAGAATATGATGTGCTGTTTGCTCGAATTCATTATTTGTCGTAGAACACTCGCATAAAAGCGGGAACACAAGTCTAAGCGAAAAGAACTTAGCTCTAAAGTTTCCATGTCCAGTTAAAAATTGCGCAACGGGATGATCGACTTCTAACCACTCTTTACTTAATCTGTCTCGCACTGATTGAAAGAACAGACAAGTGGCGTCCTTTAGTAGAAGTTTCCCATCTTTCATCTTTCTTGCCATTCAGACAGTAAAGTTGCAAATACCTTGTTAAATGGTTTGAACAATCTAAGTATTTTGTCCATATCGCGATATTTTAGAAAGTCAGGGTGTATGTTTTTAGAGGTGTAGTTGAATTTCTATGTCAACTGGTAATACGCCTGCCAGCACTGGTAGTGCCACGGTGCTCACAGTTCTATACGATTTACATAAAAATATTAAAGCGAGACGCTGACTTTGCAGTAACTTACGACGCGCAGCACTTATGGTAGCCCTATCAGCCCATACAGGTGAACCGTACGTAATACATCCTAAATATGTGGCTGTGTAAATAATTTTTAACGTTTTAAAAGTGAAGCCCCACGTCGAGGCGGAAATTCGAGTTAACGCATAAAAGTTCTTTTTGGCTTTTTCTTCAATCTGCTTTATGTGTTCAATGTAATTAAAACCTTTGTCTAACAGTAATCCCAAGTAACAAACCGTGTTTTTATTTGCAACTGATACTCCATTGAAGTGTAATCGCGGCGGAACCTGCAAATTTCCCTTAAGCAATAGCTGATATGTTTAGTGGGGCGCGAAATCGAGGCGGTTACGATAACCCCAGTCTGAAATGAGGCTAAGGCAAGTAATGGTTACTTTTTCTATACTTGTTCTGGATTAGCTTTTATTAATAAGAGGCCGTCATCGGCGTAGCCAGTTAACGAGCACGCTTCCGGTAAGGGTAAGCTAAGAAAGTCATCAAAACCGATATTCCAAAGATACGGCCCCAACACCGAACCCTGAGGACAGTCCCGCGTAAGCAGCAGCATAATGGCCAAGTTTTAATTTAGTTGTACCATTAAAAAAGTACGATCGAATAAGGGAGCATATGTTGCTATGGCAACCTCTTGCCTTTAGTTTCAGCAACAACATTGACCACCCAGTATTATCGAAGGCAACTGAAATGTCCAAGAAAATATCTACGACGTATTTACTATCCGAGAGTTCCACAATTTTACGCACCGCGACTGCCGCATCAACAGTAGACTTGCCGATGGTAAAGCCGTATCTTTTATGAAATTGAGGGCCACCGGGCAACAAACGTGGTACAATTAAACGTTCAAGTAGTTTACCCAGCGATGGTAGTAGGGTAATAAGAGCGATAAGACTTTGGATCGTCGGGTTGCTTATCACCGCTTTTTGGTATTATTTTTATAACACCACTACGCAGAACTCCGGGAAAGTTACCTTCTACAATACACCGGTTTAATACTTTTAATATAGGTTTAGCAGCAACTTTGCAAACTTCCTTGATCATTTTGTTTGAGATTTTATTGTCACCAGAAGCTTTATTTGTTGGTAATGTTTTAACAACATGTAGAAATTCGTACATTAACACCACAGTTGACTTTGGAGTGGCAGGGCACAGATCTATCATGGCCCTCACCTCGCGATGGTAGTCACTGTCGTTATCAGGACAGTCATCCGGAAGCAAAGCATGCAGAAGTGCATCGGTAGTCTCCTCTATACCGAGGGTGTGGGTATTATCAAGTTTAATATTAGAAACAAAGGCCTGATCAATGCGTCTATTTGCCTTAAATTCTTGATACAGGGGAGATCACAGTCCCTCACAATTTAATCTTTCTACTATTCGTTTTAGCAAATTACCTTTAGATTTTTCGACGGCAGCGCGATAATGAGACCTAAGCAATTCGCAAGTTACTCAGAGCTGTTTCATATGGTTCACATTTGATGTTACGTTTTCTTAATCTAGAAACCTTACGGCGAGCACAGCGGAGACTCCTACGCAGCCTGACAAGCGCATCATTCCACCAGTCACAGCGTATCTTATTTACTATAGCTTTTCGGCCCAATATAACGTCAGTACAATATGTGAATGTATCAGACATAATTTGAACACTTTCTGTGACTATAAGTTCAGCATGAGTGAGAAGCAAAAAGGGA
Source organism: Pyralis farinalis (assembly GCA_947507595.1). Classification (NCBI taxonomy): domain Eukaryota; kingdom Metazoa; phylum Arthropoda; class Insecta; order Lepidoptera; family Pyralidae; genus Pyralis; species Pyralis farinalis. The sequence continues at coordinate 26,475,489 of OX382264.1, read as the reverse complement.
AGCAAAGGTTGCCCAATCGACATTTTTAGTTTTATATTGAAAGCCAGTATATTGTTGCGGGTGTAAGTTGTCTACAACCGGGGAGAAGTTACAAACGATCAGACGTTGATCACTGCAAAAAGCCTCAGGTAAAACGTGCCAGTTTTGTATTCGGACGTCTACACTAGAAAGTGTGACGTCAATAGAAGACTCGCCCATTGGGCTGCTAAATATAGGTGATGCTTCTGGGGTATTGTGAATAAGAATATTCATTTCAGCAATGAACTCTTCAACAGCAGAGCGTCTGTCAGCATCGGTTGCTCTCAGCTTACCGTACCATAATAGCGATGATGCATTTACGTGAGCTCCTATAACTACTTTATGACCAGAAAGCGCATGTAAAACTCTACACAGATGGTGTAAATGAGGACCTACTGGGTCTGAATATTGAAAACAACAACTCACTACGAACACTATTAGATAGGGGGATGTGACTTCAGCTACCACACAGTGCATGGACATTAAGTTATTTATCGCTGTTATAGTTAAACCGCTTTTTGGAACGTAAATACCCGCGCGTGACCTGTTACTGAGCTGTAGGAATTGACTAGTTAGTGGGGTTCGTTGGTATTGCTCCTGAATTAAAACTAGATCGAGCGATCGATATAGTCAACAACGAGCTTATCTAACTCTGATGTTGCAATTTTATCGTTGCGAAGATTTGAGCAATCGCGACGTTACCTATATGTGGTTTTTAATATATTGTACTCCAACTTAGCCGCGTAAGTTGGACAAGATTCTGACCCGGTCTTGTGGTCAGACACCTTCTTTAGCCGCCTACATGGTGCGCATATCGGTTTAAAGTCTTTTTCCGACTTCTTAGTACATTCCCGCCAGTCATGAGATTCAGCACAGGGAGCAAAGTTGGTTTGGTCTCTGTGCAATATTTGCTAACATAACCGTATTGTTGACATTTTAAACAACGTACTACTTCAATGTCATCCACGAATCTACATGTGGCAGTCGATAAAATTTTTTTTTTGTTGAAATAAGGTGCTTGCGTATTTCCGGACATAGTTCGATACCCATCCATTTTCTATCGTAGGCTACAGGACGACGACGCACTATTTTTACCTTTCAATACCTTTCAAGTACTCTGACAATGTAATGTTCATTTCGTTTTTTATATTTTGATTATATAACGCTGACAAAAACTTTGTGTCCTCCATTTTATCGGGAATTCTTTGGGCTTTTGGACTTTAAGCCCCGCCTATTTAATGCTTTCTGCTGATTGCAGCTTACGTAACTGAGCATCATTTGATACACGTAAAACTACATCCGATTTGGTAGTTTTCTTACGCCTACGATTTGAAAACCATCATCGGATGGCTTGATGGGTTTTATAAGAGCCTCCTTCGCAGCTTCGGACGTTTTGAATTCCGCGGATCGTGTCTCTGTGGGATATGCCACAATGCAAGGCATTGGTTCGCGAGTTTGAATGGGTTTAATTTGCTTGGGCAGACGAAGTTTCAATTTGTCTGAGTACGATTTACCGGTTTTAGCCACGGGTGCTACGTGGTTATTTTTTGCTTCTAATTTGAGTGTTAGCAAATCGCGTTCTGTTACGGCAAGCTTCGTTTCAGTTGTTGCTGACTTTATTGCCATCATAGACACTAGAGAGCTAACCCGCTGAGTCATATCCATTATTGCCGATCTATGAGCGACACCAATGCGAGAGGTCAGTCCGTTAATAATTTCGTGAATTTTTTCCAAACATTGTGATGATTCGCGGACGAACTCGATATTATCAACGTTCGAGTCTACAACTTCAAGCGAGCTACGTTCGAGTCTACAACTTCAAATGGCCATATTTTCAAAGCTTGACGACCGCTGTAGTCGTTTTTATGTGATGATAAATGATTGAGTGATATGACATTACTTATTGTTGCAGGCGGCGTCAAGTTGCTATGGCCAAAAACCGGCGTATTATTTTTTGTACCACCAGGATCATCGGGCTGTTCGGCATTTTACAATAACAACGAACTTATACGTATCAATACAAAATATTACGAGTACCTCGAATTCGGGGTAAATTTATTAACTGACAACACCAGGAGATAACAATTTGCATACGCTTTTAATATTTTAATGCTACTAATTATAAAGGAAGTGACTACCTTGGGGATATTGAAAAAGAAAACGTTTATACTCGTAAGTATGTTTCTATGTCTATCCGTCGCGCATTATGAAAAACTTACGATTTCCACCAATTGCCTATATAACTCTGACTATGTAACTTAATACCTACCCTGAATACCTAGTCCGGAGGAGTATTGCCGATTTTCCGATCGTCATCATTTACGAACATTTAATGAAATTCGTAGACATAAAGGAATTAATATTTGATATTGTAAAGTTTCCGGTTTAGTTTGAAAATTCACTGTGAAATTGTCAATTTTAACAGAAATAAATAAGAGTATGAAAATGAAAATATAGTTTTGGGAAATTCAAAGCTTCACAATAAAAACGATATTTTATTAAAACAAAAGCCGAATAATGACACACAAAAGGCATATGACTCAAATTGACAAGCTTGTTTCTCACCTGCATGGGCTGATAGGGCTACCATAGGTGCTGCACGTCGTAAGTTACTGCAAAGTCAGTGTCTCGCTTTAATATTTCTATGTAAATCGTATAGAACTGTGAGCACCGAGGCACTACCAGTGCTGGCAGGCGTATTACCAGTTGACTTAGAAATTCAAAGCCGGGCTTCAATGTACACCTCTAAAAACATACACCCTGACTTTCTAAAACACCGCGACATGGACAAAATGCTTAGATTATTCAAACCAATTGACCAGGTAATTGAAACTTTACTGTCTGAATGGCAAGAAAGATGGGAAACTTCCACTAAAGGACGCCACTTGTATCTGTTCTTTCAGTCAGTGCGAGACAGATTTAGTAAAGAGTGGTTAGAATTCGATCATCCCGCTGCGCAATTTTTAACTGGACATGGAAACTTTAGAGCTAAGCGCTTTTCATTTAGACTTGTGTCATCGTCTTTATGCGAGTGTTCTACGACAAATAATGAATTTGAGCAAACAGCACATCATGTTCTCTGGCGTCGGGAGTGGGACGATATGCTAAATTTCTTGCATGTCACATCCGGGGTAGTATATTATTCTGATTTGGTGGCAACAAGGGAGAATTACCGGGCGTTTAGGCGGTTCTGCAATCTATATTATTGGAATCGATGTGTTAGGTAACAACTCACAGTTTAGGTCCCAATAGTGTTAGATATTTGATAAACCGTGGTGCACGGCAGTTGAGCTTCACTTGACTAGCCATCTCTTTGAGGTTTTTAAATGCCTTATTTGTCATATTGCTGTCTCTCACTTTGCCAAGAGGGGAAGTCAATTCCAAAACTTCCTACTCCTACAAATTTCTTCTGATTAAATTCGTTGTGAGTTCCAAGGCAGCTGTAGTTTAACCCCCGGGACGGCAGTGAACTTCACTGTTCATTGCCTTTTTGTTGGTCGTCGCTGTTAATTCTGGCTACACAGGAGACACAGTGGTGGGTATGAGTGGTGGGTCTATCCCGAGAAAAAAAAAGGTTGTTTTGATTTTTTATGATTTTAATTGGTTATAAAAATGTGTCTTAAATTATAATGGTGGGTGGGTATTTGTGTAATGTATACTAATGTAATATAAATAATTTATTGTTTGTATGAACGCGGTAATTAATCTCTGGATTTACCGGTTAGATTTGAAAAAATATATAAATATTTTTAATTGCAAGAATTGTGCTAGCAAATGCTTATGCATTTGATAGCACAATTAATTTTATAAGTAAGTATATAAATTAATGTATATAAGACTAGTCAACAAAAAATACTTTTTGTAACAAGATGATGTAATAAGAACATTTTTAACAAATTGTATTTAGAACAAGGTAAAAGATGATAGAATTGATATTAATAAACTTAATTTTTGTGAGCCAAATGAAAAAATTATCCGTGCGGTGACGGAGAAAGTTATCCGTGCGGTGACGGAGAAAGAATATTAAAAATCACCGCCCCCTCTCTTCCCCTGGGTGTCGTAAGAGGCGACTATGGGATTTCCTGACGTTCCAGCAACTCAGCCGGTGGTAGGGTAAATACCCGCCTGGTTGGCTACCACCGTACACACGGCGAAACACCCGTGAAGTGGCGTACCTATGAGTACGTCGCGTTTCGGGATCAGCTGGTGTATAACCAGTGCTCGGGGGATTGTTGACGCGATATTGCGGGAACAGTGGTGGATTCTGTCTATCCATTGTCAGAAGGACTGAGCTGACCCGTCGGCCAGGGAGACCCGTTGAAACGGTTGTTCCGCTGGCCGCCCGCGGTATAGTACAGGGGCCCAATCAAGACTAACCACCTTGAGAGGCTGCCCTTTCATACCGCGCATAATCTCGGGGTAGATCGTCGTGCCGATTGGTGACCGGATGGTGGGGACCCGGCGACTACTTCCGGGGGGGTTCGGGGGCCCTTCCGTCCGACGGATCAGCACAGCTCCTTTGTCGACAAACTAATGGAGAAACAGTCCACCGCGTTTCTTCCCCAATGTCGTGGCAATTCTCTCCCGCTTCACGCTTCCGTTCTTTACATTACTCATGACAGCGCAAATAGGAAAAGATGGTCTAACAGCGGTGCACTCCCCCACCACCCTGTTCAAGGTTGAGTTCGCTAACATCCGCGGACTCCACTCTAACCTTAATGCCGTCCACCAACACCTAGAGACGGCACGGCCCGCCATGCTCTTCCTGACGGAGACACAGATTCAGCGTCCAGCGGACACGTCCTACCTCCAGTATCCCGGTTATGTGCTTGAGGAGAATTTCCTCGCGAAAGCCGGGGTCTGTTTGTTTGTCCGCTCGGATGTATGTTGTCGCCGTCTGCGCTGCCTAGAGGATTCCTCCTTTCCTGTCCTCTGGGTGCATGTAAACCTGGGCCTTCAGAGCCGTATTTACATGTGCCTATACCGACCCCATACTAGGGACACGGAGACAACTCGGCTCTTTGAGTACATGAGTCGGGCGGCAGATGAAGCGCAGGAGCGGTATCCTACTGCAGAGATGGTATGTTTGGGGGACTTTAACTCTCACCACGACTCCTGGTTGGGATCCTCCACAACTAACCATGCAGGAAGGACCGCCCACGCGTTCGCTCTTTCGCACAACCTGACGCAACTGGTGCACCAACCCACCAGAATACCTGATGTTGCTGGTCAGGAGCCCTCTCTGCTAGATCTACTGCTGACCACCCACCCTGCTGGCTACCGGGTTGAGGTCGGGGCGCCCCTGGGCACATCTGACCACTGCCTAGTATCCAGCACAGTGCCAAGCGCGATTCCGCCACAACCCACGGAGGTTGGGCGGCGTGTCTGGCACTACTCGTCAGCAGATTGGGACGGTATGCGCGACTACTTTGCTTCCGTCCCATGGGGGCAGCGCTGTTTCAGTGAGAAGAATCTAACGGCGAGTGCTGCGGCCATTGTTGATGAGATCGGCGTTGGCATGGAATACTACATTCCCCACTCCGATGTCGTCATCAAAAGCCGGAGACGCCCTTGGTTTAATCGCGAATGCGCTGAAGCTGTTAGTAACAAACAGGCGGCGTATCGCGCTTGGATCAGGGGTCGCGCCCTTAAAGATCCGAATACTAACTCACTGAAATCAGCCTACAACACTGCCACCAAGATCTGCAAGAGAGCATACATAAGAGCGGACGCCCAGCGCGTTACACGAGTCGGCACGGAACTAGTGGCGCACCCTATTGGATCGCGTAGCTACTGGCGACTGGCCAAAGCCGTGCAGGCCAACTTCTGCCAGCCCTCGCTGCCACCGCTGCGATGCCCTGATGGCTCACTGGCTCATCAGCCGCAGGAGAAAGCCGATCTTATGGCCAGCCTCTTTGCGGCTAACTCCCGGATCGATGACTGTAGCACGCAACCACCAACAATACCCTCCAGTGGATCCGTTATGCCTGATATCCACATCAGGCAGCGCGATGTGCGTTTTGAACTACAGTCACTCGATGTCCGAAAAGCCAGTGGTCCTGACGGTATCCCAGCGATTGTTCTTAAAAAATGTGCAGCGGAGTTGTCTCCGGTGCTGACGCGCCTCTTCCGCCTCTCGTACTCGACCGGTTCCGTTCCGGATGCTTGGAGAGAGGCTAATGTGCAGCCGGTCCCCAAAAAGGGAGACCGTTCTGACCCATCGAATTACCGCCCCATTGCCGTAACTTCAGTGTTGTGCAAAGTCATGGAACGGATCCTTAACAAACAATTGATCCGTTACCTAGAAGATCACTCCATAATCAATGATCGTCAGTATGGTTTTAGACCGAAACGATCAACGGGTGATCTTCTAGCGTATGTGACGCACCTCTGGGGGGAGGCAATCGATAAATATGGCGAATCCATGGCAGTCAGCCTAGATATCGCCAAGGCGTTTGATCGGGTCTGGCACAAAGCACTTCTCTCCAAACTGCCGGCATACGGTCTGCCCCTCCAGCTTTGTAATTGGATTGCTGGCTTCCTGCATGCGCGTAGAATCCGCGTCCTTGCAGATGGATGCGCTTCGCGGTTCATGTCAGTGAATGCCGGTGTCCCACAGGGCTCCGTTCTGTCGCCCACCCTCTTTCTTCTGCATATCAATGACATGCTGCCACTTGGTAATATTCATTGCTATGCAGATGACAGTACGGTCCATGGGCGATATTTCGGTCGGCCTGGTGCTGGTCGGGCAGAAATCGGTGAGAGGCGTGAGAGTCTTGTCGTTGAACTGAATCGGGTTTTGGATCTCATTAGTAAATGGGGTTCCAATAACCTGGTTGAGTTTAATGCCGAGAAAACTCAGGTTTGCGCATTTACAACAAAAATGTCCCCCTTCCTTCCCACTCCCAGTCTTCAGGGTGCTTCCCTCAGTATGAGTGATAGCCTGAACATGCTGGGTATGGGTATTCATTGCGACCTTAACCAGCGTTATTACATCGGGAGCCTCATCTCAACAGCCTCAAGAAAGCTCGGAGTCCTGAACAGGGTGCGCCGGTTCTTCACGCCGGACCAACTTTGTCTGCTTTATAAGACACAAGTTCGGGCCTGCGTGGAGTATTGCTCGCATCTCTGGGACGGCTCCGCACAGTATCTTCTTGAGGCTCTCGATAGGTTGCAGCGACGGGCTATCCGCATAATTGACGACGAAGAGGTCACCAAAAGCCTAGAACCTCTTCAACTCCGTAGGGACATAGGCTCTCTAAGCGTATTTTACCGCCTTTACCATGGCGAGTGCTCTGAAGAACTGTTTTCCCTTATCCCACCCTCACCCTTCCGTCATAGAACCACACGTGCGGGCTTGCGATGTCATAGTTCCACGGTTGAGAACATATCTTCGCGTACCAAAAAGTTCGGCAACTCCTATCTTTGTCGTACCATCAAAAAGTGGAACGCCTTGCCTGCACATGTGTTCCCTCCTTCCTACAATATGGGATCCTTCAAACGAAGCGTGAAGAAGCATTTTGCGGGTCAGCATGGCAGCGTCAACTGACAGGATGCGGGATGTAGTATGCTGTCAGTTGCAGTTGCGATTTGGGCTCCTCTTTCGCTTACCATCAGGCAAAGAGGGGCCACTATGCTGAACTAATATAAAAAAAAAAAAAAAATGTGTAGTTTCATTGCGATAATATGAAGGTTTCCTTATGACTTTTATAATTGTAACACAAAAATCAGACCTGATGAAATCAAACTAAATATGTCATGCAGATAATTCAAAATTGTCAAAATTTTGTTGTACAGTGTAATGTACTCGAAAAACTTTTCGAGTTTTCGAGGGAATTCGGTAGTCGTTAATAGTTTAGTTTTGGTAGTCGTTAATAAACTATATACCAACCTTTTCTTCGACGAACGCTTCAACGGCAATTAAGGTACTTAAAAAGACGCTAATAAACGATGTAAGTATCTGTAGAAATACAAAAATAAATTTATAATTTTTAAAATGTATTTTATACACATCTGTACAATAAAAACAAAAAAGAATCTGATTGATGAATTATCATATTATTAATGTACTGCCGAATGTACTAAATCTACGAAATTGACTTTTTACTTGATGGTTCCGTCGTAGGCTTCACTTACGACGTAATTATTTTAACCCACACAGAATTTACTTGGGATACCGAGGTACTTAAACAGAAACAAGAAATCACTAAACTTTCTATTTGGGGTATGTATATTCTAAATAATTAATATAGTTAGGTAGCAGAGACCGCCTATAGCAATGAATTAGGAAACCGTATACCTCTAGGAAGAATTGGAAGTATACCTTCGACATCAACGTTTTCTTACAATATGTTGGATGGCAAACAAAAAAATGGCTAAACTCATGGAAAGCAGTTACCATAGCCGATAAATAGTTGCAGCATAAAGATCATTGCTAGCGCATTATAGTCTCCAACGAACCACATATTCAGGGCTATCTGATTTTTCTGTGGCAGCGATGGTGGTGGTGGGGGTATGCGGATTCTGTTCCAGTTGGCGGACGACCGCAGCAGCTGAGGCAGAGACTACCGGAGCACCCATGGCAGCGTCGGCATGTTGCACGTACTAACAGTAGTGGGTGGGTGCCGGCCGGCGCTAGGCCGCATGAACTAATTGGTGGCGGAAGCACACAAAGCAGGTTAGATCAAATTGCATGTAAATTTGACTTTCGCAAAATAACGCCTAAATCTATTAACCATCTATCTGATTTTGTTACTCACTCGTAGGAACTTGTTACACTATTGTCATTCGACATGAATCTTCTGTAAGGGGAAGGTATTTAACACCTTTCGGAAGAGAACATATACAGGAGTTGTTACACACAGTAAGAAAGCAAACCAGTTAGATATTTTTACTTTACTTAATTATAGCTACAGCACACAGTAAGTAATACACAAACATCATATAAATAATAACTGTGTAATACATATGTTAGTACACATAGACATACTTACACATGCATAAACATAATATCAATCTGACTATGATCAATGGATCATGGTTTTAGAAAATAGTTTAGTAAGTAGGCATGATTTTACTTCTTAAAACCGAATAAAATATAACTCGCCTCTGTATTATCTTTACTATGCATTGTAACTTTTTGTATTTATATGTGCAATAAAGAATATATTATTATTAAATATGTCCGAGATAACTCTGAGAGAACCGGGTAATGTAATGCATTCCAGAGACGTGTAGTTTGTAACGTAAAGAAGTTCGACAGAAAGCCAGTATGGACATAATGGTAAAGAGGCGTATAGAGTTTAGAGAACTATTCAGGAGAAAGAAGATTATACAGAATTGAGTGAAGTGAATAAAGCAGCTGCTTTTGTCTTCGCTGAGGAATAGGAAGCCATTTGAGCTGAGTTCGATAGGAAGTGCCATGATTGAATTTGCGACGACAAAATATAAGCCAGATAGCATTATTGATAAGCCGGTTCAGCTTATTGAGAAGATCTTCGTTTAGTTCAGAGTAGCAGACATCAGAAAAATCAATGATGGGGAATATGAGTGACATTAATAGAGTTACCTTATAATTAATTGAAAAAAAAAATCTATGCAATTGAGGCATCGCAAGGAAGAACTAACTTCACTTCTAACCTCCATGTAAATTTGAAGATCATCGAACAACATAGAAATGGTAAAGACAGCTCAGAGACAAAGAAAGAAAATTAATAAATACAGAAAACCTTAAGGTAGGCATGATTCCATCCTGTGGTTCGCCAGCAATCAAGAACATCCAGTCGGTCAATTCTTAATCTACACGTTCTGACTACTGGCGACCTCGAAGTCGTAGTGCTGTGACCGGATCAAAAGCCAGATTGAAGTTGTGTAAGCAAGAAATGGAAGTAAATAAAGAAAGACACTTGTTTGAGTGCAGCAGTTTCTAAGAATTCAGAAAGAAATGGTCAGGTAGACATGGATCTGTAGTTATTCAGCCGTGTTGTCGTAGACATTTTTGGAATGGGAATAACAAGTGCATTAAACCAGAGAAAAGAAAATTCTCCTTCGATGAGGGAATAAATGTCAATGTGCGTAGTGACAGAGAATTAGTTCCAGTACACAAACAATAATTTCCCCAAGAAAAATATTTTATGTATTTCATCCGCCGATATAGGCCAAAATCAGAAAGTTCAGTATGAGGAGGCGCTAAGGAAGCAATTTTGGTAAGGTTGCGGATTTAAGTAAACAATTCAGATACGAAATACACTGAAAAAAATGTTTAGTTGGATTTCCCAGATTTCTAATAGAATTCACCAAAGTCGACGGTTGACCTGGGTCCTACCTTTGACTTAAGTTGATTTTACCAATCAAAAAAGGTAATGAAGTACCATTAAAAATAATAAAATTTATTATTTAGTATGATAAACTGTACCATATTATATTTACAATCCGTTTATTAGCGGTAAATTATACATTTAAAATAGTGATAGCAACAAAATACTTTTGTATGAAGACCAACCGTAATATATTTGTAAATTTAACTACAAATTCTTGCATTAATTAACAAAGTTTACTAGTAAAATAACCTACCTTTGCTTCTTTGGTAAATTCAACTAATCTTTTTTTTCAGTGTAGGTGTTAAAGTCATTAGGAGAAAAATTTTCGAGAGGTTGATTGGGACATTAACCCACATCAATAAAGTGAAGGAACTTCCATATATTGGCTGAGGATGAATTACGAATATTTTGATGGATATACTGACGTTTAGCTACCCTTACCAAACGATTACAACAACTACGCGCCGGTTTATACGAACTCCATTTTCATCAGTGTTGTCATGCTTAAAAAGTCGAAACTCTCTCTTCGTCATAGCCACACGGACGCCTCTAGTAATCCACGAAGCAGACGGCCGCTTTACTTTAACAGTTCTTAAGGAAGCATAAGAACAAATAGTTTCAATACATAATCATTAAGAAGAGAAGCTTTTTTCTTGTACCGAAGATGCAGTAAAAACTGCAGAGAAGTCAATCATAGCAGCATCGGGGTTTAATTTGATAAAATCGAGTCGTGAAAATCTACGCATCCACACAGTTGTCGGGTTATGACTAAGTGATCTCAATTTATACTAGAGAAAGATAAGCAACGAGGTGTGTAGAGAAGGCGATAATGAAGTCAAGCCATGTATCTTGTGATGTAGGGTTGTAATGCGTGTTACGTACATTTGGAAGACTAAAATTTATACATTTGGGTTCAGCTGAGATTAATAACCAGTTAAGAATGGCATACCTAACACTATTGTCAATATTTATGCACTGGTGAGCAGTAGTAAAAATTAAATAGTTATCATCTGCAAACAGTACTACTATGTCTGCCATTTCTTGCACCATGTGAGACGTATCATTCATATATACTAGAAATAAAAAGGGGGCCAAAACAGAGACCTGTGGCATCCCGACATTAACATTACTGCCTTTAGATTTATTTATGTTAGTATTCTGGTGCAGGAAATTCGGATATTAATTAACTTGATATGTAACTGCATGCTTTTAAGGTCTTTGGGAAGTCATTAAGTAGGCACTGCCTTAGCAGCGAGATGGCAATACGATTACAATAATCCTCGTCTTGCAGTCCCCTTGAAGTTACGGTAACCACTGTGCATGTTATTGTTCATATGGTTAGTTGAATTGGTATACATATTATTCCCAATTATTTTATGTAACATCAAAAATTAAAAATTAAACACTTACGATAAATCTATTAGATTCCTTTAAACAACTAAGTTGATTATAAAGCATTTCGAAAGCTTTAATAAACATTTTATGGTCTGCTTTAGTATGAAAATTAACTTGTTTCTCAAAGGATTTCTTCCAGAAAATTCGATCGAAAAGAAAGATTTTAGGTATATATTCAAGTTTTACATTAGCTATTTTCATAATAGCAGTATTCAAGTACTTTGTTCTCATTACCACAAACATTATATGACTGAAGATCCAGTAGATTTCATAAAGTATTGAAAATCCGAAAAAAAAGTACACGCTGACAAATGCATGGAAATATTTGGATATGTATTTCTGGAGAACTCCATTCAAAGCAATCAAAATGAGTATTGTAAAAATGAGTATGATAATGTTCACCCCAATGTAAGTATCTTGAAGTCTTTTTCTCATAAACTTAGTCTCGTTTGCTCCCAAAAATACATCTATTTCTATGCAATTATTTAAAAAATTTAATCCCATGTTTCTATCAAATGTTGCGTTTATCATAAAACAACTAATTACAAAAGATACCAATTGTTAGTAACGTCTTACTTAACGGAATAATTTTTTAACGGAAGTATCGCGTGTTTTATTTTAACGTTTAAAATTGTTTAATTCAATGTGTAACAATCGCGAAAACCTAAGACTATATATAAATATATAAATATATATTTATCTATATATCTATATATGTATATAAACTACGAATAAATAATAAGTCATATAAATGAATCCCTATTTCCGTCATAACTTGAGAACGACTTCAATCATCTTTTTTTGTTGTTTGTTTTCTAATACTTTATAGAAGGGTCTTACGGAATGAAAAATTAAGAAAATTGCGCAGAAAATTGAAGAATATCAGAAAACTTAACGACTATTTTAATTTCGCGCGTTTAACAGCCATTGTATGTCACATGTTCCCGTGGCGGAAAACCAGAAACATTATTTACTTATTTCGCTGCTTCTCCCTTATATATTATTTTTTCATTAAAAGTCGTATAAGTTATGTATATCGTTAATGAATATAACAATACAATGATGAAAACGCTGTATACAACGGAGCCGACTGATTTCATGACAATTCGATTGTTCAGAATTTTAAATCGTATGTACCCATTAAAGTTTAACCATCGCGATATCTTGCTATATATATTTATATTGCCTATTGTTACTTCTCGCTTTGAATATTCCATGTTGAAAAGCCAAGCGCGCACTTGTGTAGGAAACAGAATGATATTAAAACCTATTTACTTAGTTACGTTTACCTTTAATAAGTGCCCATTATATTACATTAAGGTAATAAATTAAAAAAAATGATTTTACCGATTGATATGGCTAACACTCTCCCTCTCGCTACAATGAGGTATTATACTTTAATGCCAAACAATATTTCACCATTTTAAGCGAAGGATAGGCTTAGGATCGGGCGACACAATTTTCACAGTTCGTCTCTGAACGGAATCATAAGATAGTACCCAAATGCTGCCTCCCATAGCTGACTACAGATTTAAACTGTTAAAAAGTACAACAAAATATGATTTTTATTTCCTCACTATAAATTACTGTCGGATTATACGATGTTTTGTGTCCTTCTAAACATAGACAACATATCTATATTATTCTAAACATTGCCTATGCTTAGCACAATATAGATATACTAGATGACCCGTACGAATATTTCGCACCGACAGTGGTTAGTTACGTAGTATAATAAAGTAGAAACAGTAAATGTAAATATTTATTATTTTAAATATTTTATTCAAAAAAAAATAGTAACTAAGTTAGTTTTATGTTAACATTATATTATATACGCATTTATGATTTTCATTGAAATGAGAGCAATTCTTAGTGAACAAATATCCAATACCCAATAAACACTTTACGTATAAATATACAAATATTGTAGTTATAGTAATATTTCGTAATAATATTTATTATTTTTTGTAATATAAATGTAATAAATATTTTACATACTATTCTTTATATTTATTAATTAAAAACACAATATTATTGTGGTTAGAATAGTACTCCAATTGCTTTTACAAATACTGTAAAGTAGGTAATAAAAAATAGAAATAAAAGTGAAAAAAAAAATAGCATGACATGTTCAAAATCATACATAATAATGAGTAAAATAAAAATACTTACTTGATTACACGATTGAGACGTTGTTTATATGTTGTTTATATGTTTACATATACGTATATTTTAATTTGTTAGTTTCAACGACATCAGCCTCACCACGACACATGTAACTGTTAAAAAATATAAATTGCCAACAGATGACGACTCTTCTTTAAAATTATGTTTTTTATAATAAATTTAATATTTTTTTAACGAAAATGAACTGAACTTATATAAATTTAACTTTCGTCATAAAAGAAAAAAATAATGTTTAAAATGGCATATCAAATATTGAGTTTGATACAGTATTAAGAGAGATATTTCATACCGACAAAAAACATCTTTGAGTAATAATATATAGAGATTATCTTGATTTTCCATCCATCCATTCCATCCAGCTTTGAAGAAATCGACTTCTAGCTTTAGCTTCGACGTCTATTCACACAACATCTGGAAGAACGCTTTCAGATGTTGTGTGAATAGACAATTGTTGGGAATTACATAAAACGTTCAGTGTTAAAGGTGCATTTTTCAGCTTGTATTAGCCTTTAGACAGCATTTCGATGTTGATGTTATTATGGAACGAAACCTCATCGTATCGAATACTTTATTTCGTTATAAGTATATTCACACTACACACCACTACTTGGTTGTAAACCAATTTGTGGAACTTTTCAAGGAGTGGAGGCATTGGCAAGTGCATATTCCTTTCGGAAATCATGAAAGGATAACGAGCGAAAAATTGCAAGATGCTTTCACCTTTTAGTAACCAGTTAAGAATGGCAGACCTAACACTATTGTCAATATTTACGCACTGGTGAGCAATACTAAAAATTCAATAGTTACCATCTGCAAACAGTACTATGTCTGTCATTTCCTGTACCATGTAAGACGTATCATACCTATAAGAAATAAAAAGGGGGTGAAAACAGAGACCTTTGGCATCCCGACATTAATATTACTGCCTTTAGATTTATGTCCGTGTAAGGAGAACATATGTAGTAAACGAAAGACTTGCAATGAAAGCCTTTTCGTCTCAAATGTGGATAATTGCAGGAACATTCTAAAATAGAGTATGGTGGATTGTAAAAAAGAAACCTGTGGATGCGTAAAGAGGCTTATACCATTAAAGGAGATGCCTGGTGGGAAGCGGAGATTGAATCCTCCATCTTTGCCTTTTATTTTTCATTTTTGAGAGAGAAGAATATATAAGTATATATATGTATGAGAGAGAAGAAAAAATAAATGTACCGTCTACGCAGGAATGAAACAAAGGCTTTAATGAAAGAGAAACGTGACACAAAATTATAAACGAGGAAGAGAGGCTTACGAAAAAAATCGAGGAGGCAAAGAAGTCTCAAGGTGGTTTGTCGTCATCCAGAATGGATAATATATGAAGTCTAACGCTTTTTTTATACACCGTCGGGAGGCATACAAGTATATGACCCACCTGATGTAAAACGGTTACCGTAGCCTATGAACGCTTGCGTTACATAATAATACCTTAAGTATCATTCGCGCGATGCCACCTATAATGATAACAAAGCAATTCCTTAGGGCTTACTGGTGACCTCGCTCACACGCAGGAACACAGCAACCCTTAAGGGAGTTGCTTTTGGCTGCGGTTTTCTGCGATAAAGATAAAAATTCTTTATTTACCTTTAGACCCTCACGGGCACTTAGACACGTCTTACATTCTCAATATTATAACTTATTATTTTTTTAAGTTCTTCTCTTTTTTAATTTACGAGAATTTTAAATGACCATTGGCGAAGAAGAAATGCAAAAGAAACTTGCCAATATAGGTGTTTTTTTTTCAAATCATCTTCTACATATTACAATAAATAAGTATAATGATATAAGTGTACATATAGTGATATCAAGTGGTACAATTAAAGTTATATTCATTCATATGCTGAATCAATTCCATACATCTCTGTCAGTTAGATATTCATCGATTCTATAATAACCTTTCTTACATAGAGTATTTTTGATGTGCCTTTTGAACACATTGTCAGGCAAGGACAGAACTGTTTCAGGTAATTTATTATAGAATCGAATACAATTTACAATAAAAGATTTATTTGTCTTATCAAGCCGATGTACTGGCATACGCAATCTATTCCTGCTTCCAAGATTTTCACTACATTTTCAAAACGACTTTATATTTTTACGAGCATACATTATGTTCTAATAAATATACTGAGAGGTAATCGTGAGGATATTTATTTCTTTGAATAGTTTTCTAAGTGATTCCCTGGAGTCCATGTTATAAATAGAGCGGATGGCTCTCTTTTATAATATAAAAATAGTTTCAATATCAGCCGCTCTTCCCCACAACAGTATACCATATGACATAATGCTGTGAAAGTAGCTGAAATAGACTAAGCGAGCGGTAGCTACATCTGTCAATTGTCTGATTCTCCTAACGGCATATGCGGCAGAGCTGAGAAAAGTATCATCATGAAATACAGTATCATCAACACAGGCGCTCACCCAACTACTAACCCACCATGGATAGTGAACTACGAGCAATTTACTGGAACCCCGGAGGGCTTGATGGCAAAATGGTAGCACTTAGAATGCTCGCCCAGGAATATAGCCCTCATGTTATATTACTGGGCAAGACTAAGCTCAGGCCAAGTAAGTCGATCCGCATCTCTAACCACTTCATGTGTCGCAGGGACGAGCTGTCACCGCGGGGCATCGCATATAGAGGCACTGCGGTGTAAGTACGGCGGGACGGCGTGCATGAGGAGTTAGCACACCTACCCTTCCACACCCTGGCTAATATAGGGGTGCGTTTAAGGGTGGGAGACGAAGAGATGCGGATCTTCACTGCATATTGCCCTCCTAGAGCGACCTTTCACACGGACGACCTACAGCGCATCTTTGCTGAAAGCCGCCCGACACTTGTGATGGGCGACCTCAACGCCAAGGACCCAGGATGGGGATCACGAGTCACAAACCCAGCGGGCCGCACACTGAAACATCACGCGGATATTAGTGGGTATGTCGTGATGGGCCCGTCTGCACCAACGCACATACCTACTAATATCTGGCACTCAGTGGATGTGCTGGATGTGGTGCTCACGTGATTGGTCGAACCGATTCGCCTGCCCAGGTGCTAGTGAGTCACCGAAGTTTTGTACCTAAGCACGGCCGATCGCCGTGTTTAGTATCATAGCCATTCGTCTCAAAAAGTTCGTTGAACTTAGAGGCATTCTCATAGACGAGCAGTTTGGGTTCCAAACACTCGGCAGTCCACCAAGTGCACCGCATCACGGAGCACGTCCTCTCCAATTTTCAAACAGGGCGCCATACCGGTGCCCTGTTTTTCGACATCGCGAAAGCGTTCGACAAAGTCTGGCACAATGGCTTAATATATAAGCTACACCAAATGGAAGTGCCAGACAGTCTCGTGCACATCTTACGAGACTACTTGTCAAATCGCTCCCTCCGCGTCAGAGTCCACGGCACTCTCTCGAGGCCGCACCCTATCCGAGCCGGGGTCCCTCAGGGCTCCGTGCTCGGTCCTATCCTATACACGTTGTACACCAACGATGTTCCCAAGACTCCCTTCGTGGAGCTAGCCCTCTTTGCCGATGATACGGCACTTTACACTTCCGAACGAGCCAAATCCAACATATCGGATAGGCTCCAGAGAGCGGCTAACGCTCTAGGCGAATGGTTCCGACGTTGGCGAATCGAGGTGAATCCGGAGAAAAGTGCCGCAGTGTTCTTTTCTCGGGATCCACAAGGTCTTACGAGACCCGATTCCCAACATAGGACCGTGCGCCCCATCTCATTGTTCGGCCGACCCATCCCATGGGTCGAGAAGGCCAAATACCTAGGTGTCATCCTAGACTCCAGAATTACGTTTGGACCTCACATCACCGCTGTTAGGAACAAAGCCGCGTTCTACCTAGGCCGGCTCGGTCCGATATTCAGGAATCGTAGAATGTCACTTAGAAATAAGTGTACACTCTACAAAGCCTGCATCCGCCCCGTTCTCACTTACGCCAGCGTAGTGTTCGCACACGCTGCGCGCTCCCATCTGGCTAAGCTCCAGATTATCCAAAACCGGTTTGCCCGTAATGCAACCGCCGCCCCTCACTATCTCAGGGTCGCAGATCTCCATCTCGACCTTGAACTCCCTTCCATCATTAGTTTCATGAAGAAAGCGTCTAGACGCTACTTCGAAACTGCCTCCCAACACCCCAACCCATTGATAGCCCGCGCTGTCAATTACACCCCGCGGATCGACGCCCGGGGGTTCCGGCGCAGACCGCGAAATTCACTCTTTGATCCCGATGATCGCATTACTGTTGCGAACGCCCCCTACCTCTCCCCCTCCAACCCCAACACTCCAGACACACACCGCGCTCGGCGGCTCCGGGCGCGAAGAGTAAGGACTTCTGCGCGATACACCAGGTACCGGTAGCCCACGGTACCTGGGCGCCTCTCTCCGACAGGCCCTTCAGGCACGAACCCGCGTGTTCGATTTGTTTCTCCAGCGACGTCCTGAGCCGAGGTCCGAACCCTCTCGGGGGCCCTTAGGCTGTCGCTTAACTTTGTTTTTCTAGGCTGTGGCGCCTCACGCCCGCCTCTCTAGTCCGGTGACGTAGTGACAGCCCACTCAGGGCTAACTACATAGTCAGGTCAAAAAAAAAAAAAAAACCGGATTAGTCAGTCACAAACAGTCACAGCAACAACAAGTCAGAACAATAAAGAAAAAGTCCGATCCAGATTTTGAGGTTTCGATTCGAAGAGTCCTACAGTCCACTACGATCTCAGCGACCTACCCCGTCAGCCGAACGTTGACAGTTATTGTATGTCGTCGCCTGCAACGAGATCACGTACTTGTCGTGTATTTTATCTTGAAGAATATTAGAAACAATACAAATGTAGGTAATCGATTTTATTCTTCACAATATGTTATTTTATTGTAGGTATGTTTTTTTTATTTCGTTTACCACTATAAATATATAAGTAGAGTATTTTTTATACTCGACATAGTATTGATAATAATTGACTAATTTTTCCATAAGGAAAATATAATTAGCTGTTTTTGGGCTATATGCACAACACCATCACATTTAAAGTCAAAGCCAACCTCAAACTCATTTGCATATGGGCGCATGTTTTTTTTTATACGACGTCGGGATGTATACAAGCATGCGGCGCATCTGATGTAAAGCGGGTACCGTAGCCTATTAACGCTTGTAATATATTAAGTATCAGGCGCGCGATGCCTCCTCTGCTGCTTACACAGCTACACCTTGGGAACTTACTGGTGACCTCACTCACATGGATACAACAACCCTCTAGGTGATTATTCGGCTGCGGTTTTCTGCGAGGTGGAGGTACTTCCCCAGACGGGCTGAGTTGCCCCAGAGTTTCAAACAAAAGAGATGTAGTGCACAGCGATAACCGGATTAACGAAGCACAACAACTACGAGAGATGTTATGTCAGGTAGGGGACCTGACATAAGACATCTCCCGTAGAAGAAGTTGTGTGAGCGAATTCAATAGGAAGGAGTCGTTACATTACCAGCGGGGTGGCAACGCGCTGGAGATACGCCTAGCTTTGCAAGCATCCGCAATGTAACCGGTAACATCAAAAAGGCCGTATTGTTGTTTCCCATCAGACGTATTAGTAGAAAGTTATTTATAACTAGCAGAAGCCCGCGGCTTCGCACGCATGAGATTTGGGCTTTTAGTAGCCTTGAGGTATTCTATGAAAATAATAAAAATAAAATTGCAAAGTCCCCCGAAGGGGAAGATATTTCCCCCTAATTTTAACAGTTTTTCATTTTTTACGCAGGAACCCTAAATATTTACGGGATAAAAAGTACCCTATATTCTGCTCTGAACAGTCCTCTACCTACCAGTGAAAGTCCCGTTAAAATCGGTTCAGCCATTTCGTTAAAATTTAGTTAAAAATGCGTATTTAGGCTTTCGTAACGTGAAAATAATAATATGAGCTTAAGATAAAGGCTTTATTTTGAAATCACAGACAGACACTTCAAATTTATTTATATGTATAGATTTTGTACTAGAAACCATTCCAATTTTATATAAATCAAGTTACATTTTTTAAGATTTCTAAATATATGTTTATGATTATTTCATAATTCATGTATTATGAGTTTGGGCTGCACACTATCGCTGCTATTTAAAAAATCAAGTACTCAGCAGTGTCATGATAATAAGTTATGCTCTTAACTTTTCTTTGTCACTCAAAAAGACTAAAGTATTTTACGTCATTTGACGCCTTGAGGCCCATTATATACTAGACGCCGTAACATGCATGGCGGAATTAAGCCACGCAGGCCTCAACGGGTTAATCAAAATTTTAAGTGTTGTAGGTTAGTTTTATCAATCATGGTTGTCATAAATGGTAATTTTGACAATACGTTATTTCCTTTTTGAGGATCGATAAAAAAAATATAATCTTGAATCCGATAATGAGCTATAATTATTTATAATGGCGGCGCTAGTGTGCAACCTAAAGGTCACAATAATAAGAGCATTTATACTTGAAATTGAAAGTTAACATTAGGCTTTAGTAGACTAATATGACCCTATGGTAGTCTACTAACACCTAAAATAGGAAACAGCAATTATGTTTTTTTATAAATAAACATGGTTTACGAACACGGCCTTATCCCTAACACTTGAGAATTTTATTTTGTCAGTTCAAGAAAAGCGATATACTTTTTGTCGTAAGTAAGATAACAGACAATAAAAATACTATATAATTTAAGAATTTAACACCTATATAGATTTACAAACAATACAACTTATATAATACAATTTATATTATATTGTCGCAGAGTCGAGAAATGCGCTGTGCTATATGTGACAAATATGATTAGAAAGAATTTTGGTGAAGAATTTTATTATAAACCTACCCAGAATATTGATGTACACATCAAGCTTGATATTGTAGTTCAAAATTAGCTCAACATGAACAACTATACAAACGTCAAAATGACAAGTGGTATTAACTATAGTGATATATTTGTGGCACTTCATCAATATTCTGTCAAGGTTAAAACTTTTTCCAACTGTATCAGGGGATTCATGAAAAGATTTTTCATTATCACAATTGCCATCGATGCGGAATGCTAATGCTGGGGGCCCAGCCTCTGTTGGATCAGTAAGTCGACGTTTTTTGGGTGTTATTTGCTACCTCAATTACATGTTTCTTGTTTGGCATAGGTCGATCAATTCCGGCAATATGCGTTCCATATAAAATTCCGTAAGCTTTCCAACCATTTACATTTCCCAAAATTCATCATCACGAAAGATTTCTTCAACTGTAATACCATGATTTTCATCACACCATACTGCAAAAAGACATATCTTTCTTTCACTTATATGAAGTTGTCCTTGGTGTTGATAATAAAAAAGTACAGTTATGTATGTATGTGTAACTGTAACTGTACGCCACATCCCTTGCGGGGCAGGCAGAGAGAGCCGAATGCTACATGACTCAATCCTTAGATATCTCACTCGCTTCTTTAACATTTATTGCTTTTCTCATGCACGCTCGCTAGTTTCTAAGACTTCTGATATCAACTTCTCATAGAACACTGTTATGACTTTGTTATATAATTTATTTAATGCAAGTATGAGAAAAACATTAACTCAAAAAATTCTAAACCCTGCAGCAACGCTTGCAGAATGCAGCTAAATAACAATTTATTGGAGGGCTGTTCTGTTCATACGAGTTGGTGAAGTTCATATGATGTGTAACCATTTCACGTCAGACAGATCGTGTGCTTATTTGCCAAGTCATTTTTATAATGCGCAGGGTCTTATTGTAAAAATGACTTGTGGATCATTTTCAGATAATATCAGTTTTTTTCTGAGACATTAAAAAAAGATTGGTCACATAATTTCAAGTACACGAATATGGAGGAAAATGCATAAAATGTACATATGAGAAGTAATTATGAAATAAAAAAACAGGTTTTAATCAGGTCTACTATAAATATTTCAGTACCTATTATACGATACAGCAACTACCCGTTAGGTCGTTAAGAAGATTATTGATTTTTAAGAATTTTACTCGCTCGAGAATACTTACAAAATCAAACTGGGAGTCTCGAACGGAGTTTACTCTATGGTCCGATTTTATTTTCGCAGCAAATCTGAAATAACACATGAATTGTGAAATGAAATTAAATGCAAATACTAGAAATTCTAGCGACGAAAGAGAAGCAGTCAAAGTAAAACATCTGTGTGTTTTGCATATACTATGCGCACATATGATATTATAAATGTGAATTTTCGTTTGTTTCTTACGCTTTCACGCGAAAACTATTCAACCGATCATCATGAAACTTTGTACTCATATTCTTGGAGGTATCGGAAGTAATATAGGATACTTTTTATAAAAAAAAAATAAAAAGTAAAAGCTAGTATGTAATAAAACTATTGTAAGTACAACCAATCGGACCAATTGTATGTACATCAAATGTATGTAACGTGTTTAAGTTTCTTACCATCACCTTTAGGGCTAAAGTCAACATCACTCGCACGTAGTGCACCCTCCCGTATAACAAATGCGGCTCTGGCTTTACAGCTAGAGGTACAAGAATAAAAATGTCTGTTTATCTTGGTCTGGATGTTTTAAGAGAGGTAGGGCGCATCAAAAGTCTGGGGAAGTACCTCCATCTCACAGAAAATCGCAGCCAAATAACAACTCCCTAGAAGGTTGTTGTGTTTCTGCGTGTGAGTGAGGTCACCAGTAAGCTCCCAAGGAGTTGCTGTGTAAGCAGCAGAGGAGGCATCGCGCAAGTGACACTTAATATATCGCAAGCGTTAATAGGGTACTTTACCCGCTTTACCTCAAATGGGCCGTATGCCTCCCGACGTAGTATAAAAAAAGTCCATGTTGAGAAATCAGTGCACGCACTTGTGTTTAAAACAAAATTATGTACATTTATCCACTTCCTTAATTTATTTTATTGTATAATATAATTGTCTTTACAGTAATATGTGAAACGATGTTTATCAGAACACTCTATCTATTTGAACACACGCACGCAGCACGCACTTATGTTTAAAATAGAATTATCTACACGTATCTATTACCTAAATTAATTTCATATATTTGTATAATGTAATTGTTACTACTAATGTAGTACGAAGAACCATATTGATTTGATGAACGATATTGGTATGGTAATCATAGATAATCATAATAATGTACATAACTATTATTATTCGTCGGCAAACAAAACAAGTTTACATATTGCTCACGTGTCGTTTTTTAAGTACAATAGAAGAAGTATTTTGGTAGAGATAGATAAAAAGAATAAGGTAGAATTATAAAAGATAGCCTTTATTCATAAGGTTTTATATGCCATTGAATCAACAATATTACAGGTCTTACATTAAAAATTCTTACCGTTATTCATTAATAACAGTTTATTTAGGGTTATATGGATCCGTCTTACAAGTCGAAACCATTATTTATTCAGTCGTGTTTTTATCAGCCTCAGTCAATTTGGGAATTAATTGGGAACTTTAGGTTGAAATCTGGCATATGTGTGAATTTCTGTGAACCAAATTAGAACCTTTTTTTATACAACGTTGAAAGGCATACAAGCATATGACTCATCTGATGTAAAGTGGTAACCATAGCATGTGATCACTTACAATACAGGAACTATCGCACGTTATCACGCTGCTAACACAACTCCTTAGGAGCTTACTGGTAACCTCGCTCACTCGCAGGAATATCTAGGAAGTTATTAATTATCTACCTTTTCTGTGAGATAAAGGTATTTATCATCTCAACCCGAGGGAGAAAAAAAAAAAAAAAAAAAGTAAACGCAACTAAGAAAAAAGATCAAAGAGACAAGGATCAGCGTGCCTTGAGTACGTGAACAAATTATTGCAGCCGTCAACCTGCCTGTTAAGCGTGTCAATAAAAGTCAAAAGTCTCCTCAATTAGTACATGAACGAGACGGCCCTCAAGCACCGGCAGTTCCGCTGATCCTGGGTCCGGTAGCGGTCAGAGTATCGGCGGGGCAGGCGGTGCTAAGAATCCACAGCTCCGACGCTGCAATTACCATCCACTACGTGGTTTTTTTTATACTACGTCGAGAGGTACACAAGCTTACGGCTCACCTGTTGTGAAGCGGTTACTGTAGCCTATAAATGCTAGTAATACATTAAGTATCACTCGCGAGATGCCAACGCTGTTGTTAACACAGCAATTCCTCTGCAGTTTTACTTGTGACCTCATTCACATGCAGGAACACAGCAACCCTCTAGGGAAGTTGTTATTTGGCTGCAGTTTTCTGTGAGGTGGAGGTACTTCCTCAGACGGGCTGCTTTGATGCGCCCTACCTCTCTTAAGGACTGGTTATGCTATTCAAATTGTAATACAAAGAAAAATCTGCTGTACAACCAATAATTATTATATCACAGCGCCATCTGTTAGAACATTATCATACTAACGAACGGTGTTCACTATAGGAAAACAAAATGAGCTTTGTTGTTGTATCTTAAGAAGACATATTGTCGTTATTACAAATAATTAAAACCACCACCAACCCACCTCAGACTCAAAACGAGTTTATTGATGATGTCTCAACGTCAATTGTGGCCCCATCAAGGTTGGATAGCAGTCAAAATTATGTCACCATAAGGAAATCGATGTGGAGACTCTTTCTCTAACAGAATCCCATGACACCAATAAATCGTTGAATTAAACAGTAGCTTATATAGTTTGCCCGATATATTAATGCGGATCTACAGCTTAAAAATGAATGAATTGCAGTCCGAGGGCGATGAACTAACGATAAAGTTACTTAGCGCCGACAACGAGATTGTAAATTTACACACTGAAAACTGTAGTTTACACAAGCTAATCAAAGAAATGCAGTGAAAATCGAGTCACTACAAGAATCTTTGTCTTGAAGCGCTAAGTTTGCCAAATAAAAAAATACTATATAAATTTCTGTTACAATTTGAGATTGTAACAGAAATTTATTTATTAATTTATTAACGTCAAAGAAGTGACATGTTAAATTCCACTCCAATAGCAACAAACAAGACACAAACATACCTACACGTAAAATGATAACTAATATAGCATAAATACGCCATTATTGTCTCTAATTCACAATATCCACCCACTTAAAAAACATCACCATCACATGAGAAGTCAATTATTAACTTAAACCAGTTGTGAATGCGCAAACTTGCATTGCCAGAGGAACACCTGGCTCGTCAATTATACTATAACAATTCAAAATCTTTTTTGAAACAACGCAATAATCTCTATGTAGTTCATTGAATAAATCAGAAAACCTGAACACATAAGGATTATAATTAATTATTCCGACATGATATAATCACTATCATCATTTCCTACATCAGAGTCTTCCCCGATATCATCATTCACCTCCAATGCTGCTAAGTGTATCCAAGGCCTCATACGATCTGCGGCCAGTAGTCTCGCGTCTGCTTTTCATGCCTTCAAATCCCGTTATAGGTGCCACTTTATAACGATCATTTCCCAATGTTTTTACAATGCGATAAGGACCTTCATATGAAGTTTTTTGCTTTTCCCATCGTTATTAAAAACAGTCTTAGTAATTTTCACTAAATCACCATTATTATATTCTCTTGCAGGCCGCCTACCCTTATCGTAATACGACTGCTGCTTTAGTTGTTCTCTAATTATTCTCTCTTTAACCTCATCGCGGATGGATGATAAACTGTCCAATTCATGTGACTCCCTAGTAATTTCGTTCAAAATAGGATTGGACACGCTATTCATTGCGACGCCGAATAAAACTTCAGCAGGTGCCCGTATTGTCTTTTGGACAGTATTATTGAGACCCCATTGAATTCTACCTAATTTATTATCCCTTTCTCTCATCATCCTTCAGATTTTGAGCAGTTAGTCCATCTAAAATTGTCCGATTGTACCGTTCGATCTGTTCATTAGATCTAGGGCTTGCCACAGCGTTTAGAACGTCCTTGACTCCTCTATTAAGGCAAAACTTGCGAAAAGCATGAGAAGTGAAACAACTGCCACGATCGCTTATTAGACGATCTGGCGCCCGAAACGTATCAAATATATCCGTCAAAACCTTAATAACGTTACACATTTTTGTGTTTCTCACAGATTTAATAAACACAAATTTCGTCAGGAGTCGATGACGGCCAATATGTGACTATTGCCTCGCTTCGACTTCACAAATGGCCCAAGGTGGTCAAGGTGCAAAGTGATGAATGTGCAAGGTATGGAATGGCATATCGATCTTCTCGATAGGGTGTAGCAATCCCTCGTTAGTTTCGAGATTTCTTGGCATATGCGCACTCTATGCAAGCCCTAACATATTTTTTTAAGAAACGCGACATTTTCGAAAGCCAGTAATATTTCTTTATCCTCTCCAGCGTTTTATCTATACTGATGTGCCCAATGTCGTCATGATTCATTTTGCACAATTGCCACCTCGCGCCCTTCGGAACCATCCAGCGAACGTTATTTTTGTCACCGTCTAAACATCGAAACAGTTTGTTGTTTCGTAGAACATAATTGTTCTTAATATAGTCAAGTCCCTTCTCGTCTATGCCGCAGCTAAGAATATTACGGATTCTATGCAGCTCTGAGTCTCCAAGCTGGAGGGTGAGCAACCAGTCATCATTGCTAATAGACATAACCACAGAAAATTCTTCTGTACTCGACGCGTCCTCTACTGGGTTCCTTGATAATGCATCTACATGGGACATTTTCGCACCAGCTCTGTACTCTACCGAGCAATGAAACTCCTGAAGGGCGAGCCACGATCGAACAATTCGAGGAATCAAATCACGCTTTAGAAACGTAGAACGGAGCGCACTACAATTCGTAATTATTGTAAATTCTTTGCCTAATAAATAAACTCTAAACTTCTTTAGGGAGCAGACGCCAGCTAATGTCTCTAGTTCGTACGAGTGAAAATTCTTTTCTTCTGGCGTCGTCTGTCGACTATAATACGCCACAGCTTGAAACGGGTCGCTCGTATGACGACGTTGTAATAAAATACCACTAATACCGTTCTGGCTTGCATCCGTGTGAAGTTCCGTCTCAGGAGTGGGATCGTATAAAGCCAAAATAGGCCTATCGACTAATCTGGATTTCAGATTACTGACGAAGAAGAAAAGAAGATAAGACGACTCTTCATGATCACTCGTCCACTCCCAACAAGTATTCTTTTTAAGCAAGTTAGTCAGAGGATGTGCCATTTGAGCAAAACCATGAATAAAGTTGTAGTAGGCTTACGAGCCCTAAAAATTGTCTGATACCATGTACATTTAGAGGACGAGGAAAATCTATTACGCTTTTAATATTACCCTCGCTTGGTCTTATACCTGCTGAACTGACTTCGTACCCCAAATATTCGATCTTATTCTGTAAAAATCTACATTTTAACAATTTAATTTTAATTTAGCATTGTCCAATAGGTTAAGCACTTCTTCTAATCTATCTAAGCATTCAGAAGGATTTTTAGCGTAAATAATCGGCTATATAATAGACTGTCGCTTTGTTGAACCGTGCTCCCCCAAGTACATGGTTCATCATCCTCGGAAAAACTGCCGGAGCATTCGCCAAACCAAACGGCATTTGGTTAAATTCATATTGGCCATCCGGTGTGAAAAACGCTGTTAGATGTTTTGATTCTTCTGCAATCGGGACTTGATATTGACTTATTCCCGACATTAAATCAAGAGTGATGAACCATGCCTGGCCAGCTAAGCGTGCTATTTCATCCTCTATGATTGGCATAGGATATGTTTCTTTTAGGGTAATGGAGTTCAGCTTCCTATAGTCAATACACATGCGAATGTTTCCCTCCTTCTTCCTTACCAAAATAATAGGACTAGCGTAACTAGAAACCGATTCCCTAACTATCCCTGCGTCTATCATTTCTCCTACCATCTCGCGAACTTCGTCTCGTTCGTGGTGTGACAACCTATAGGGTCTATATATGACGGGCTGCTGATTATTAAGTTCTATTTTCATTTCTTTGACGTCAGTACAACCCAATTCAAACAGCTCATATGCAAAACAATGTTTAAAATGTTGCAACAATTGCAATAGTCTTGTCTTATCTTCGTCAGCTACTGAGTCACCTAGTTTCACCAAATCTTCCTGAAAGTTAGAGTTCCCGCCTACATCGACACATATAGCTGCTACCCTATTGACAACTTTCACCTTTTCCGATCGTGAGAATATTAAACCTTTTATATTATGCAAGGAACTTTATGTGGTGCTTGCTATTTTGACACGTAATACACCATCGGCGACCTTATGAATTCCGCCGTATACCAAGATCTGCTCATTCGGTTTCCCGATAACTTTGGACTGTAATAAGATGTTCACAGTAACTACAGGCTCAGTAGCTGCCATTGTACTTGCAGCGCCATAAAGTATAGTAGATTTTGCAACTCTGACTCTTAAATTATTTTCAATGTTAATATTTGATTCAAAGATAGGGAGCTTAGATCCGATGTTAATAAGTGAGAAATGTCGACAATCCTAAGCTTACACACGGTATTGAATCCTTAAGTTTCAGGAGAGATTTTGCCTCCCTTTGTGTGTTCTACCGATTGTACAACGGGTTGTGTTCTGAAGAGTTGTTCGAAATAATGCCGACAACCACTTTTTATAACCGCACCGCTCGCCGACGGCGGGAAGTTCACCCTCACATACTGGAACCGCAATAGTCGCGTACTGTGAGGCTCCAGCGAAGTTTTCCTCCGAGAACTCTCAAGCTGAGGAATGAGCTCCCAGCCGAGGTTTTTCCAAGGGACTACAGCATGGAGTTCTTCAAGAAATGCGTGAAGAGGTTTTTAGAGGGTCGGCAATGCATGAGTGACACCTCTGGTGTTGCAAATGTCCATCGGCTACGGTGACTGTTTACCATCAGGCAGGCCGTGTGCTTGATTGTCACCTTAGTGATATAAAAAAAACAGGGTGAAAGCAATCACCGAATGGTAAGAGGCATCTTGAATCTTAACATAAAGCAGGAAAGGTCTTGCCTGGTGAAGTCTACGTTCCGTCCCTACCGTGCCATCCAAAACCCCGAAAGCTTTCAACTCGAACTTCGCAATCGTTTTCAGTGTCTAGATGATTGCATAACACCGGACGATAACAACAGCAAGCTCGTGGAAACAGTCCATGCAGCGGGAGCTCAATTTCTAAAGCCTCGCCCAAGAATAACTCAAAAGCTCTCGACTCACACGCAGAATCTTATGCAGGTCAAACGTGAAATGTGGTTGTAGTCTTCAGCTCACGCATTAGAGTGCAGGCAGCCTGAAAAGGCAGATATCAAAATGCATACGGCGAGACATAGGTACGCCATTTTAATATAATTCGTATTAAAGAGGTGATAGAGCGAAATCAAGGCTTCAAAGTTTTTGTCAAAGATCTGTCTGTTGGGTAAAGTCAACTTACGAAGCTGAAGACCAATACAGGTGCTATTATTTCTACGAAGGCTAAGATTCTGGGTGAGATCGACGAGTTCTATGGACAGCTGTACACATCGTCGTTACAACCGGGCAACAGTGCTAGTAACGACCCAAGGGCTAAACTGTCTCGACACTATATCGAAGAAATCCCGGACATCAGTCTGTACGAGATTCGTATGGCTTTCAAACAGCTTAAAAATGGGAAAGCACCGAGTGAGGAGAGCGAGCTTCTGACAGCGGGCGGAAAGCCGATACTTGTAGTCGTTCAGAAGCTATTCAATTCCGTCATACACTGCGGTGAAACACAAACAGAAGCCTGGTCATGTTGTTCTTCAAAAAGGGTGATATGACCCTTTTGAAGAACTATAGGCCGATGTCGCTTCTGAGCCGCGTTTTTAAGAGTCATCGCAAACCGTATCGTACGTAGACTTGATGAATTCCAGCCTCCCGAACAATCCGGATTCCGAAAAGGCTTTAGCACCGTGGATATCAACACCCTCCGCCAGATTATATAGTAGACTGAAGAGTATAATCTGTCCTTATGTTTGCCATATGTGGACTACGAAAAGGCCTTCGATTCCGTTGAGAAATGGGCGGTGCTAGAGTCTCTCCAGCGATGCCGAATTGGCTATCGGTACATCGAAGTATGGAAGTGCTTGCACAGTAAGGCTACGATGTATATCCGAGTACAGGACCGGAGAGTACGAAACCGATCCAAGTGCAAAAAGGTGTAAGACAGGGCGATGTCATATCCCCGAAACTCTTCACCGCAGCATTGGAAGATGTCTTCAAGCTCTTGGACTGGAAAGGATACGGTATTAACGTCAATGGAGAATGTATCATTCACCTTCGATTTGCCGATGATTACTATATTTAGTCAAGAATAATTAATTATTTTTAACCGCTGCCACCATGTTGTGACAATGAAACAAGAGTATCAGATGACAACTGACTAATGTGCATGGAGGGTACTAGTATATTTTATATACTACTACCCACAACAACCACCAGGACATAATCAACTCAAGTGCGATTCCTCGGATACCATAACCCTCCATATTATGATCCACGTTGTCAAATGCCTTGGTTAAGTCCATATTTTGCGCATATACAGATGACTTAGTGTCAATACCAGTTATTACCTCATTTAATAAACTATATATGGCCTCATTGATGCATTTGTTTTTCCTAAAACCACTTTGCTGTTCAACTAAGATATTGTTTATTTGAAGGTAGTTATAGAGCCTTTCATAGATTAACTTTTCAAGTATTTTAGAAAAAATCATATTCTCCCTATCTTGCTTTTTAAAGACCAGTTTCACGATTGTTAATTTTAATTGTTCTGGAAAAATACCGCGTGAAATGCACAAATTAGAGATATAGGCAAGAACAGGAGTTATGGCGTCTATTACATATTTAACTACTTTGGTAGATACTTTATCATAACCAGTCCTTGTTGTATTCTTTAGAGCTAATATTATTTTATTGATTTCAAAAATGTAGTAGGCAATAGAAATATAGTATTAGGTTGATTGTACAGATTAGGTTGTGAACAATGGTAGTAATATTGTTTTGAGCGGTGATAAACTCTTTCTTGGATGTTGCTATTATTTAAATTTACGCGCTATTTTGCCGTTAATATAATGCATACAAGAATCTTAACCTTAGCCAGTTTTATAGTGTTTTCTAAGAAAAGGTAATCTTGAAGTAAATAATTCACAAATTTGTTACAGGCATACGTATCTTATGCCTACTATTAATATCAGTGACAACAATAATACGGAATAATCAGTGGCTGGCCCAGGGTTCGATAACAAGGTACGCCAGATATATTCAGTGGGATTTCCCAACAGCGGCGAAGTCGAATATTATGATTTGAAATTTTGTTTGATGTTGGGTGAGAATTGAGTTAAAGATTTTTTTTTTACCAAAATTACAAATAGATAGAATATTTTTTATATATTTTAGTGAATTATGGTGTTTTTGAACGTGGCGATTAGATCCTTTCTTGACGTGTTCCAAGTGAGGAGCGAGCGTTCAAGATAATGATGTTTTTACAAAAGGTGCTGTCTAACAAAGCTGGAAGAATGCTGGTAATGTTGTTTTCGGCGGCGATGAATCTCTTTTTTGGACATGACCCTTAGAAGCTGTACAAAAAGGAAGAAAGTAAGAATATGCTGGTGGTTTCTACGGCATATCGGGATTACGCGGATGGTTTCGGGAGTGCGCGAGTGAGAGTTGCGCGGGTATGAAGGAAAATACCCATAGATAACAGAAACAATGGGAGATGTGACATACCACGCGAGTTTACACGGGGACGGTTGTCGCCGAGTTTCACCCCACCATAAAACACTCACACACTTAAATAAATAAAAGATGTCATTCTACGCACACAAGTACAACGACATACATTTGTTAAGACGCTGTCATTGGATGTTTATTTAAACAACACCCAAGTAAGCACGCACTACTACATTTATAAAGCGGCAGAAACAAGCGGCCGTATCTCGAAACTGTACACACAGTGAACGAATAATATTACTCGCTTTACATTGCGTGTTGGTAAACGAGCGGTGGAGACTGCGTAATGGTAGAAAAGCAATGTATGATTAAGAATGAGAAATTTGATATTTATAATTTGTACCGTGGTAAGGCCCTGGTAGAAATAGCGTCATAGAATTTTTGAAATTAATTCTGTATTTATGCTTATAAAACGTAATATTATTTGTTCTTATAGGTGATAAGTGATTCCATTTGATTTAAAGTTAACCACTGCACTTCTATTTTTGCAAAAAGGCAACAGCACAACTTGGCATTTTGCTAAAACAAGGAGCAACGTATCTCAATCGAACTTGATTGCAACTAACTAACTGTTCTTGGCAATGTTCTCGTTTTGAGCATATTGCGGCGACACCAACCACGCCCCCTCGTCACATCTCCCGTTGTTTCTGTTATCTATGAAAATACCTATGGAGACCTAATGATATGATATGGCGTAGTAAAAAAAGTCACCGCTGCGGATAAAGTAGAATCTTCCCATTGGTCAGTAGGCTCGAATTGGTGAGATATTTAGATTATTATGTGTTAATTGGTTTGTGTACGTGGGCCTTTCCGAATGAAATAATTTGCAACATTCTAATTGTAATTTGCATACACTATGCTAGTGATCAAGAAAATAAATAGATTGGAACAAACTCGTGTTCGGTTTTATTATGCAAGAATCGTGTAAATTATGTACGATTTTGTTTTAAACTGCGTAGACGTACACTTTGTACAATATAACGAATAATAATTAAGAGAGCAGTGTCGTCGCATTATTACGTCATGTTCTTTGATTCAGTTTGAAATTGGAATATAACAGTGATGTAGACAAACGTAGAGACAGCAAAACGTAGCACCGATCCCGAGTCGAAACGAAAAAGTCCGTAGATAGAAGGACGCACATCTCGACACTCTACCATTTCGAGTATGCTTTTGGTCAACTTGAAGACTTGCTCTGAAAGTTAAATGTGTGTTTAATAATGTTAAATGGTAAATTATTTAAGGTGCAACACCAGCCGCCTCTGCATCACAAGGGCAGTGGTGTAGAGTCGGCTATTAGGAAGCCTCTGATTTATCGTTTCATATTTTATTTACACAACGTCAGGAGGCATACAAAGTATACGGCTCACCTGGTATAAAGTAGTTACCGTGTGGGTGATAACGCGCGAGTGATATTTCATGCATTGCAAGCGTTCATAGGCAGCGGCAACCGCTTTGCATCGTGTGAACCGTATGCTTGCGTGTCTCCCGTCGTTATATGTAAGCAGAAAGGTACGTCCTAACTCTTTTTAAATTCACCACCATAAACCAATTTGGTCATAGTCGGTGAATCTTGGTCTTTCTCTGCTCCAATATTCTAATTTTGCGTTGTATATGTTTTGTCCGAAGGGACCGACCATGCAAAGGCGTATTTTAACACCGACGTTGACGCTAGACTACTTTCATATTTTTGACTCTAAATATTGTCTAAATAATTTTATTCTTCATGTAATATCGGTAAAACTAAACGTGTATATGATAAAGGTTTAATACAGAAAATTGTCAATTTGCCAACTAGATTTCCCACCAAATTGCGTGCGTGAAAAGGGCTATGAATGTGATGTCACAGAAGCGAGAGAAGTATGTAAGGACCGAGTCTTATAGCGCTCGGTTCTCTCTGCCTACCCCACAAGGGACTTGGCGTGAAGGTATACATACATACATTTCCCACGTTGTAGGAGCTACCGGTAAATCGAATATTCTATGACGCTCGCAAAATTTCCCTAAACTCTGAATGGTCCAAATAATAAGAAAAAAAGCTATTATTAAAGCTTTTACAACAGTAAATTGTGTCTGATAATCTTGGATACAAACTGTTAAACAGAAGTTTCATGTTCATGGTGGTGGCAAATAAAATTGTCACAAAAAATCTTGAACCACTAAGACGAAATAAAGTAGCTACAGCCTCAGTATTGATAAGAAAAGGGAAGATCTGGAGAACACTTAAATTAACGGCAAATCAAAATACCATCTTTGCTGACTCGGTTAAAATAGAGAATTAATAAAATCATTATAAAAAATATTTCAAAAACAAGCTTTTATTTAAATGCTCTTAAAAGAAGAAAATAAACTTTAAATTGCTTAACTTTAACTTTTTAACAATGTACGTGGACTTTCCAGTAGAACTCTGCACCTCATAAGGTATAAACTACCCAAGCCTGGCTCGAAAGCAACGTTCTGGACTTTATAAGAGCTAAAAACTGGCCTCCGTTTAGTCCAGATCTGTACTCCTTAGACTACAAATTATGGTCAGTTTTAGAGAACATAGCCTGCTGCTTGAAATTTTTGAAAACAATTAAGACTATTATATGCATACATTGCGACCTTTAAATTTCGATGTCATATAAATAATAAAATTGCGACAGTTCTCCTCTATCTGAATCTCCGAGACAGAATGTCACAAAGCCGTTAAGAAATAAAAATAAGCCAGCTGTCTATGTTTTTCAAATTAAAATATAATCTACATTTATTTTCAAATTTTAATACAAATTAAAATGTTAATACAAAAATAATATTAATTTTTCAGTTTTTTTGTATGTCATGCACTCAAATATTTCATAGAATACATAAGATAAAAATTACAAGAACAAGTTAATCTTATTTCACAACGAATCGTTCACTCAATACACTCAATTTGTTCGTTCCCCGGTTTACGTAGAATCGAAATCCTATCGAGGATACGATACGACGACGAAGGTGCTTCGCGCTACGTTCTAGCGTGATGCTGCGTAATATTACGATACGACTTTCTAATATGTTCGTGCTTACTGATATTACTTACCAGTGTTGGTAGGTTTTAAGAGTGCATACACACATATCGCTTTAGTCTGTTCTGTTTGCTGCATAGCCATCACGATTACTTGACCCGAAGCAATTAAACAAAACCAGCAAATTAAAGAAAATATTATTAAGGCCATCATTCGTCCTGCACTCATGCCCTGTAAATACCAAATAAGCATGCTTTTGGAATTTTAATTTTACGTTACGTGTAATTTAAATATAACGCAAACTCTTGCCCTAAAACACATAGGTAGGTACCATTAAAACTTAAAAATGTGATGTAAGTAGTCCATGGATTACATGATCTGCTAACAATCAGGAAGCCAGTATGCTTGTTATCTACCTTGGTGATATTGAAAAAACTAATTTAAAACGTTCATACTCTTAAGTGTGTTTCTATGTCTATCCGTTACGCATTATGAAAAAACTAACGATTTCAACCAATTATTTGCCTATGAGTATGTAACTCTGACTATGTAACTTAATACCTAGTCAGGAGGTATTGCCGATTTTCCGATCGTCATCACTTACGAACATTAAACGAAATTCGTAGACGTCAATGAATTAATATTTGATATTGGAAAGTTTCCGTCTTAGTTTGAAAATTAACTGTGAAATTGATAAATTTAACAGAATTAATAAAGAGTATGAAACTGAAAATAAAGTATTGGGAAATTTAAAGCTATGCAATGAAAATGATATTTTATTAAAACAAAGGCGAATATTTACACACAAAAGGCATTTGACTCCAATTGACAAGCTTGTTTCGAATTTTTAAGATTTCAATTGGTTATAAAAACGTGGTTTAAATTTTAAAAGTGGAGTTCGAAGTTATATTATAGTTTATTTGTGTAATGTATACTAATATAATATAATTAATTTGTTTGTTTGTCTGAACGTGGTAATTAATCGGATTTGCCGGTCAGATTTGAAAAAAATATTTATGCATTTGATAGCCCAATTCTTGCTTAAGATTATAGGCACATTGAATGTTTTAAAAAATGGTACTTATAGACTAGAATAAAATAAACATTAACAAATATTATAAAATAAGTTTATTACACAGTTTAAACTCATAAAACTACATTTTTATATAATGACGGTCTGTTGCATTTCATCATTAAGTATATCGTTTAACACATGCAAATGCTTTCGATTGCATGAGAGCTCACGCTCATATTCAAGTTGGGGAAATTAATGTATAGGTATAACTCTAGTCAACAAAAAATACTTTTTGTAACTTTTGTATTTAGAACAAGGTATGATAGAATTAATATCAGAGAATTTCTAATACGAATAATTTTATTGTAATCAGTTCCATTTTTCTTTTTTGCTTTTTAACAAACTTAATTTTTGTGAGCTTAATGAAATAATGTATAGTCATAGCGATAATATGAAGGTTTCTATATGACTTTTATAACTGTAACACAAAAATCAGACCTGGTGAAATCAAACTAAATATGTCAGGCAGATATTTCAAAATTGTCAAATTTTGTTGTCCAGTGTAATGTACTTTAAAATTTTTTGAGTTTTCGAGGGAATTTGGTAGTCGTTAATAGTTTAGTTTTGGTAGTAGTTTATAAACTATATACCAACCTTTTCTTCGACGAACGCTTCAACGGCAATTAAAGTAGCTAAAAAGACGCTAATAAACGATGTAAGGATCTGTAGAAATACAAAAATAAATGTATAATTTAAATTGTATTTTATACACATCTGTACAATAAAAGCAACAAAGAATCTGATTGATGAATTATCATATTATTAATGCACTGCCGAATCTACTAAGTCTACGAAATTGAAATTTTGCTTGACGGTTCCGTCGTAGGCTTCACTTACGATGTATTTATTTTAACCCACAAAGAATTTACCTTGGATACCGAGGTTGTTAAACAGAAACAAGAAATCACTAAACTTTCTATTTGGGGTATGTATATTCTAGTTACATAATTTAGTTAGGAAGCAAACACCGCCTATAGTAATGAATTAGGAAACGGGGCGCCTCTAGGAACAATAGGAAGTATACCTTCGATATCAACGATTTCTTACAATATGTCGGATGGCAAACAAAAAAATGGTTGAACTCATGGAAAGCAGTTACCATAGATAGCCGATAAATAGTTGCAGCATAAATATCATTGCTAGCGCATTATAGCCTCCGCTGATTTGACAGCAATCTTCTGTAAGGTGAAGGTATTTAAATACAGGTCCAGTGTCGGTAAAAGTGCAAGCAATGTTAGTTTTGACACTAAACGTAACCATGTACACCCTTTACGTCCTTTATTGAACGACTTAATAACAGGCATACAATTGATAAAATGCGAAAGTTGTATTAAATGTGAAATAATAACAAATAAATGAGGGTAAGTTACTCGTAGTTTTAGATCCACTGCTTCTCGAAGACTGAAGAAAATAATATAAAATGAATTTATGAATTATTGTATTAAACTAGAGTCACACGTTACAGACGTTCAGCTTAGGACTTGTTATGTTACTTATTGAGGAAAAGAGTGTACAAAAAGGGTTACAAATTTATTAGGGCTATTTATACAAAATATAAAAAAAAAGGTTCACTTTAAGTTCGGCTAAATAAGGTCTTTAAGAACTCGCGTTATCTTTGTCTAACCGGAATATCACTGTTATGTTCACTGGAATGTGGCACTGAGTGGCCGCCGGCTATAGTGGCCGACGACTGTAGACAGCTGGTTAGCGTGCTAGCCAGCACGCAGATCCAGATGTAGAAGTTGTTGGTGGACCGCCTTACGGACCAACACCACAGCGGTAACTCCGTCAGCCGCCGTGGTCCACAACAGAGGCTGCAGGTATTATAATTTTTAGATTAGTTAGATGTCCGGAGATTATCGAGTTTGGAAAAGGTAGTAATATCCCGAGGGTTCACCACGTAGCCCTCAGCAGGAGGCTGGTGGTCTCAGACGTCGTGCACTGAATCTCTACTACTCGAAAGCTTCCTCCAGACTGACTCGTTTTCTGTTTTCCGATACTAAAATGATATATTTTAAAATTTTGAATTACAAATAAATATTTTTGACAAACATCATTCGGTTCACAGAGACAATGTCGTGTATATCTCTACAAAGGTTTTATAAAATATATTATTCAAAAAGGTTATTACATTAGATATTTTAAACATTACATATTAATGTGGTGAACAAAAAAAAAAAAAAATAAAAAAAAAGAAAAAAAAAAAAAAAAAAAAAAAAAAAAAAAAAAAAAAAAAAAAAAACAAATTGTTATGTTACTTATTGAGGAAAAGAGTGTACAAAAAGGGTTACAAATTTATTAGGGCTATTTATACAAAATATAAAAAAAAAAGGTTCACTTTAAGTTCGGCTAAATAAGGTCTTTAAGAACTCGCGTTATCTTTGTCTAACCGGAATATCACTGTTATGTTCACTGGAATGTGGCACTGAGTGGCCGCCGGCTATAGTGGCCGACGACTGTAGACAGCTGGTTAGCGTGCTAGCCAGCACGCAGATCCAGATGTAGAAGTTGTTGGTGGACCGCCTTACGGACCAACACCACAGCGGTAACTCCGTCAGCCGCCGTGGTCCACAACAGAGGCTGCAGGTATTATAATTTTTAGATTAGTTAGATGTCCGGAGATTATCGAGTTTGGAAAAGGTAGTAATATCCCGAGGGTTCACCACGTAGCCCTCAGCAGGAGGCTGGTGGTCTCAGACGTCGTGCACTGAATCTCTACTACTCGAAAGCTTCCTCCAGACTGACTCGTTTTCTGTTTTCCGATACTAAAATGATATATTTTAAAATTTTGAATTACAAATAAATATTTTTGACAAACATCATTCGGTTCACAGAGACAATGTCGTGTATATCTCTACAAAGGTTTTATAAAATATATTATTCAAAAAGGTTATTACATTAGATATTTTAAACATTACATACTGCGGTAAAATTACAAAATCATGGTACAATACACATCGGACCACCAGCAGGAGACGAGCCTGTCGCCGGTCGAGCTCTAGGTGCGCCCTCACACAAGATCGGCCACCAAAGCAGGTCCCGCCCGTAGTGGTGCCTAGGAGGAGACGTGGACGAGCTTCAGCCCGTCCAATTCAAAGGGGAAACCGGCCGCGGTGCCCCATCGGCAACGGCAGGGACCGGGGATGTGGTCCGTCGCAAGCCGCGAAAACCGCGGCACCCGCTGCTCCCACGTCACCGGCGCCGCCTACCAGGGCGTCAGCACCTCCTGCTCCCGCAGGCAGGGAGGAGGACCGTAAGGCTAAAGTGGTGCTCCCTGGCTCCACGGCCGTAATTTTAAAGTTACGGCCGGAGGCAGCCACTGGGGGAGCAACGTATGCCTCGGCCCTGCTAAAGGCCCAGCAGGAGGTCAAACTGGGGGAGCTGGGGATAGGCTCGCTACGGATTCGTAAGTCTGCGACCGGAGCGAGGCTCATCGAGGTCCCCGGCTCCTCCAGCCATGAGAAGGCAGTACGCCCTGGCAGCCAAGTTGACGGCTGCCTTGTCCGGCGTCGTGGAGGTATCCAGACCGGTGAAGTGCGCAGAGTTCCGGATCACCGGGCTGGATGACGCCGCCACAGTACAGCGGGTACAGTTGCGGTCGCTTGCGAGGGGGGCTACGCCCCCGAGCAGGTCCGGGTGGGCGAAATCCGCCCGGACTGGCAGAACTCCAGTTCCGCCCTGATGCGCTGTCCGGTGACGGCAGCGAAGAAGCTGCTCGAACTGGGCAGTATCGGGGTGGGCTGGAGCCGGGTGCAGCTCCACCTGCTGAAGGCGCGCCCTGCTGCTGCACTGCTTTAAGTGCATGGGGAAGGGGCACACAGCGGAGTTGTGCCCCTCCAAGGTGGATCGCAGCCGCCTGTGTTACAGGTGCGGGCAGCCGGGGCACATCGCCTCGGGCTGCTCGGCACAGGCCCGCTGTGCCGTGTGTGCCGACGCCGGATTAAAG
Organism: Pyralis farinalis; assembly: GCA_947507595.1. NCBI lineage: Eukaryota > Metazoa > Arthropoda > Insecta > Lepidoptera > Pyralidae > Pyralis > Pyralis farinalis. The sequence continues at coordinate 26,435,811 of OX382264.1, read as the reverse complement.
GCGAGCCACGTGATGGGGAGCCGGCTCTGCAACCCCCCATCTATCCGCGGGAGAACGCCCGCCACCTCTCGCGGGGGTGGGCGGAAGCAGGCGCCTGAGGCCAAGATGTCCGAGTAATGGCCGGACATCCTCGCTTCCTGCCGCGACCTGCCGGCCTTGGAGCGGCTGCTCGATGCTCTTGGGTCGGCAGTGAGGGCCGAGACCCTTCAGGGTGGGCCGGCTCTGCCTTCTGTTGAAGGGAGACCGGCCCCCGGCCGGTGGTTCGACCAGTCGTTCTGCTGAACGAGGCGGGCAAAGCCCTGCAAAGGGTTGTCGCCTCCCGCCTCGCTCAGCATTTGGAGGATGGCCCGTGACCGGGCCTCTCGGATGCCCAGTTCGGGTTCCGGGCCAGACGGTCGACCGTCGACGCCATAAGGCGCCTAAGGTCGGTGACGGAGGATGCGGAGCGCGAGGGAGACGTGGTGGTGGCGGTGTCACAGGACATCGCCAATGCCTTCAACAGCCTCCCCCACAGTACCATCCTGGAGGCCCTCAAATACTTTGGGGTGCCTCCGTACTTGGGGAGACTCTTGAAGGCATATCTAGAGGACAGGGAGGTGTGCTACGAGGATGCGAGTGGCCAGATGGTGAGGAGGCCCGTCGGGTGCGGTGTCCCACAGGGGTCCGTTCTGGGCCCCATCCTGTGGGACCTCGCATGCGACTGGGTCCTGCGGGGACATCTCCTCCCCGGGATGAGTGTGATCTGCTATGCAGATGACACCCTCATCACATCCCGGGGTAAGACCTTCGTGGAGGCGGCGCGGCTGGCCGAAGTCGGAGTAGGACTGGTGGTCAGCCGTATAGAGAGGCTTGGGCTTCGGGTCTGGTTGCATAAAACCGAGGCCCTCCTCTTCCGCGGGACCGGTAGGCGGGGCCCCCCCTCGGGAGCGCACCTCCAACTAGGAGGAGTAAGGATAAGGGTGAGTGCCCAGATGAGCTACTTGGGCCTCACCCTCGACGGAAGATAGAACTTCGGCCCCCAGTTAGAGCGGTTGGGACCGAAGGTCAACAGAGCTGCGGCGGCGCTTGGTCGCCTCCTGCCCAATTTGGGCGGGCCTAGCGCCGCGTGCAGGCGGCTGTACTCCGGTATCTGCCGGAGTATGGCCACGTACGGTGCTCCCATATGGGCGGACGCCCTCTGCGCGCGGAACAAGACTCAGCTGCGTCATAGCGCAGAGGGCGATAAGGGGGTACCGGACGGACGGCCGCGACCGCCCTCGCTGGCTACCCGCCCTGGGAGCTGGTGGCGGAGGTGCTCGCCGAAGTGTACAACTTTGTTGCGAGGGCACTCGGCGAGCACCCCACGATGGAGGAAATAGGGCGTCGTCGCCAGCGAGGGCATGCAGAAATGATGCGGAGGTGGGGGGAGGACCTGGCGCAGCCGCGGTATGGTACGCGCGTACCATACCGCGGCTGCGCTGCGTCCGGTCCTAGAAAGGTGGATGCTGCGAAAGCGCAAACCCCTCACCTTCCGCATGGTGCAGGTACTAACCGGGCATGGGTGCTTCGGGGAGTATCTGCACCGGGTCGCGGGGAAGGGAGGAGCAGCCGGACTGCCATGAGTTCGGCGCGGCCGAGGACACTACTCTACACACTCTGGAGCAGCGTCCCATGTAGTCTCGGCAGCGCCGCGATCTGGTGTCTGTGCTGGGAGACGCAGACCTCTCGCTCCCGAGCGTAGTCAGCTCCATGCTCGGGAGTGATAGGTCCTGGCAGGCAGTGGCCTCCTTCTGCGAGACAGTCATGTCGCGGAAGGAGGCCATGGAGCGGGACAGGGAAGACGATCCCTTGGCTGTCCCGCTCCGGAGACGGCGGATGGGAGTGGGCGTAGGCGCTACGCGCACCTTTTGCCGCCTCCCTAACTCGTGGGACTAGGGGTTAGGATGGGAACCTGGCCCCATAGTGGTCCCGCCGCCGGAGGGGCGGTCCCAATTTGCCGGGATGGCCCCTAGAGAGAAGAAGTCCGGCCCCTTTTGAGGGGCTGACCAGTCGCAGTGGTGCCCTGTTGCTGACAGATCCGGGGCACCACACCAACGCGACCGATGGCAATTCGCGGGGTTGTTTAGTGGGTATACCGTCGGGCAGCCGACGGGGAGTCCTACACTACCATCGGAAGCCATCCAGGCATCGGTGGTGTGCGAAACGCATTTTTCCCCGCGTCACAAAAAAAAAAGGAGACGAGCCTGTCAGCGCCAGACATTCTGAGAATCGTATGCAGTTTGCGCTTACGTTCACATTAAAACAACTCTAGGCTCGGCACCCGAGTTCATAACTAGGTTCCCTGGTTGTCTTCTGTTTGAACGCAAACTTATTATCTACTACAGCAGATTTTTATTTCTATTTATTAAGTTTATGTTCTTGGCCATGAGCGTTTTATTTAGGAATCGTTGGTCGCAATCCGGCCAATGGAAAAATTACATAGGCCATCGCGCCCGTTTTCGTTACCGTTTCGAAATTTCTGTACCTCACGTATTTATTCGTTTAGGACTCCATTTTTTTCGGTATATTCGACTGTCAGCAGTATAGACTGTCAGCGGTACAGTTTTTGATCGCGTAAAGTCTACTAACAGTTCCATTTAATGCAGTTAGCATTTACGGGCCAGGTAGAGAGAACCGAACACCACATGAGTAGAACATTAGACTCACTCGTGTCTGTATATTCTTTAATAGCTCTTTTCGTACACGCCTGTAATTTTTCATTATTTTTGAATTCTTCTCTTTCAAACACAATTATATTTGTTTACTTCCCATTCAGTTGTAAGTCTTTCATCTTTGTGGCTAGTGTTTGCAGTTCTCCTAATCGAAAGTTCAGCAGCATCGAACGCAGCCTGTCCATGGATGGGTTTATTAATTTTCAGCATGTCAAAACGTTCCGGCTGTTTTCAACTGATGATAATCGTTAAGCAAAGACATTAGCGAAGTACCTCATAGAAAACTGCAAACAAATATCAATTTAATTGAGTGTTGTTGCATTCCTGCGAGTGATTGAGGTTACCAGAGAGTATCTGTGGAGTCCATGTGTCAGTAGCAAGGGCGGATATTTATTAGTGATACTTATTATTTATTGAAATTTTATTTACCACAAATCTACAGGTACTGGCACAGTGCCTTATTATATAAGGCTAATAACACTCTCTACCAGACCACCTTTCGAAAGAGGACATATACAGGAATTGTTACACACAGTGGGAAAGCAAATCAGTTAGATATTTTTACTTATTCGGACATATTTATTCGGTTTTAAGAAAAAAATTCATGCCTACTTACTGAACTATTTTCCAAAACAATGCTCCATTGATCATAGTCTTTTACCTTACCTTCAGATCAGTTGAGATTAATAACCAATTAAGAATGGTAGACCTGACACTATTGTCAATATTTACGCACTGGTCAGCAACAGTAAAAAATCAATAGTTATCATCTGCAAATAGTACTATGTCTGCCATTTCTTGCCCCATGTAAGACGTATCATTCATATATACTAGAAATAAAAAGGGGCCCAAAACAGAGTCTTGTGGCATCCCGACATTAACATAACCTTTAGATGTAAATCGGTTTATGTTAGTATTCTGTTGCAGGAAAGTCGTATATTAGTATTGTCTTAGGTTTTCGCGATTGTTACACATTGAAATTAAACTATTTTTAACGGATGTATCGCGTGTTTTATTTATTTTGTTGAAACCTGACGTTTCGAACGCTTTGCAGCGTCCGTGGTCGCAGGAAAGACTCTTTGCAGCGTCCGTGGTCGCAGGAAAGACTCTTTCCTGCGACCACGGACGCTGCAAAGCGTTCGAAACGTCAGGTTTCAACAAAATAAATAAAACACGCGATACATCCGTTAAAAATAGTTTAATTTCAAAGTCGTATATTAATTAACTTGATCTGTGACTGCATGCTTTTAAGGTCTTTGGGAAGTCCCCAAAGACCTTGAAAGCATTAACATTAAGTAGTTACTGCCTTAGCAGCGAGATGACAATACATTTACAATAATCCTCGTCTTGCAGTCCCCTTGAAGTTACGGTAACCACTACGCATTTTATTGTTAATATGGTTAGTTGAATTGGTATACATATTATTCCCAATTAATTTATGTAACATCAAAAATATTTAAAATTAAACATTAAATACTTACGATAAATCTATTAGATTCCTGTAAACAACTAACTTGATTAAAAAGCATCTTGAAAGCTTTAATAAACATTTTATGGTCTGCTTTAGTATGAAAATTAACTTGTTTCTCAAAGGATTTCTTCCAGAAAATTCCATCGAAAAGAAAAATTTCAGGTATATATTCAAGTTTTACATTAGCTATTTTCATAATAGCAGTATTCAAGTATTTTGTTCTCATTACCAGAAATATTATATGACTGAAGATCCAGTAGATTTCATGAAGTGTTGAAAATCCAAGAAAAAAGTACACGCTGACAAATACACGAAAATAATTGGATATGTATTTCTGGTGAGCTCTATTCAAGCCAATCAAAACGAGTACTGTAAAAATAAGTATGATAATGTTCGCCCTACTATAAGTATCTTGAAGTCTTTTTCTCATAAACTTAGTCTCGTTTGCTCCCAAAAATACATCTATATCGATGCAATTATTTAAAAATTTGGATCCCATGTTTCTATCAAATGTTGCGTTTATCATAAAACAACTAATTATAAAAGATGTCAATAGCCACATCGCCGCTTCTCCCTTAAATATTTTTTTTTCATTATGAGTTGTATAAGTTATGTATATCGTTGATGAATATAATAATACAATGATGAAAACGCTGTATACAACGGAGCCGACTGATTTCATGACGATTCGATTGTTTAGAATTTTAAATCGTATGTACCCATTAAAGTTTAACCAATGCGATATCTTGCTGTATATATTTATATTGTCTATTGTTACTTCTCGCTTTGAATATTCCATGTTGAAAAGCCAAGCACGCACTTGTGTAGGAAACAGAATGATATTAAAACCTATTTACTTAGTTACGTTTACCTTTAATAAGTGCCCATTATATTACATTAAGGTAATAAATAAAAAAAATGTATTGATTTGACCTTAGACAATTCAACAAAAGGACTCGTCATATGAGTGATTCTGTTAGTAAATAATTCTGCCATTTTTGACGGGGGACGAGGTAACTACTACATACAAACGATTACAACAACCGATTCGCGCCAAGCTAGCTGCTCACCATGGAAATACGGGGTGGAAGGCTTCTTAACGGAAAGATTCACCAGCATTGCTTGTGTTTTTCGCACGTTGACCGAGAGCCTCCATTTGTCAAGCCACTCGGGAAGCAGATTTAGTACGCGTTGCATTTTCAACACTGCGAATCTAGTATTTTTGTTGTATGTCAGATACGCTGCGTCGTCGGCGTACAGTGCTAATGTGGATTCGTCTGACTTCGGAATGTCATCGGTGTAACGTGCGTACAATGCCGGGGAGAGGCAACTCCCTTGCGGCACGCCGGCTAAGATTTTCCTTGTCGTCGAGGACTCTCTTTCTACTGATACACAAAAACTTCTATCTCTAAGGAAGGAGGCTATTATTCGGACTAGGCGTTTGGAAGCGCTGGACGTCGCTAGTTTGTACAGCAGACCGTCGTGCCAAACTCTGTCGAACGCTTTCTCCATATCGAGAAATGCTTCCCCTCTGGTTTAACCCCTGGGTCATCATGTGCAGTACTCTCAATAATTGGAGTGTCGTCGAATGTTCCGCTCTGAAACCATAGTGCTCGTCGCGGGGGGTGATGTGCGGGGCGAGGTGTTTCGGTAGGAGGCGTTCGTACACTTTTGACTGTGTAGATAACAGCGTAATGGGCCGATAATTCTCCGGTTTCAACACGTTCTTACCGGGTTTAGGCAGCAATATAATTCGTCCGCCTCTGTATATAGACGGGAAGTGTCCGGTGCGATTTATGCCGTTATAAAGTCGCGTTAGCGCCGCGACGGCGCGCGGCGGTAACCGACGTAGGGCTTCGTTAGTTATTCTATATGCACCGGGCGCCTTCCGTAGTTTCGCGCGTTGTATTGCACGCTGCACTGCGCCCGGGGTGAAAACAATTGGATCGTCATCGGCCGTTATCGGTGTAGAAAAATAGCCTCGTAGGTACTGTTGCACCGTTTCGACGTGAGCTGTATTTTCTGTTTCGTTAGGGCGGAATTGGCGTTCTAAGTGGTCGGCGAATATTTCAGCGCGGTCTGCTGCGTGATATCGCAAAGTACCATCGTCTGCCAGTAGTGGTCGTACTGGAGGTGGAGTTCTCGTCAGCTGCCTGCACAGTCTGTGGATGCTATTCCAGTCATCACTGACATCCTCTACGTGCCGCTGCCAACTCTCCTCTCGATGGGTTTCTAGCTCGTCCTTTATTTTGGTCGTAAGGCGATGGAGTTCGGCCTTTAACACAGGACACCGCGTCCTCTGCCGCAACTTGCGTAGTCGACGTTTGTCTGTTATCTTACGCTTGATGGCGTCGGGGAATCGGTGGAGGACTCATTCAAGGCCGTTTGGATAGTCTCCGTTATATGCACCGCTAATCGCTCCACATCATCCGGAGTTGAGATGGGAAACGACACCGCGAGCTTGGAGTCTACTTTCTCGGTGTACTGGGCCCAGTTGGTAAGACGCTTGAGGATTGGTGGAGAGACCGAAAGTGGAGTCTCTGAAATCGTTACGAGTACCGGTAGATGGTCCGAGAACATGCTCTCCAGTAGAACCTCTTGCGTGGGTTGACAGTGAAAGTTCTTGTGAACTGTAATATCCAGGACATCGGGTACCGCCGCATCACTATACGGATAATGCGTCGGGACCTCGGGGCCCTGCACGGTATAGCCCCAGCGCTCGGCGTCGTCAAACAACCGACGCCTGTTCGGGCAAATGTGCGTTGCGCACCATGCTGTGTGCTTACAATTGAAGTCGCCAGCCAGAAGGGCAGGTGTATTAGTCTCCGTATCGACTAGGCGGGTTATCTCCGCCGGGTCCAACTTCCCAATCGGGGGTCTATAGGCTGCGTACAGGTGCATGGATTGCCTACCCGCGTGGATGTCTATTCCAAGAGCATAAAGCTAGGCCCCTTTGTGGACAGACTCGGTCTCGATTGTCATAATCGGTTGATGGACTAAGCGGCGTCTGACTAACACTGCCAATCCACGGTAAGCCGTTCCATGGGGAGAACGTTCGTCTTTCCGATAAATGTGGTAGTTCGGGATTCTCAGTGTAATGGACTCCTTGAGGTGCGTCTCAGACACCAAACAGACGTCAATGTCCTGCTCCTTGAGTAGCGCTTTCAGCAGAGCAACCTTACGGTATAGGCCGTCTGCATTCCAGTGCAAAACTCTAAGCGCCCCCATGTTGCAGTCTTAATTGGATGAGCTGGGCCATTCCTCCCAGTAGTACTGACAGGGTGTTCTGTCCTGTCCGCACGGCCTCCAATACGTCCTCCATGATAATAAGAGCGACGTCTAAAACAGCAATCGCGTTGTCGTCGATCGCTCCAGCAATAGGTGCCGGTATATGCGATGTAACAACCGCCGTTTGCCTCGCCTGACGACCTACTTGTTGTGTAGGGACGCCCGCTTTCTTCAATTCACTTTTTCGAAGTGCTGAAGTGGTTGCGGTCAGGGTCTTTTCGGCCGGTTTTTGCGCCTGTACGGCTTGCGCAGCCTTCTGGGACTTCTTCCTACGTCTCTTCTTCTTGAGAGAGGCGCCTCTCTCTATGGGAGCGTTCGCCTGCGCCATTAAAGAGGTCGTTTCAGTTGGCTTTTCAACTGTAACGGCTTTCTTTGTCTGTTTGGAGGCACCGGCGGTGATAGCAACAGTCCCTGCTTTCTTGTTTCGCATTTCTCGGCGAAACACTGCGCATCTGGGTTTTTTTTTTTTTATCGGGGCAGGCCCACCATTCATACCCACCACTGTGTCTCCTGTGTAGCCAGAATTAACAGCGGCGACCACAAAAAAGGCAATGAACAGTGAAGTCCATTGCCGTCCCGGGGGTTAATCTACAGCTGCCTTGGAACTCACAACGAATTTAATCAGAAGAAATTTGTAGGAGTAGGAAGTTTTGGAATTGACTTCCCCTCTTGGCAAAGTGAGAGACAGCAATATGACAAATAAGGCATTTAAAACCTCAAAGAGATGGCTAGTCAAGTGAAGCTCAACAGCCGTGCACCACGGATTATCAAATATCTGACACTATTGGGACCTAAACTGTGAGTTGTTACCTAACACATCGATTCCAATAATATAGATTGCAGAACCGCCTAAACGCCTGGTAGTTCTCCCTTGTTACCACCAAATCAGAATAGTATACTACCCCGGATGTGACACGCAAGGAATTTAACATATCGTCCCGCTCCCGTTGCCAGAGATCGCACTCCCAGAGAACATGATGTGCTGTTTGCTCGAATTCATGATTTGTCGTAGAACACTCACGTAAAGGCGATGACACAAGTCTAAATGAAAAGAGCTTCGCCCTAAAGTTTCCATGCCCTGTTAAAAACTGCGCAACAGGATGATCGACTTCTAACCACTCTTTACTTAATCTGTCTCGCACTGATTGAAAGAACAGATACAAATGGCGTCCTTTAGTAGAAGTTTCCCATCTTTCTTGCCATTCCGACAGTAAAGTTTCAAATACCTCGTCAATTGGTTTGAACAATCTAAGTATTTTGCCAATATCGCGGCGTTTTAGAAAGTCAGGGTGTATGTTTTTAAAGGTGTAGTACATTGAAGCCCGGCGTTGAATTTCTAAGTCAACTGGTAATACGCCTGCCAGCACTGGTAGTGCCTCGGTACCCACAGTTCTATACGATTTACATAAGAATATTAAAGCGAAGAAAGAGCGAGCCGCTGACTTTGCAGCAACTTACGACGCGCAGCACCTATGGTAGCCCTATCAGCCCATGCAGGTGAACCGTACGTAATACATCCTAAATATGTGGCTGTGTAAATAATTTTTAACGTTTTAAAAGTTAAGCCCCACGTCGAGGTGGAAATTCGAGTTAACGCATAAAAGTTCTTTTTGGCTTTTTCTCCAACCTGCTTTATGTGTTCAATGTAATTAAAACCTTTGTCTAACAGTAATCCCGACCGAAGACGACCCCGCAGTCTCCTCATCTTGGTAGTCACCATGTCATCCTCTAGGATGGACTTAGGTGAAATGCCGGACCCCAGCAGGCGTACACGCGGGACCGCAAGACGGCCGGATCGCGCGACGATACCGGCGTCGGATGGTGCAACGCGGACCGCGCACTGTCAGGCTTACGCGACGACGAAAGCGACCTGGAGCGCTCGCCCTGAGAAGGGCGCGACGCTCCGGCGCGGGAGGCACCGACGTCACCGGCGGCGTCGATGCCTTTTCTATCCCTTTCGCGTGGAGTATGCGACGGCTGCCTGGTGGCTTCGCCCTGAGAAGGGCGCATGCCTCCGGCGCTGCGCTCGGCCAACGATGAACTCTGGGAAGTAGCGACGCCCGCGACGGCGTCGGTACTTTTTGTACCCTTTATACGGATGGAAATCAGCGACGGCTGCCTGGTGGCTTCGCCCTGAGAAGGGCGCATGCCTCCGGCGCTGCGCTCCGGCTGGGAGGTAGCGATGCCCGCGACCTTTTGCACCCTTTTGCGCCTGCAGCGACGCAACTGGCGTCTGCGGTGCAGATACGACGTCGGGCGCACGCGACGGCTGCGCGGGGGATCGCGGCGACGGCACGGGGGGTTCGCCACGGAGGGCGTCGGTCGTCTGGCCCCGAGAGCGGCCTTTTTATCTGAGCCCTTAGAAGGGCTCGACATCGGAGGGACGAACTGAGCGCCTGTATCCGCAGTCTGGCGGGCCAAGTAAAAACTTCACGCCCCAGGCCCTAAGGCCCGAGGGGAGAAAGTACTAAGGCCTAGCCAAGAATCGTCAGGGCTGTGGAGTCTCCTCTGCAATGCCTTCGGTTTATTGTACTTCAAAAGAAGTCACCAAAACTTTCCGGCGGCGCAGGAGTATCTCTGTTAATGTTTCGTTATGAAACACAACAGAGATACACGTAGCGACACTGGTCAGTCGCGGATCGCACAGGTACTACACGGAGCGAACGTTGGAACGTGCACTCAGTGCGGCAGTCCGTAGTGGTCTACTGCCGATCGCCGCACTGGGGGCCATATTTATACCCCCGGTGTGTGAGCGAGCGGCGCTACTGTGTGAAAGAGATAGCTTCTTCTTTCTTTCTGGTATCATGCACCCGCGGGACGGGTGCGAACAGGCCTCGAGCTATGTGCTCATTGCCCGGGCAGTCTCCGACAGCTATCGCTGCCGGGTGATTTATTCCTGCGAAACTGGGAGTGGAGAAAGATAAGAGTGGGTGATGCGCCATGCCACACGTGTGTGCCGACACTTACAAGGGGACATAGAGGGGCTGAGACAATCAATCGATTGTAAAGAAGAGGAAGAGAACAACGAAGACACGAAGTTATACGCAGGACAGACTTTTGGCTGCATTCAGACGGATGAATCCGAAGATTAATCACGTCTGAAGGCAGTCGCCTACCGATGAGTAGCCCTGTGGATCATGGATAAGGTGGCGTCAGTCGCAACACGGCGAAACAGCACCAGAACCAGCACCTATCCTATCCCTTCCCTCCCCTCGGACATGACTCAACTCCCGGACTTGACACACACACCACACATCGACACACAAACACCACAAACTGACACAACGACACAAACATTACTCAATGACTCTTTCAACCTCCTAACATGCGGAGAAGACTGACGACCAGGACTGCGCCTAAGAGGAGTTGCCTTGTATATGGATGACAACGCGGAGAGAATAGGGATTGCCTTTTGCAATGCCATGGCGAAAAATACGGTAATGATCTCGCCGGGACTCGGAGTCCTACTTAACGGAAGCACTCGCAAGACCACCATGCGGCGCAAGATGTTCAACGAACTACCAAAGGTGACAATCGGAAACCAGACGTGCAGAATAGTGCGAAAGAACAACAAAACTATCGCCCTGTTCTGCACGGACGACGAAGTCACCGAGTTAGAACAGATGTGCGCAGTGCTGAAGCTCATGGGGAAAAGAGCCGAACCTGCCAAGATCATCAGTATTGACGCCATGGTCGTGGGATACCTCAGTGGGAGAACTAAGGACTACGAAGGAGCCCTTTTGACCTCGCAGCATCACGAAATCGTGGTATACGAGGACAGGGGACAAAACCTAAGTTTCCTTAAGGCCCAATCCCGGGACCCAGGCGCCAAACTGATTCCCACGGACTGCTGGGATCACCCGATTGTTAACCCCCACGTCAGTGGGTCTGAACGCTTGCAACAATGGGTGATGCAGGAAAGATGTCTGGCAGAACAGAAGCGCAAAGAACCCAGACACATACTCTCCACCATATTGGCGATCCTCAATAGGAGTATCCAATCGGTGGCCCAACCCTCCGCAAGAAAAAAAAGAGCAGCGGAAAGGGCCCTGTCCATGGAAGCGGAGGTCGAAAAGTTCACACAGACGCCTCCCCGCCAGGGATCGGAACCCCCCACTGGCCCCCACATAAGAGCAGACATGGGACAAGTGATCCCCCCTAAACTCAGACCGGCTAGGGAGCCGCAAGACCACATGGTAAACGCCTTCATCCAGTTCGTGGCAGTCACCAGAGTAACGCGGAAAGTAAACATGGATACCTGCAACTCCATCTTGCAGACTTATCGCCGCGGCTCGCAGGAACTGCTACGGATAAAATTGGGCGAAGCTGAGGCAGCGATCTACGATAGCGACAGGAACCTAGTAATACTGGGTAATATGTCGGAGTCGTACATGGCAGCATACAGCGCAACTGGCGTTTTGTGCCCCTGGACGAGAAGAGCGAGGAAGGGAAGATCACCTTTAAAACACCGACCGAAGACCCGGTAGTGGTGGTAGCCAAGTGCACAAAGGTAATGCTGGACGACAGGATCCTCGATATGGCAGAAGCCATAGCGGGGGACCTGTTCAAAGGCGGAAGCCCGAAGCACTGGGTGAGACCCACTATCACATGGGTTAACGGAGTCCCCGGCTGCGGGAAATCCACGTGGGTGGTGTCACAAGCCGACCTGGCTAGAGACATCATAGTGACAACGACAACTGAGGCCGCCACCGATCTCAGGGAAAAACTGGAAACGCGCTTTGGTGACCTAGCCACAAAGAGAGTGCGGACTATGGCATCCCTACTAGTAAATGGACTACATAAGGACGAATCGTGTACACGCCTAATGGTGGACGTAGCCCTTATGAACCATTTCGGATCCATAGTCATGGCGATACAACTAGCCAGAGCCAGTGAAGCCCTGCTGATCGGAGACGACAACCAGCTTCCCTACATCGACAGGAACAATCTGTTCAACACCTTATATAATAGACCCAACCTTGTGACGTCAATCTCCCAAAATCTCCTTTGTACGTACAGAAATCCACAGGACGTAGCATATGCTCTTAGAGAAATCTACAGTGGCCAAGACTCGCCCCAAATCCCTATCGCTGAAGCGGTTCACAGGGGAGCGGATCCTGAAACAGGACAACACGCTTTACCTTGTCTACACCCAGGCTGAGAAGGCACTCCTTATCAGCCAGGGCTACGGAGCAAATTCGGGTTCCCGAATCCTAACCATACATGAAGCACAGGGACTAACGTGCGAGTCAGTGATTATTGTTCGTACAACCTCTAAAAAATCCCACCTCTTCCAAAGTGTCCCCCATGCCATTGTCGCGGTCTCTAGACACACGGACAGTTGTGTATACCACACAGACTGTACCGACAACGACGCGACAGCTCGGTTTATCCAGCGAGCGGAGACCGCGACAACGGAACACATCAGGGACTATAACCTTAAGATGGCGATGAGGGCGAGGGACGAGAAGGTCATCAAAACGTTGACTCAAAGCTCTGAGGACCCAGGGAGCGGTCCCTCCTCCTCCTCCCTCACAACGGAATAGACGAAAGAAAAGAAGGGCAAACTGGCGCAACTTCGGGGCGCCATTTCCTTTCGATTCTGGAAAAAACGAAAGCTGAACTGAGGGAAACGAGCAGTCATGCTCACTAAACTGTCCAGACGCGTGGCGGCGTCGGGGGCGGGTCGCCGAGTTCCCTAAAATATGGTTGAGTACGGCGATGGCTGCCTTCCGCATCAACTCGTGAACGGGTGCCGCGCGGAGGGACTGGTCTGCCCGCATCCCTCACTTCGGTTAACAATTGTAGTTTTAAGCCTGTAAAGGAAAAAAGCAAGCAAAATCAACATTAACTAACATAAGCACTTATTGTAAGCACTTGCGGAGCGAACAATAAATTAAACAAAACGTGACAAACAAAAAAAGGCACGGGCCAAAGAGTCTGTGCATGTGATTTCTATTTAAAAAAAAAAAAAAGCCCTGTGGCCGTAGGGCCGCCCGGGGTGCGCACCGCCATACAGCAAGTACGTTCCCGCGGGCTTCCCCGGTCACACAGGGTAGCCGACCTAACGAGCCAAAAATAGTGTGCATTCAGACGGATGAATACAAGTATTAATCACGCCTGAATGCACACTTAACAAAAACTAGCTTTGTGTGCATGACGGAGTGCTAGGGGCTTCCGGACACCAGATATGTACAGTGCCGGCCTACCACATTGGCACTCCCGTGCACACATCGCTCTTACGTGTGAACAATAATAGAAAAAATCGGCCAAGTGCGAGTCGGACTCGCGCATCAAGGGTTCCGTACCACTATCTATAAAAACGAGCAAAAAAATCACGTTTGTTGTATGGGAGCCCCCTTAAATTTTTATGATATTCTATTTTTTAGTATTTGTTGTTATAGCGGCAATAGAAATACATCATCTGTGAAAATTTCAACTGTCTAACTATCACGGTTCGTGAGATACAGCCTGGTGACAGACGGACGGACGGACGGACGGACGGACGGACGGACGGACGGACGGACGGACGGACGGACAGCGAAGTCTCAGTAATAGGGTTCCGTTTTACCCTTTGGGTACGGAACCCTAAAAAAGAGACAATAAAGCGGGCTACGGCCTCTTGAAGGCGGATGTTGGGTACATGAATGTATATAGGGAAGGCGGGGTAAGACGGGGTAGCGAGGTAAGATGGGGTCAACACCAAAACCGATGATATAAAGTCACTGGGAAATTGATTTTATCGCCATCTCACGGTATTTGGCAGAAGTTGTTAGTGTCACAAAAAGTTTGGCCGATCGTGTGTACCTTGCGTCTTGGTAAGTATTTTTTTATTTTTAAGTGGTTTAATCTAATTTTTGACGTATATTATGTGCGTGACTCTTCATAATGTATGGTACACAAGATGTGCGGCATATTTTTTTAATTATATTTGTTTATTTGACTATTCTAAACTCATGAATTAGTTTCGGCTTGCTTGGTTTTATAACCTCAAAAAAATTATTACATCTTGGGAGACCATTTTGGGAAAGATGGGGTACCTACTTGTGGGCAAGACGGGGTTGGTACCCCATCTTACCCGCTTATTAATTACTTCCTATATTTCGATTGAATTAAAAATTATCGTTACTAATTGGGTTAATTTAATTATTTTTTTATAGATCATGGTTCGAAATTACAAACGAAAAACTAACAGAGGGGAGTGGAGTGAAGAACAAATGAAGTTAGCAATTCAAGAAGTTCTAGATGGAAAAAAGGGTTATAAATTAGCCAGCAAGACTTATAATGTCCCTCAAACTACACTGGAGCGCAAAGTTAAAAAGCGAGAAAAAATGAGAATAGTGTACAAAATGTCAAGATTCCCTTGGATCCAATTTCAACCGTTTTTTCCGAAGAAGAAGAACAAATTCTTGTAACTTATTTAAAGTAAATGGAAGGAAGATTATTTGGTTTGTCAACTTCCGAATTGCAGAAGTTAGCCTATGAGTTAGCTGTTCGTAATAACAAACAACATACATTTAATGACCTCAAGGAAAAAGCTGGTAAGGACTGGCTGCGTGAATTCCTAAATCGCCATCCTGACTTGAGTTTGCGAAAGCCGGAAAATACGTCAGCCGCTCGTGCTGCTGGATTTAATAGAGTGTCAGTTGGTCAATTTTTCGAACTGCTGGGAAAAGCACTCGACCAAAACTCTTTTACTCCGTACAGGATTTACAACTGTGACGAGACAGGTGTATCGGTGGTGCCAAAATCACGGTCCAAAGTGATCGCAGCAACTGGCAAAAAGCAAGTGGGAGCTTTGACGTCGGCGGAACGAGGCACTACTATAACGATTGAAATTTGTTTCAACGCTGCACGGACATATCTTCCACCTATGTTTATATATCCAAGGAAAAGAATAAAGCCCGAACTGCTCAATGGAGCTCCACCAAACTCATGGGCTGAATGCTCAGATTCAGGGTGGATAACTGCAGAAATTTTCTTAAGATGGTTTCAGAAGTTTGTAAAACTCACCAACGCTTCTAAAGCCAACCCACTCATGCTCATTTTAGATGGTGGCTGTGCAGGAGTGGAACGATGACGAAGCTGTCCATATCTGCCCTGTTTGTGAAAATAGCGATAGTTAAATGTTCAGTACCCCATCTTGCCCAAGGGGGTACCCCGTTTTGCCCTATAGGTGGGGCAAGATGGGGAGATTCAGTTATTTTTTTTAAGTTGACAAGTCTATGAGAAGAATTTTATATTTTTGTTTTGACTGATTATAATTAAAGAAAGAAAGAATGATTATTTTCTTAATAAAAGTTCCTACTTTGTGCAATCAAAAACAGTAAGTTTTATTCATGAAATACCTTAAAGTCCCCGTCTTACCCCACCTTCCCCCGTAGATATATACATTCATGTACCTTAACTGGAAAATAAAGAAGGATTAGTACACTTAGGATTTATAAAGGACAGTTGTAGTAAAGGTGGTAGGATGAGTATAGAAACATCAAAAACAACAACAAGACCGTGCACAACAGCAAAAACAAAACAAAAACCAACAACAAAATTTAAACAAAAACAACGGTAAAACGCGGCCTATTTACTTTGTTTTTGTCGCGTCCCCGGGATACCTCACCCTAACCTCATACCTATTGTGTGTCAAGCGATCAGCCGCTCCCGAGTGCGGCGGGGGTGGGACATGCTTGGGGTCGGGTAGGGTAGCTCGCGGCCGTCGTTTCCACAAGGACGGCAGCACCCACATACCGAACCGTGTACTGCACGCCCACTTGGCAGGTCGCTGTAACAATAGCATTGAAGACAAACCTCAGTGGTTTTATAATGCTAATTATTATGTATCTTTTTGCAAGTCTGTAAATGTGAAAAAAAAATAAAAAAAAAATAGGCTACTTACGCCGCGGAGTACGTTAGCAGTCTTGTCCTGTTACTACGCAGCTTCCTACCCTTGACGGGTGAGAAGTTGCGTAAGTGTTTGAGTGGCCGCCGTCCATATATCTTCCCCGGCGGCAATGGATTTAATCATGTCGACTAGGATCCATACTATTTGAGCAATAGGGTCACTAGTCGCATGTGTAGGGAGTGGAGGCCTACGTGCCTCCGGGGTGGGTCTAGTGCATGAGGCGCCTTAGTAGCACGTAAAATACGTTAGCACCAGTTGGGCGGATATTTACGCGGCGGGCGGAGCCCTCGTTTGTTTGGGGCGCGCTAGTAGCGCCGTGGCCGGGATGGGAAATTGTGCTAGTCGGCAACATGGACTGCCTTGGCGATTGAGGTGGCAACTGCGTTGCCGACTGTGGTTGGGGGGCCCGTTTCTTCTTGTTTCTCCTCCTTCTACGGGGCCGTTTCTTCTTTTGACTTTGTCCCGCCGGGTTAGCCGGTGGGGCGAGCGTAGTGGGTATATGTCCCTCTGCCTCTAGCGGCGCTAGCAAGACGCTTTGCGCTGCGGGTTGAGTGTGGGACTGGGTGGTTGGGATTTGACGGCGTTCTCCGGCTACTTGCCACCCCTCTGCCACCTCCTGAGTGAGGCGCTGTGGGATGGCACGCCCAGAGATATCATCATCACGGATCTTGTAGTGATAAACTGCGAATACGAGCTTCGAGCTATGAGCTCCTTGCTCGAGTGAGGCTCCAGGGAAGAACACTTCCTTGCGAATTTATTATTCTGTCGCTGTACGCGATATTAGTTTGCGTGATGGATGAATCACCAGTTGGTGAAAGGTGTTAAGAAGGTGTTGTTTGCCGTGCCGTGCAGTGTAACATACTTCGCATTTAGAATTTTGAAGTTGGAATTAGAGAATTAATTCTCAAAGACTATTCGACCTGTTTGCAGGAACAACCCGGCGACGCTGGAACAAGGGCTGCACTGCCTCCGGTGCCATCACAGTCAACCCACCCGTGCGCTTCCTCCCCGCGGCCCAGACACTAGATTACCATAGCAAGACTGGGCCGCGAGACAGGAGTACAACCGGGGCGTCTGTGTGTTTAACCGGTAGTGCACCTGACTAACGTACGACCGGTGGAGGCGAGCCACCGTGGCCAGACGTCGTACCCTCTCGATAGCTGGCGTCCTCGCCCGGGACTCAAACACCATATTAACTTAGCAAGATTGAGTCCCGGGAGCGGAGCCCGCCGAAGAGGAGTATGCCCGACCCTCAGTATCTCGCCCCCACCAAACAACATAAGAAGTGCATGGGTCGATTGTGTGCGGCTGAGACTTTCCTAAGAGTAGCATCAGCCGCACCCAACGCCACGTAGTCCCTACCAACGAAGACGTGATCCCGGAGATTGCGCCCCTATATGCGCGAAAGGAGTCTGATGCATGTCAAGCCACCGTGGTAGTTGGCATGCACCATCCGTCGCATACAGGTGCACAATTTATGCTGCAAAATAATATTGAGGGAAGGTATTAAATTAGAAAGGAATTAGAGAAATTACTTATTTGACGTTTTGTTATTTGGTCTAGAGACCAGTAAGACGACCATTTATTTTAATGATTATGAGTATATATTTATTTATATTAGTGGGGGTTTTGTTGGGTATACAGACGCGCGCGCTAGCACGCTTATAGCATGTCAGCGCGCCCGTCTGTACCCCTAAGTTATATTTAATTTAGATTTTGGTAGTGTTTGAGAGGCCTAGGGCTAAAATTTGTTAGATTGTAAGATAAGCTTTGACCACTGCAGCCGTTCAGTGGTTTAAAACTAAGATATTTAAGTATTAGTTAGTTTAAGGTTGGAATTATTTTTTATTATTTGTCAACTTGTTTGATGAGATATGAGTTTGCATTCTTATTTAGAAAAGGATAACTTTATAGGGAGTTTGTATTGATTGGTAAGGGACAGAATACATGAAACAGTATGTGAGAGATGGCAATACGTGAGATAGCAAGATGAGATAGTACTATAAGGGATAGCAATATATGTGAGACAGAGATACTAGACTATTGTTGAACGAGATAGATGTATGTGAGGAACAGAGATGTCAAGAAAACAATGAAAACCTTAAAACTCATTTCATAAAACGTGAAAGGTTTTAGCTTGGAGCATTATAAACATTGTGTGGTTTAGGAACCCACACTGGTTTTTATGTTTGTTAGCAGTTTTACAGGGAGAAAGCTGTATACTATTTTGGGGGACCTAGGGCTACATTAGACATGAGGTTTTTGCGCTTTAAGATGTGAGGGGTTGGATATTATTTGGTTTTTAGAAACACACACTGGTGTGTCAGTTTGTGGTAGATGGTCTAATTTGATTGATATTTCGGTATTTTTGGACCGGATGCTAGACCATAACTATGGCTTAGGGATACACACTGGTGGATCCTAAGTTCCGGAGAAAATCAAGAATTTTTTGGGTATATCCTAATTGTTATTAAGTAGGTCACGCGGTCCGTCTCTTTTTGTTATATCTGGCGGCCTAGTGTGCAGAGGAGCTATTCCGTTGAGATGTTTGTACTTGGAGTGGTCGGCACGTTCAAATAGTTTGCGTGTTAATCCCGTTATAAACTCCTTTATGGTTGGAATTTTGAGACCTTTTGCTATTGTGGCGTTTGCAACGTAGCGGCCCGCGCCTACACTCATTCTCAGTGATACATTTTGAACGGCTTGTAGTCTGTTTCTCTGGTCAGGAGAGCAAAGCGCGTATCATGCAGGAGCTGCGTAGGTAAGCCTGCTGCGGATGTATGTTTTATATATTCCAAGTTTAGCCCGCAGCGGCAGTCGGGACGCTAGGACCGGTCGTAGGGCAGTGCGTGCCGCCTTCGCCTGTGTTCTCGCGTGGTTCACGTTTGCGACCATGCTGAGCGACCGGTCGAGGTACACACCTATGTAGCGCATTCTGCTCTCCCACTTAATTGGCTGGTTTTGTAGTTGTAGTGGACTTGATACGTGCTTAAGTCCGACTTGTGGTGCAAGGGTTTTACCGACGTTAACCTTGAGCTTCCATTTTGCAAACCATTCTGGGAGAATATCTAAGAGTAGGTATCTGTAACCGTCTGGCTGCGACTTCTGGTTTTCTCGAGGCCGTGAAATATGCACTATCATCCGCGAACAAAGCTAACATGACATCCCTTTCCCCCTCACGCCTGTCGTTCTCGGGCAGTAGCGGGATGTCGTTCGTGTATACTGCGTAGAGTGCAGGGGTCAGGCAACTACCCTGGGGTACTCCTACTGTGATTGGTCTAGGTTGCGACTTACTGGTCGCCACTCGCACCGTGAAGGATCTGTTGCTAAAAAAGGAGGCCATCACGCATATCAGCTGTGGTGGCGTGCTCGTGTGTTCGATTAACTTGTAAAGTAGTCCGTCGTGCCACACCCGGTCGAAGGCCTTCTCGATGTCCAGAAAAACTCCGAGGTGCGGCCGTAGTTTCGGTGGTCGATCAGGTAATGGAGCACGCGTACTAGCTGGAGGGTCGTCGAGTGTCCTTTTCGGAACCCGAATTGTTCCTCTCTTATGTTTAAGTGTGGGCGGAGGCGATGCAATACTAGGCGCTCCACCAGCTTTGAACCGGTTGCTCACAGCGCCCAGAGATAGCGATAGCCAAAATTGCCCAGAGCTCGAAGAATTACCTTATCGAGCTTGCTTTATTTGAATCAAAATTACATTAGAGTTGGTCTATTTTTACATACTTTTAACCCTTTTCCATACAAGTTTATAAAACTTTTGATAACACCTCACTTTTGATGTCACCTTTTCCCACCACCGTTCATGGCGCCACCGACCTCACGGTCATTTGAGCCGAATAGCGGGAGATGCGCACGGCACATGCTGCTCTAAGGCTCTCCTCGTGCCGTGGGCAATTCTTCGCTCCCTACAAATTATTAATTTCTCTGTCCTTGTCGCTATGATTACTTTCTCCCCATTCTGGGGCAGAAACAAGCACACTTACGCCTTCGTCGCCGTCCGTAAGTGCACTGTACTCTATTACAGCCCTTCATCCTCCTCCCCGGCTTTCTCTGCCCGTTCCTCCGCAGATCTGCGCTCATGCCACGCGTGGGCGAACCTGCGGGAAACCGCGAAGCTCGCCGCGACGACACGAGATCAGTGTGAAACACCGGACCCATTATCGCACACTAAAATGACTATCCTATGTATCTTATGTAAAAAACAACTATAACTGTATGCCTTAATAACTACGCGCGACGGTTTTCTATTTCCAGTGACTTATTGTCGCGAACAGGAGGAATGCTAGGCTAAATCTAAAAATAAAAAAGGTCGGCGTCAAAAATGCATACAAAGCTTACAGGTTGAAATCGCGTGAACATCAATAAGCATCATTCTATTAATGACACATGCATTGACACATTTATTTCAATATTGTCAACCTTAAAACAAATTTAAGTTTAAAATATTTTTTATGATTATATTCTATACTGATGTATTCTCAACCTTACTTAATGATTTTACATTCTAAATATTTCTAGTGAATAAGTGTATTCTTAGCTAACTTTACATTTCCAAAGCATATTAATATTTCGTCTATTCATTCATGGCAAATTCTGGCCTATTGGTTAAGAAACAGACAATCATATCCCCGTCCCAGGTTCGAGACTTGCATTATCTATATTTGTTTTTAAATAATAAACATTAATCACTTCATAGCTACAATACACAATTTATCATTTTTTATTTTGTTATTCTCAAGGGTATTATCCCGGTCATTTGATAGGCGTACGCGAGGATATGGATCCAACGCGTAGAGGCCCTTTTGAGAAGATTCATGTTATGTTGTATACCCACCCGCTCCTGAAAATATCGATAGAACCATATATCCATGAACAGGTCACGGCAGGTATTAAGACTATTGCGAATCTGTAGGAAATATAAAAAGACTAATAGTTTATTGTAATGAGGTCTGGAGGGATTATTAGTACTGGGTTATTGCAGAAGAGGGTCCTGCTGCCTCCTGGGAAGAATTTTTTTCACCACGTAGAAAATTGTCCAAATCACGAAAAGAATGGTAGTCAGTTGGAGCAAGGTCTGGCGAGTACGGAGGATGCCATATGGTATCTAACTACAGAATGTAGAGTTACAACGGTTTCACGTGCTGAATGAGATCTTGCGTTATCATGGAGCAACAATGGTGAAGATCGATCCACGAGTCGGGGCTGTTCTACTACCAGTTTCGCTATCATTGTTCGAAGTTCAGCACACCACACAGCAAACATCTGCTGTTATTGCTTGACCAGACCAGAGAAAGCTATAGTGAATAACGCCATGGCTCTGTTTGGGATTTAGATATTTATTTATAAAGTAATTTATAGTTTAGTAAATTGAGTTTAATTCGATATTTGATTGTATTTTCCCATCTGGAAGTAACTTACAAATCGATATGAGTGTAAACTTAGATTTTTTGAAATAATGGACGAGCAGGTAGCAAGTAATAAATATAATAACTTTTACATCGATAAGGATAAATACTCAAAGTATTTAGAGGAAGTAAAAACTGCAAAGAACGTGAAAAAGAATGAAGCTGTTTATTTTCAATTAAACATTTTTTAACGGAAGTATCGCGTGTTTTATTTATTTTGTTGAACCTGACGTTTCGAATGCTTTGCAGCATCCGTGGTCGCAGGAAGACTAAGGTGACATACGTTCCGATTCACACAAAAATCGCTCACGGTGTCCGAATGTTTGTGAATAGATCTCTGGGTTTGTGACTTCATTATTTTTAGAACTGAATCCCAAGCAGGTGGTACTTGCCGACCGTCTTGGGATCCAGTTCTAAAAATAATCAAGTGGAAGGACGAAGAAGCTTAAGGAATGTAGCCGCAAGTATAAAAATATTCCAGTTGAGGCTATCATGGCATCTTTAAAGCTATGCCAGCCTTGTCAAAAGATACAGAAGACTTTGAAAAAGGGCATTGTCATCAAGACTACAGCCTTGTCAAAAGAAACAGAAGACTTTGAAATAGGGCATTGTCATCAAGACTATATTTCATAGCATGAACGCTGTCAAGTAGATCTCATAGATCTACAAACTAACCCTGATGGAAATTATAAATTCATATTCGTTTACCAAGACCATCTTACTAAATGTGATCCTTTGTGCACATCAAACTAAACGCGCAGCAGAATTTGCATCCCAACTCCAGGATATTTTCTCCACTTTTGGAGCCTCTAACATCCTTCAATCCAATAATGATCGGAGACTTTGTAACCAAGTAATTGACAGTTTATGCTCTATTTGGCTCTATCATTACCTAAATAAGTTTGGGGGTCATGTGCCAGAAGCGTGCTCGTTCGCGACCCCTGCCAATCAGTTGATTGCAATTCTGGACCAAAAACGCACCAATGTGCGGATTAGGGCGTCCCCCGTAGGCGCGCACCGATCCGCCCCCGTCGGTGCGAATATAGCTGCATGAGGCGGTGAGGGCCGCCACCCACCACGCAGCGGCAATTCCGGCGAGACGAGGGGAGCCGAGGCCGCATAGGCACATGGAATGTGAGAGGTGGATTGAATGATAAGACGAATGAATTGATAGACGTAATGAATGATAGACGTTTGGATGCTTTATGTGTGACAGAGACTAAGCGCAAGGGGAGCGACACCGATGATCTGCCCGCTGGGATGATGGCCCTATGGTCTGGGGTAGACCGGGACGATCATGCCAGTGCTGGTGTAGGTGTCGTACTCTCCTCTCGCTTAGCCACTGGTGTAAGAGATTACTGTTTGTTAGGGCCTAGACTTCTCTGGGTTCGTATTAAACTGGCCATCACGCGAGTATTTCTGGCTGCAGCATACGCTCAGCGTAAGCTCAAGAACTGGAGAAGTTTTGGGAGTCTGTGAGGGATGTTCTGGACTTAGCTGAAGGGAATGAAGGAATGATTATGTGTGGAGATTTGAATGGATGGGTTGGGACCAAGCGATACAGCTATGAAGCTGTTCTTGTTCCGTATGGAGATAAGAGAGTGAACGAAGCAGGTAAGTCAATACTAGATTTATGTATGGAACGAAACCTTCTCGTGTCGAATATTTTATTTCATCATAAGGATATTCACACGTATACATGGAGAAGGAATGCCCAAAAGAGTGTGATTGAATTGATTTTAATAGATAGACGTCTCCGAAATGTTATAATGGATACAAGAGCCTTTAGAGGCCCCACTTTTGAGACGGACCACTACCTGGTGGTAAGCCGGTTTGTGGGCCTTTTTAGGAAATGGAGGCACTGGCGAATGCGTATCCCTTTCGGAGATCATGAAAGGATAATGAGCGAAAAATTGCAAGATGAACGTGTAAGGAGAATGTATGTGCATCTAGTAAGTGAGCGACTTGCAAATGCAAGCCTCTCCGACTCAGATGTGGATGATTGTTGGAAAGTTTTGAAAGAAAGTCAAAGTCAAAATCTTTTTATTCCGTAAAAATGGCTACATTTGTTTGGAATCGTCACAATTTTTTCCCTACCGTGCAGTTTATGACTAGGTGAGCACTGATAAAAATACTGCCAAAAAACTCAGGCATCCCTCTTTTGGTATCCAAACAAATTTACATATTTTATTAATTACATTATAATTGGATCGACTCACTCCCAGGCATTTTTATCATTAATATAGTCAGATACTTTATAATATGCCCTGCTACACAATTTGGCTTTAATAGTAGTTTTAAATTTGTTAATTGACAATTCTCTTATATTGCTGGGAAGTTTGTTATAGAACCATATACATTGCCCCATAAAAGAATTACTTATATCGTGGAGACGGCTTGCATGTAACACAAGATTATGTTAATGTTAATGTCCGCGGAGTTACCCCAGAGAAGAATTCCATATGACATAATGTATGAAAGTATGGTGGATAGTGCAAAAGAAGCTTGTGGATGCGCAAAGAGACGTAAAACAGGGAAAGGAGATGCCTGGTGGGATACGGAGGTTGAATCCTCCGTAGCAAGAAAGAGGAAAGCGTGGCTGGATTACGTATCATCTTTGCCCTTAAATGAAAATATGAGAGAACAGAAGAAATGTACCGTCTATGCAAGAATGAAACCAAGGCTTTAGTGAAAGAGAAGCGTGAAAGACAAATTATGAATGAGGAAGAGAGGCTGACGGAAAACTTCGAGGCAAATACCAAACTCTTTTGGAGAGAAGTAAAGAAGTCTTGGAGTGGTTCGTCGGCATCCAGAATGGATAAGATAAAGTCTAAAGTTGGTGTGATTCTTGCGAACACTCAGGAAGTGTTAGAACGGTGGAGTGAATATTTTGAAGAAATGTATGAGTATGCCTCGGACGCTGACAATGAGAGTGAGTCGGATGCTTACTCCACGTTGACGGCGTCCGACGAAGGCATAACTATGGATGAGATCGAATGGTCGATACGAAGCTTGAAAAATGGAAAATCAGCGGGCATTGATCTGATCACAGCTGAGATGATCAAATTAGGTGGCACTTACGTCCGGGATGCCTTCTGGTACTTATGCAATCTATGCTGGAGAACTGGAAGGGTCCCAATGGACTGGAGACGCGCAGTCATCCTGCCCTTGTATAAAGGCAAGGGGTCACGCATGGACTGCGCCAGCTATAGGGCCATCAGTTTGATCAGCTTAGCAGCAAAAGTATATGGAAAGGTGATTGAAAGAAGAATGAGGGTGAAATCCGATGAAATGCTGTGGGACGCACAAGGAGGTTTCCGAAATGGAAGGGGGTGTACGGAGCAAGTTTTCTCGCTCCGCAATATCGTAGAGAAGCATCTGGCCATAGATCAGAAGGTTTTCTGCGGTTTTGTGGATCTTGAGAAAGCCTTGGATAGGGTTGTGCGAAAGGAACTGTGGGACATATTGCCGAGATATGGGATTGGCATATTGCCGAGATATGGGGTTCACTGCTCCGTGCTGTGCAGTCCACTTACAAGGATTGCTCATCATGTGTGTGGATAGATGGTGGCATGTCACCCTGGTTTGATGTCAGAATTGGTGTCAAACAGGGTTGCATGCTATCTGCTATGCTGTTTATCCTGTATCTCGATAGTTGTCTGCAGAGAATAAGGTCAACGAATGTGGGATTGCTCATGGGTGACCTAGTGGTGAACTGTCTGCTGTATGCAGACGATGCCGTGCTATTAGTAGATACACCATCTCATCTGCAAACACTGGTCACAACGATGAAAGACGAATGTATGGAGAAAGGCTTACTACTGAATGCGAAGAAAACAAAGATAATGGTATTTGAAATAGAAGAATCCAGAACTAATGTAAGGATTACGATTGATGATGAAGTGCAATTTGATCCAACTTGCTTTGTGTGCTTCCGCCACCAATTAGTAAATTATTAAATTTGACTTTCGCAAAATAACGCCTGAATCTATTAACTATTTGATGATGAAGTGTTGGAACAAGTGGATGAGTTTGTATATCTTGGATGCGCTTTCAGCAGGGAAGGAAGGTACACCGCAGATGTGAAAAGACGAGTGAGTGCTGGGAATAGTGTGAATGGAGCGTTGGGAAAACTTCTTGGCAGTAAAATCCTGAGCCAGAAGGCACAACTCGCTATACACAATGCAGTGTTGGTCCCAACGCTAACTTATGGAAGCGAGGGCTGGGTATGGCAGAAAGAGCATGAAAGTAGAATAAACGCGGTCGAAATGTGAGCGCTGCGCAAAATTTGTGGCGTAAGGCTTGTAGACCGTATTCGCAATGATGATGTTAGAAACAGAGTTGGTCTGAAAGAGAGCGTCGGTGTTAAAATAAGAAGAGGCATGCTCCGATGGTTCGGATATGTAGAAAGAATGCAAGATGAAAGAATGACGAAGCAGATATACAATGCAAAAGTGGAAGGATGTAGGAGCCGGGGAAGGCCAAGACTTACCTACCATGACCAAATTGGTCGTGTTCTATCAGAAGGTGATGTCAGGAGCCCTAGAAACCGGCGAGCGTGCATGAGAAGAGCAATGAATGTTAAAGAAGCGAGTGAGATATGTAAGGATCGAGTCGCGTGGCGCTCGGTTCTCTCTGCCTACCCCGCAAGGGATTTGGCGTGAAGTTATAGATAGATAGATTACCTAAAGAAATTTATGCTTTACAATGTTATAGCTTAGATAAATTCTGCTTAAAAAAAATATGCGTAAGCTGTTATGCGCAAATAATGTTATATGTAAATATCATTAGGTACATAAAAGTATGCCATGTTATATTTTGTCTTAAAATTTAATGCAAATGGTTAGAGAACCGGCTCTATACTGTCCATGGTGTCATTAATTAAACAGTAATGACATCAAGTCTCAAGTCAGGCTACACATGGAGTACCATAGTCACATATGGGAGGGAGCTCCGGGATACCTGCTAGGACCTTGGGATTTGGTGCAAAGCCGAACAGTGAGAATTATCGACGATCCTAATCTCATATATGATTGAGCGCTTGAGTTTATGGTTGAGAGATTTTAACTCACAGAATATTTTTTTCATTTGTCAGACAGTTAGCACTTAGGTTTCACATAGACACACACAATATCAAAAGATAAATCCAACGATTGTAAAAAAGCAAGATCATCGCTGTAATGTGAATTTAATTTGTAAGTAAATTGTGAAGAAGTAAGGACCTAATAAAAGATTTTGGTAAATGTACATGTTTGCTTATATTTCTCTGTAGGCGTTATGTTAACTATAAAAAAACTGTTGAATTATCACAAGCTAATTAATTTGATTGTTCAATCCTTTTTGGCCAATTATTGACCAGCCCGCAAGCCTTTTTTTATTGCTAGGAAAAGTATATGGTCCACTAGATGTAAAGTGGTTACCGTAGCCTACGAACGCTTGAAATACAGGAAGTATAACTCGCCCGTTGCTACCCCTGCTGCTATCACAGCAATTCCTTAGGAGCTTACAGGTAACCTTACTCACTCTCAGGGACACAAAAAACCTCCAGAGAGTTGTTATTTAACTGCGGTTTTCTGTGAAGTGGATGTATTTCCACAGTCAGACTGTTTTGATGCAGCCTACCTCTTCTAACCAATCAAACATACTCGGAATAATATCAAATAACATGAGAATCTTTGTGACAAAAAGGCGTCTGCAAAGCGCGAGTAATGCCCCTGCTATTACAACCGTCCGTAGGCCATGATAACTGCTTACCATGCAGATTATATACAGAATCATCACCTTATTGGTTTAAAAATAGGTATTATAACTATGATTTATATAGTCGTGATTCCAATTGATCGTGTTTTATCGGAAGGTAATATCAGAGCCATAGTAATCGACGCTCATGCATGAGAAGAGCTATGAATGTTTAAAGAGCGAGTGATGTGTGTAACGACCGAGTCATGTCGTGCTCAATTGACTCTGCCAACCCCGCAAGGGATTTGGTATGAAGTAATAGATCATTTTATATGGTATTCCAAAGTATCAAACCAAGGACTTCACACATTTTAGGTACCCTTTGGGGGTGTCATTCTCGTTTAATACACAAGTTAAGCATCGTTGACTATAGTCCGTCTGGAGATACAAAATAATTTTAAAATACGAACCACAACGTGCATCGCCATGTCAGAGTGTAGTCGTTGGAGAGTTTTAGAGGATTGATAATTTTTTTTGAAATGACTACCTTTTTAACTGACTTCAAAAAAGGAAGGACGTTCTATGTTCGACTGAATGTATTTTTTTTTATGTATGTCCATCCATTTATCCGTCAACTCTCGACCGATTTTAATTTTGTTTTTTTATTCGAAAGAGTCCTATTGTCACCAAGTTAGGATCTGATAATGGAATCCCAGGGAAATCGAGGGCAACCCATAAATTTTAGTAAGCACAATGATTATTTTTCATATACTTTCCAAACCTAATTGATTATTTGCGCAGGTAATCATCATCTCATGTTACTGAGCTGATGATGAAAGATACAACTCCTTAATAATTAGGAGCTAGGAGATATTTGTTTGAATATTATAGCAAGTTTAGACCATTAGTTGTATTCCTTCAAGTTATATGTGCTGATGATGGAAGGTACAACTCCTTATCGGTTAGGATTTAGAAGATACTTTTATCAAGATAAACATGCTCGTCGACATCGATAAGTGATTTCTCAGCACCCTTAATTATTTTAGCCTGGCCAATTATCAGGGGGCACGGCAGTGCCCCCGCCAAGTCGAGCGCGAAGCAAACACTGCCGTACCATCCTTTACTGGAACCATTTCGCCGCATTTTCAGGCCCCTATTTGAGAACCTCTGGATAAGACCAGAACGCAGAAATTTTCGTCATCCAGTAAGCTATAATCACATACTTAAAATCCAAAATTTCAAGTCTGTAGGTCATTTAGTTCCGAAGTTAAGCGAAAGCAAAGTTTGGCATTTATGACACTCACTCATGATCATCAAAATAGAACTAGTACTTCCCATAAACTCAGAGAGTTGAAATTTGGTACAGAGTTAGGGTTTAATGGCCACATAAAGGGAAAACTATAAAAACTAGGATAATCGAAGATCTGGAGTACCTGGTGACCCTGATTAGAAAACACAAGAGCTCAACCAAACTATTAGAGATCGACATACCGCCTTTACAAAAAATATTCGACTTGGTGGGCCGCTTCATTTGATGTCAAAAATCGAAGATCTGAAGTATCTGATGAAGAACCCTCAGCTGGTCTCAGCTGTATTAGAGATATTAGAGATATGGTAATGCCCCCTTCTACTATGAGAAAAAACTGTGTCAAATGAGAAAATCTAATAAAATAAATTAATATGCCCACGTTTCTACAAAAAGAAGTGAAATCCCACCAAAAACATTCTGTAAAAAACTAGCCAAGTCTCGATGGAGATGCTTGTTTATCTCTAAAAAGTAATGAAATCTAAACAAAGTCGTGCCAAGTCTAAGGTTCCTTACTGCGATTTCTTTATTATTATAGTTAATGTTGTGTGACTTGGCCGTTGAAGGGTACACAAGGGTACAAAACCAGGTGCTCCATGACACCATTGCACCAATCTGTCGCCAAAACCGCTACCCATTGACGATGGAAAATTGCCACTTGGAAAACGTTGATTCAATAACCAGTCAATTGTAGGCTTGATAAAGCTGCGGATTTCAATAATACTTATGTATAGGCGAGCCTGAAACAAACAGTATAAAAAATTATTTCCAGTACAGACGGACTTCTAATCATTGATAGAAGTCCGTCTATTTTATGTTAGATCGGTGGTCGATTTGACGCTCCAAAAAGAAGAGAGCAGAAGTCAGCATTGTCAATGCTGAATGCATGTGTTGCACAATCAACAACAGCCTAAAATGAGACACTAGCGTCCAATTACCAACACCAGTATGGGCTATTATCTCGCTTAACAAACATAGGTAGTTACAACAGATATAACATTACGTGTAAACAAAATTGACTTGTACCCACTAACGTATAAAGAATGTTCAACGGCCAAGTCACACAACATTAACTATAATAATAAAGAAATCGCAGTAAGGAACCTTAGACTTGGCACGACTTTGTTTAGATTTCATTACTTTTTAGAGATAAACAAGCATCTCCATCGAGACTTGGCTAGTTTTTTACAGAATATTTTTGGTGGGATTATAATTTAGATATTTACAATAGCCTTAATCGTTGCTTTTCACGCAATGCTTTTTCATCACGGGGTGTTTTAAGTAATTTGACACGCTTTCAGGAGTGTCAACAATGACAAAAATAGAGTTGCACTACAAAAGCACATGTAATTGTGGGCTTCCTGTGTTCTGGAACTCTATCCTGTGCCATTTTGTTGATCTACCCATACTTACTTACTTACTACGCTGGCTCAGTGACCCGAAGTGGGTCTTGGCCTCCGCGACGAGAGGGCGCCACAGTTTTCTGTCCTGCGCAATCTGTTGCCAGTTGATGGCTCCTAGTTCGTGTAGATGAGCCTCCAATGCATCCTTACAGCGATATTTTGGCTTCCCGAGCGGACGGCCTGATGGTTGGCCCTTATATACCTTCTTGACGCTTCGATCTTCATCCAGTCTCTCAAGGTGGCCAAGCCAGCGAAGGCGGTGTGCTTTGCTTTCACCGATTATATTCGGCTCAGCTACAAGTTGCCTCACCTCGGCATTCTTGTACACCCGCCAGCTTCCATCCTCTTGCTTCTTTGGCTTTCGGAGGATTTTCCGTTCCGCTACTAGAAGTTTGTCATCCTTTTTAAGGTTACTGTCAAAACCTCCCAGACATACATAATTATTGAGCGTAATATAGTCTGATCTACCTTCTTCTTTACTTCTCTGTTCTTCTGACTTCTTAATTACTCTGTTAATATGCTCGTAGTTCTTGATAACATTTGAATAACAGTATTAATTACACTAATAATGGACAAATAAAAAAACCTTAATAAAAAATTAAACCGACTTCAATTAATAACAGCAGTAATAAAAAGCAAAAATAAAAGATATTTAATTCTAATTCTTTGTCTAATTTCATTAAATAAAATACCTATGTAAATACTAAATTATTACAATAAATAATAAAATAAACCAAAAACTTATGTAAACTACGTACCAACTTATTCAAAATATAAATCTATAAATACCTATGTACAATATTATTTTACTTATAATTCAAGCTACGTAAGTACAAATTATGATAATTTATTTACACAATTACAATTAGTAGGTAGCATTATAATACTAAATGCGTATAAGCAAATTGTTATCTCCTGTTCTTGTTGTCTTAGTCTGGCCAAAAAGCTATTGTAAATAAGAGACGCTATGACTGGTGCGTAGGAGTCTCCGCTGTGCCCGACCTAAGGTTTATAAATTAAGAAAACATAACATGGAAGGAGGACCATATCAAACAGCTCTGAATAACTTGCGTATTGATGTCACTATCGCGCTGCCGACGAAAAATCTAAACGAATAGTAGAAAGATTAATTTGTGAAGGCCCGTGGTCTTCCCTGTATCACTAATTTAAGGCAAATAGGCACATTAATTAACACGGGCATGAAACCCCTTCTATAACTGCATGACATTTGAAATAACTCTCAATAAAATATAATGTACCGGTACCTATGACCGGTACTCAATAATATTGAACAATATTTAATTTCACAAGCATATAAAATAAATTGTACTTGTATATCTACATAACTTAGAAACTGTATCCTGTCAGGTCTTATGCTTGAGGGTTAAGGATGCAATGCCACATTTTTTCTATAAAACTTTGGAAAGCATACATGGATACGGCCTACCTAATGTAAAGCAGTTACCGTAGCCTATTAACGCTTGTAATATATTAAGTATCACTCGCGCGATGCCTCCTCTACTGCTTACACAGCAACTCCTTAGGCGCTTACTGGCGACATCCATACTACTCACACGCAGGAACAACAACCCTCTCGGAGCCGTTATTTTTCTGTGCGGTAGAGGTACTTTGACCCCAGACGCGCTGATTTGAAGAGCAAATTTCTACACTCATTGTTAAAATGATATACCGTAATCAAGATGGTATTAAGATGCTACCTCTACAGTGAGATAATAGTCAATGTGCACTAACATTTAAAACTAATTTAACGGAGGAATTTTATTCAAGTAATATTACGATCACTACTTGTTTCCCTGATGTCAGCTTGGCCTTAAGGTTATTTCCGAACTGAACACTGCAGACAGCCTCGACATCAATAATCGTGAACATCAGAAATGATGGCAAGGTACTGTTACTATTCTACAACTTTACGCCAAAATCCTTACGGGGTTATCTATTGCTTATTGAATTGTTACTTTATTTCCTACATATTTTCCGAAAATCGAAATATTTAACGTTTGTTTACTCTAACGTTATGATGGCTGCTTTCTTATTCCATAGTGTTTGCCTTGACTCAATAATTGTTTTGTCATCGCTTCCACAAATGTGTTCAAATCTGAATTCTGATATCAAAGAAAGTTATTTATCAGTATAGATATCTTTAGATCTAAATACATACTATTTAGATTTACGTACAGTCTAGGTTGCAGTACTCAACAGCATCTATTGCATTATAAGAGTCTCAGACCTACACTTATGATATGTGTACATCAATTACTATGGTACAATAAATTTATTGAGGATTGCATATTTTGCGAGCAATTTCGTACGTAAGCATTTTTGCTCGCAATTTTCCGTTCTGAAACACTAGACTTACAACAGTAAGGTTCTACTTAAAAAAATATCTAAAAAGAAAATCAGTTGCCATAAAAAACAACTACGTGAAAATTTGACAAGCTCGGTGGCTCAATCGTGAAAGACGCGACTTTGACACCAACGCTCGTGGGTTCGATTCCCACACAAGACAAATATTTGTGTGGATGAACATGTCTGTTTGTCTTGGTCTGGATGTATTAAGAGAGGTAGGGCGCATCAAAGCTGCCCGCCTGAGGAAGTACCTCCACCTCACAGAAAACTGCAGTCAAATAACAACTCCCTAGAGGGTTGTTGTGTTCCTGCGTGTGAGTGAGGTCACCGGTAAGCTCCTATGGAGTTGCTGTGTAAGCAGCAGAGGCATCGCGCGAGTGATACTTAATATATCGGAAGAGTTAATAGGCTACGGTAACTGCTTTACATCAAGTGGACCGTATGCTTGTATGCCTCCCGACGTTGCATAAAAAAAATGCAATGCTTAGCCACTATTTCAATGTAAAAGACGACGATCCGTTATTTTAGTGCTTACCAGGAACGTCAATGCTATCGGCATGCACAGACAGTGATAATGATCTGCTGATTATTGTATAGCCACAAAATGGATATTTTTATGGTAAACGCATTTATGTGATATTAACATAAATGCATATTGATTTATTATGCACACAAATGTGTTAGTACATACCAATTAGGTAACTAATGTGCACTTCAGCATTTCGTACTTGAAACAGACAAATCCTGGGTCTATTGTTTAGGAGTAGCTTATAAACCATAGTCCTAATTATTCATTCATTTGCTTAAAAGTATATTCGCGGCATGGGAAGGTTCGCAAGATGCCTTGGGAATTTTCTGTGATCTGTCTAAAGCGTTTGACTGCGTGCACCATGACACTCTTGTCAGAAAATTACACCACTACGGTATCAGGAACAAGGCTCTCGAACTTCTGTCTTCTTATCTGGGCAATAGGATACAGAAGGTCGATGTTAATGGTAAAAGATCTTCGGGGTCCCCTGTAGTCATGGGAGTCCCACAGGGGTCAATTCTAGGTCCATTCTTATTTTTAGTATATATAAATGACTTACCTTATTATGTAAAGGATAAACATGAGATTGTATTGTTTGCGGATGATACCTCTTTGACATTCAAAATTAATAGACAGTTAGGTAATTATGACGAAGTTAACGATGCTCTCTCTAAAGTTATGCATTGGTTTAATGTTAATAATCTGGTTTTAAATGATAAAAAGATTAAAGTAATTAAGTTCTCAACACCTAATGTAAGACAGGTGACTACCAATGTACATGTTAATGGAACTAATTTAGCCCCTGTGGAGACAACTGTGTTCTTGGGTATAACAATTGACTCCAAACTACAATGGGGCCCACAAATTGAAAAATTATCAGGAAAACTAAGTTCTGCAGCCTATGCAGTGAAAACTATTAGACGGCTCACTGATGTTGATACGGCTATAATAGTTTATTTCAACTACTTTCATAGTATTATGTCATACGGAATTCTTCTTTGGGGTAACTCCGCGGACATTAACACCATCTTTTTATTGCAAAAGAGAGCCATAAGAGCTATCTACAAACTTGGTCCCCGTGAGAGCCTTAGAGAAAAATTCAAAGAAATAAATATTCTAACAGTTGCATCGCAATATATCTATGAAAATCTTTTGTATGTCCATAAAAACATAGACTCATTTTGTAAAAAGAGTGATACTCATAACATAAATACTAGATATAAGCATAATCTTGTGTTACATGCAAGCCGTCTCCACAAAATAAGTAATTCTTTTATGGGGCAATGTATACGGTTCTATAACAAACTTCCCAGCAATATAAGAGAATTGTCAATAAACAAATTTAAAAGTACTTTTAAAGCCAAATTGTGTAGCAGGGCATATTATAAAGTATCTGACTATATTAATGATAAAAATGCCTGGGATTGAGTCGATCCAATTATAATGTAATTAATAAATTATGTAAATTTGTTTGGATACCAAAAGAGGGATGCCTGAGTTTTTTGGCAGTATTTTTATCAGTGCTCACCTAGTCATGAACTGCACGGTAGGGAAAAAAAATTGTGACGATTCCAAACAAATGTAGCCATTTTTACGGAATAAAAAGATTTTGACTTTGACTATTAATTGTTTAATTGACCCCCCCTGCCGAGATTTTCTCTAGGGATAACGTTCTTCAAAAAAGACGTGAAGAGGTTTACAGGGTTCACAACACAAGAGTGACACCTCTAGTGTTGAAATGTTCGTAGGCTACAGTAAATGCTTACCTTCAGGTAGGTCGTATGCTTGTGTGGTATAAAGAAATCTTGAGGATGCGTTCTCGAAAACAAGAAAAAGACCGAGAATATTAAATTAAGGTAAGCGACAAACGTGGGTAAACAAAGATCGCGTTTTCTTTCTCTGGCAAGAATCTCGTTTTAACAATAGCACATGATGATCAAAGAAGTGTTAATGCTAACTGGCATATCACCGTTTTATTACCTAATTTACTTAAAAAATACGAAATACGTTGTAAAATTATTTTGTAGCCTCTGGAATATTACTTTTAGGGTGTAAATGGTTTATCATCTTTAAAGTAAAAGCCAAACTGCACTTCCACCACGTGAGTGTGACACGCTTGGTGTATCAAGTATCTGTAGACTACGATAACTACTTACTATCAAGTAGGCCCTGTGCTTCTTTTTCAACATTAGGCCCACAAGCAAAAAGTAGTGAAACTTTACACTGAAATATTCTTTCAAATCAGCATTTATTTACTTCCCTGTACATTTTAGGTAATTCTAATTATAGGTTTCATATGAAAGCTCAAGGTTACATAGCGTGCGATGAAGAGACAAATGTCCACAGGTAATCTGTGAGATTGATTCAGAAATGAGTACATTCGTAGACGACATAGAGTTACCAGCGCAGCTCTAAACAGTAATCAAGAAGTGACAATGAGCAGGTCATATAGCAAAGAACCATCTATTGAGGTGGAAAGGTTCTTGAATAGCGACCACGAACCGGAAAATGTAGCACAATATAGCCCTATCTGGTGAAGATTGCAAGGAGCCGATGAATGCAAGCAGCCTAGGACCGATCGCTGTGGATAGGCATATTTTCGACAGTGGACGTTTTTCTGCCGAAATAATGATTACAACGATAACATGCTGACTACACGTTAATGAATACATTTATCTAAACAGTGAATTTTATACAGTAACAAGCTGCTGACTAGTACTTTAACAGCATGGGGTATGATTTCTAATATTATTTTTCATTTAATTGCATTATTATGATATTTGTATAATTTGTAAATTTGTAATATTTGTATATGAATTCATGCACCATAGGTGGACTAAAATTTTTTAATTTTTAAAAAATAACTGTTGATTTTATTATCACAGTAGAGTCCAGCTACATCACTATAAAATACCTTCTTTCCTTATGTTGTCTTCCTAATATTAATATGACTTCCATATATTTTTTACAATGAGAAGTGACGTTTGTCAGTCATAAAGAAGTGACTTCAATCACAAAAAATATGCAATTATGTAAGGCGGTATATAGAATGAATGAAATGATATTAAAATGTTTTAATCATGATATATTGCTTATCAATACAAAGTAACAGAATTGTTCTTAAACATGTATCTATAATGACAATGGATCAAAATGCTAGTAAATGCAACAGACAAGTATAAACAAGGTATTGCGCTATCACAAATTTCTGTACCCAAATCGAACAATAATGACAAGCCAATATAAAAAATCCGATCTATCAAAACTTACCAAATTGTACAAATTGATATAATATTACTTTTTTGAATCTCATAATTGCTAATTAGGTACCACTAAGTTATATAGTTATTACATTCTCAAATTTTACTACTATCATCTAAATTTAGATATATTTACAATTTATAGAATATTTTATCCACAAGCTTAGCTGTGAAAGCGCAAATGTTCAATTGAGCATCATAGTCTTCATCCTCTCTATATGAAACAAAAGCGCTCCTTTGAGACGTACTCAATAGCTATGTACTTACAACATTGTAACAACCGACACATTAAATAACACACTTACACAATACAATTTTCTCACACATTCACAGCAGAATCAATGCAACCAATTACAATTTTAAATTAATTTAAATTATATAAATATTCTAAAAATGCATTTTAACGTGGTACGACATACGGTAGATCCGACAGTGGATCGACGCTTGAATTCAAAAATTTCGATTTCAATATTAAGTACAAACAAAAGAACAAACATAACATTTTCTATAAGTACACTAAAACTTGTGACATAATTTGTGTCAATATTTGAGAAACAATTAGGGCTAGTATCACTAAAACGAGGAAAGAGATTCCTTATCAAGGAGTTAATTCCTACCAAGGCATTTACCGTTGACATATCGTGTACATTCATAGACCGGACAAGAAATGTCATCCGATCTATAATTGCTTCATTTCAAGTCAGCAAATCGTTCAAATCTAGCACCACTCAGTAAACATCTTACATTGTCAAAATAATCTCTTTTCTTCTACTCCTCGCTGGCTGTTTTGAAATGAAACTTGCATACATTTTATGACATATTTCTAAGCTAAAGCTATTTTAGTCTAATTTATAACTAAGCTTATGTGATAATCCCTACCATCACCCAAGATTGCACATAATACCCGATACTTTGATTTCTGCAGTCTTGCCTGAACATAGGCGAGTAGACAATATTTCATTCACATTGACTGTTGAAAATAAGGTATTTAGAGGAACAAAAGGTGGATAGTTCCGTAGTTTTATATAAATCTCTCAAAGCATAAACGATTTAAAATTGAATTGTTAGATCTAGTTTGGAAGACTTCGATTAAATACAATTTTGGTGCATAAGTATATCTTTACTGACTGAACACTGGGTAAAAGTTTGTCAAAATACTAAGTTTTACATTAAAACGGACGGAATAAATTCGTAATTAAGTACCCTTCGTTCCATTAGTCTAAATGGAATAAATGACAAAATAATGTGAAGAACGGCATATTTTTTTCGAATTATTTGTAATGATGCCAATTAAGTTATCTTTTAAGACATTTTTATTTAATTGTGGACAGGCATTGGAAGTTGTCCCAGGAGCTGGTTCGCAAATGTTGCATTCGTAAACTTAAAATGCCTCTTGTCATAAAATTTTAGTAAGGCCGGGGAGTACGGATGTTGCTTCTTTAAATGCATGTAGTGTTCTTCCGGTTCAGACGTTGTGTGTCCGCACTCTTCACAAACGTACATCTGGAAAATAATTAATTAAATGGTGAATATGAGTATTACTGTTCAAAGCTTTATTAGTCATATAATTTTGTGACCTTTGTGTTTAACCTTATCGTTAATTCATCGTTCATTATCATCGTTAGAGCCAAAATCAATCGCACCTGCAAGTGGTCTAACCTGCCGATTAGTAAAAAATAATCTTACGAATGAGAGGTAGGATATATCTATATTTAATTAAAACATGCGAAGCACCTCAACTTTATAGAAGACTATTACCACATTAAAATTCAGTGAAGACATATTTCTGTCAGTGTTTATCGAAACTAAAATTCTAATAAGTCTGACCGTATGATTGTTTTCCGCCAGAGCATAAAAAACTACTTAGACGAATATTTTCTTTTCATTTAATATTTTGAGCACTGAGTTTTAATGCCATAGTAGGCCAACAAAATTTCCTATTCTTATTGTAAAAACCTATTTTTATGTAACTTATAGTTATATCTGATGAACTCTTTAATTCTGTTATCATTACTAAATAAGTTTCTTGTAATAGTTAGTGTTTATTACCTTAGTTCGTCTTTCTTTATAGGCGTAACTGTGTTGCACACCGTGCACTTTCAAGCAGTGAGATTCTAATGAGCATCTTTGGGTAAATGATTTCTCACAGAGGTTGCATTTGTAGGGCCTCACACCCGTATGTGTCCTGGTATGACGTTTTAAGTCGAATGTGTCATTGAAACCTTTTCCACAGAATGTACATAGGTATCGTTTCACGTCAGAGTGACACTTCATATGACGGTTTAGAAGCCTCTGTAAACTGAAGTTTTTTGAACAGACCCTGCAGACGAACTTGGTGGGGTCATCTTCACTTACTAATACTTGTTTGTTTTTCTCCTCTTCCCGTTGCCGGGCATTAGCTTCTGTCGCTAAAGGATTCTTTACACCGTGCCCGCCATTTATAAATTCCAAAGGGAGCTCTGCAGGTAGACCCAACTGTGAAAGAAATACAATAAAATTTTATAAACTATTCGTCTGCTTCAAAACCAGCAAATATTCAATTACCATTATGACATTATAAGGCTGAGCTAAATGCTGCATTTGAATGTATAAAGATAATCAAAACAGAAAACTATAGAGGGGCAAGTTAAAGCATAAGTTGATTCAGGCTCAGCGGTACATGATAAAGACTTTTTATTGTCAAACTTCAGTGTCGTTTGGATTATTTTGTAAAAACGACATGGAAGAATAAAAACAATTCAAAGCTTCGCCTTAAAATCAAATGATGCTTACCCTTTGTTGCAAGATATTCATTTTGCCCTCCTTAACAGAGCCTTTCTTGAGACTTACAGCAGCAGCAGGGCTGAGGGATGAGTTCTCGATGTGGTTTGTGCTGTCTAAGGAATTGTTTCCTCCTGGTGAAGGTAGCGACGATACGCCAGTAGGTGAGTCTAAATCCAGCGAATGACTAGTAAACGGGAACCCCGGAGACAATATTTGTGGTCTTTGTTGAAATTGAACATGAATTTGTAATTGCTGCATTTGTCCTTCATTATGTTGTAGTAGAGCAGGGTTCAACTGCATCAATAAATCAGGGCGGTCTTTAGCAAAATTATATGACGAACTCTGATCTTGATTCGCAAATGCCAAATAGTTTGCTTTTTCATAATACTGTCTACTTAAATTTACTTGTTCTGCTAAGGTCTCGATGTCTAAAGGGTTATGCACAGAGTCGGGTGTGATGGATGATGATTCCCTTAGTTCAGAATCGGTTATTGATTCTACATGGTTATTTAACAAGGTGGCGAAATCGTCAGTTGAATCCGACAGGTTGCTTAAAATGCCTTCGTTTGTACCAGAAAATGTTAGTGTAGTAGAGAATTGATAGTTATCTATGACATCATCGCCCATATCAACTACCATGGGATCATCAAAATTATTGGTGTAACTACTGATTGCACTTAAGTTTTCTAATTTATTTTCATATTCTATCTCTTCGTCTTTAAGCGCTAAACCATAATGAGCGTTTTGCATCAGAGAATATTGCTTATTTTGTTCAGGAAAATTTGTTGCATTGTCATTATTTTCACAATCCATATTGAAGCCATTAATAATGTTAAACTCATTGGAAAAGCTACTATTTGCATTAAAAGAATTTTGGCCGCCCTTTGAGGATGGACCCAGAGTTTCATAAAATGGAGGAAGACTTCCTGTCGGCGGGCTATTGGGTCCGTAATTTGATCTTCCATCACGCCCATTGCCACCACTACCTGAGCCTCCACCAATAGCCCCACCGCCTCCTGAAGATGGGGCTGTGCTTCCACCACCCGAACTAAAACTTCCGGAGCCTGCACTACTCTGTGAACTACCACTAGATCCACTTCCTCCAGTGGATCGCCCATGACCCGCAGCAGCGTTAATTATTCCAGGAACTTTATTAGCTGGACAATTTCGTAATACTAAAACTGGTCTAGCTAATATTCCATTGGCAATTTTAGAACTACTTGTTCTTCTTTGTTCTCTAATCTTTTTCTCTGTTTCCTCGTCTTCTGCTTCACCTCGTTTCTTCGCTATGACATAGTCGATAGGTTGATCTTGTTCAGGCTCTGTTGCAGGTAGTGTTGACGGAATACTTACTTCAGCCACTTCCTTTTTATTATCATGAAATTGTGACTGTGATGGAGTTCTCTGAATTACAGATACCTTTTGACATGTAACATTATCTACGCTAGGAGTTGCTTCGGGAGTTGGTGTATTTCCAGATGGAAGAACAATTGGCTCGCCATCAAGAACATCTTTCTCTTCCTTTATTAACGGTTGGTCTTCACATTTTTTATCCTCTGTAACAACAGGTAAATATTGTTTGCGTTCTGCTGGTGTTAAAATATGTCCTCTGTGGCTTCCATAAGGAATATCACCGCCAAGAATGGACGATATAAATCTTCTAGGTTCTTTTGTACGTCTCTCTTCTAAATTTTTTCCATTGGTTTCTCCGAATACGTCTCGATCTGAAATAAGATAAAAAATGACAATTAGATTTGTGTATTTAACTGATAGTGTATTTTTATTACGCAATATTACTCGTAAATAGTTGTATAAAGGTTACATCAGAACAAGTTGCTGTTTAACTACTCGTCCTCGGCTTATTACTAAAGTATTCGTGTAGCGTCGGAGGCATGAGGCCTCGTTGACGTCACTGGTATGTGCCTCCATAACGGTAATACTCGCCTCCGCATACACGCCCACAGTGCTATGTGTGCGTGTCACATTATTGTAATTGACTTGGTAGCGGACAAAGTGACAAATTCAATCTCGACCCAAATCTGACACCCATTGACGCTGTTGAGTTTACCCATTCAGACAACGTTGACTATTTCCTGTCGGCTGATATAATTTTTAACTAAACTAAATAGGTATTGTCAATGTGAATCCAACGAAACATAATATATAATACTAGATTTAAAATTTTGTATGAGCTAGAAGAAAGTGCAAAAGTAAAGTCAAAATAATTTCCATCAAATTAAAAATATACTATTATAGCAAAAGTGCGTAAGTAGTCAGTGAAAGTTTCAAGGTTGGAACAAACGAGTTCCTTTGCCCTTTCTCGGCTTTGTTAGGGACCCAAGGACTAGCCTGCATTGTTGGGCTTTTTTGTCCGGTGCCCGTAATTGTATGCGTCTGCGCAGGCAGGCGTGATGAAATATAAACTTTTTTTTTAATCACCGTTGGTCATTCATAGTGCACCAATTTGTAAGAGCTCTATTATTTTGTTATCAAACGACATTAGTTAAGGTTCTTTAAAAACTTTAAAAATAATGTCTTAGAAGTAAATAAATTCGTATTACGATGCCTATATGATCATAATATATATAATATGACTGAATTGTACCACAGTGTACAGAAATAGTTTATTAATTTTATGTTATTAGATAATATTCTCTTCTAGCTTCTCTTTGTGTACTGTACAAATAGTATCGTGGGGAGTGTTCGGTGGAGCTGTTCAACTTAGTACTAGCTGCTGAGTTCCACTATTGTACCACTCGCCATAAATTTAAATTTCACCCTTACGATCTTGATGAGAGGCAATTCACTACAGTATACTTTTCGAGGCATTTTCTACCACGTATGGTGAAATTGTGAAGTAAATTACCCTCAGTGGTGTTCTCGAACAAATACAATATGCGTGCCTTCAAGAAAAGCCTATGTTTCCCTAAAAAGCCTGGCAATGGATCAGTTACACTTTGGTATATTGCTGATGGCTATAGGCGGTGGTGATAACTTACCATCAGGTGGCCCACATGTCGCTTGCCCCCCTCTAATATAAAAAAAAACATTTACTTAACTCTCTTCCTCCTAGCCATGTTTAGTATATAGTATCTATGTACTCATATGAGTAGATATGTAACGTAGGTGTATGCAGGTACCTAAGTAAAGAAGTACGGTATATAAATGCAAGCTTTAAATGCCTTGTTAAATACTATGTATAGCTATTTATACCAATTAGGTGACAAACAAATGTACAGCCTTCCTGATGGTAAGTAATCAGCGTTGCCTATGGGCAGTTGCAACACCAGGGTTGTTACTCATGTGTTACCGCCCCTGTATACAAGTGCTTGTGTTTACTAACAACTGATTCGTTGGTAACTGGATAATTTATGATAACTGTAAACACACGGTAACTATTTTTTATCAGCCGAACTGAGCCGTACTTGCCATTCGAGGTATTATAAAAATCGGCCAAGTGCGAGTCGAACTCGCGCACGAAGGGTTCCGTACCATTATCTATAAAAACAGCAAAAAGATCACGTTTGTTGTATGGGAGCCCCCCTTAAATATTTGTTTTATTTTAATTTAATTATTTATTCTTAAAGTGAATATATAACTATATATTCTGTGAATATTTCAAGCGTCTACCTGGTGCCGTTATCAATATCAAGCAAAAATAAGCAAAAAAAATCACGTTTGTTATATGGGAGCCCCTTAAATATTTATTTTATTCTATTTTTTAGTATTTGTTGTTATAGCGGCAACAGAAATACATCATCTGTGAAAAATTCAACTGTCTAGCTATCACGGTTCAAGAGATACAGCCTGGTGACAGACGGACGGACGGACGGACGGACAGCGGAGCCTCAGTAATAGGGTTCCGTTTTACCCTTTGGGTACGGAACCCTAAAAATTAATAAAAAAATTAATCAATATTACCTACACTGTTTTTTTATTTGTTGTTTACCATTTAAAATCAATCAGTTTCTACGAGTATAATAATAAAAAAATCGGCCTAGTGCGAGTCGGACTCGCGCACTAAGGGTTCCGTACCATTATCTATAAAAACGTCAAAAAATCACTTTTGTTGTATAGGAGCACCCTTAAATATTTAATTTATTCTATTTTTTAGTATTTGTTGTTATAGCGGCAACAGAAATAAATCATCTGTGAAAAATTTCAACTCTCTAACTATCACGGTTCATAAGATACAGCCTGGTAACAGACGGACGGACGGACAGCGGAGCCTCAGTAATAGGGTTCCGCTTTACCCTTTGGGTACGGAACCCTAAAAATTAATAAAAAAATGAATCAATATTACCTACACTGTTTTTTTATTTGTTGTTTACCATTTAAAATCAATCAGTTTCTATAATAATAAAAAAATCGGCCTAGTGCGAGTCGGACTCGCTCACTAAGGGTTCCGTACCATTATCTATAAAAACGTCAAAAAAATCACTTTTGTTGTATGGGAGCCCCCTTAAATATTTAATTTATTCTATTTTTTAGTATTCGTTGTTATAGCGGCATCAGAAATACATCATCTGTGAAAATTTCAACTGTCTAACTATCACGGTTCATGAGATACAGCCTGGTGGCAGACGGACGGACGGACAGCGGAGCCTTAGTA
Source organism: Pyralis farinalis (assembly GCA_947507595.1). NCBI lineage: Eukaryota > Metazoa > Arthropoda > Insecta > Lepidoptera > Pyralidae > Pyralis > Pyralis farinalis. The sequence goes on along the minus strand of OX382264.1, from coordinate 26,392,136 downwards.
ATAGGGTTCCGTTTTACCCTTTGGGTACGGAACCCTAAAAACATCATAATTTGAATCATTGTCATATTTTGAACATGTTTTACTATGACAGCATCAATGTGAATACTTAAATTACGGAAATACCGCTAATATTTAGATGATGAAATCCATACATTTCTTCATAGCCACATGGCTTGGGACGTCATCTGCCGCGGCCTTTTAGTATGAAGCGTTTTCAGGTCATGTGATGAATTGCCACTTTCAAACACCAGAAAAATATTACTTTGAGATGTCTTCCTGTCTATATTTCCGCTTTTAAAGTCTGTCCCAAAAATGTTTCATGCATATTCCCCATTACTGTGTGTTTGCTCCAGTGAAACTACGTAGTATACAACACACCTAGTATACAACACACCATAATATGGCAGAATATATAATATACTTAGCGCAGATTTTTTGCTAAGTTTAAGTAATAATATATTGTCCGATCGATTGTTTTGTTCTAATTATTAATTTTGTGCTCTTATGAATTATTTTAGTATAATCACTGACCACCTAGCTAATATGTATATCGACAAGGACTGTTGTCTGTAAATATTATTAACACAGAGAACCTTCATTTAATATCAGCACGCCCTCTGGTTACGGTTCGCCTTGGTGTTACCAAAATTACAGTCAAAGTAGGTTACACAATGTATTCCGTACAAGAGCCGTGTGCAATTACTTCCTTAGAAACAGTGAATTGAATGTAGGTACATTATTTTATGTAATAACACCTATTAAATTTTACCGTAATTGTGGGAATTACTAATGTCTTTGAAGGGAAATAAAATAATATTCGTGTGTGTAGGTCGCAGTAGAGAACCATGTTTTATTTATTTATATAGCACAACGTTCCTATAGTGCATACAGGTATGGTTAACTACTGTTACTACATGTTTAATGTCAATATTGCATTATGTAATACACAACCTATAATAATATGTATTACCAGGTTACTTACTATAATTTATTTATAAAATACTTTTTTTAGTTTAGTTTTTAATGTGAATTTACTGACTTTTTCATGTCCTTCAATATTCGATATATTATTACATCGCAGGGGGATTATGTATTTTAGTATTCTCTCTCCATAGTAATAACTATATATAGTTCAATCAGATTTTTCGCAAGTACATCTTGTGTGATAACTGCAGTCCCTAGGCATCTTGTATTTATCCATAAAGCATATATCTAAGCTCAACGATCATTTTACTTTAGCATGGAACGGTAGGACTTGACAATGGTAGAATAATATGTGATTGCGCGATGCAGCAAAAATATAATTACTTCGCTATCTGTATATTTACTTATAATAAACAAATGAAGAAAGCATTCAACTGGCATAATTTTTATTTTTTAGTCCAAAATGTGACCTAGACCTAATTGAATTTTTTATTTATCATAGATCTTCCTCAGGGCGCTTAAGGAAACTTTTCGAGAATCCGAAGTGCGTCGAATAAAACCTGGCTTTTGTGATCGAAAAAAGTTTAAAAAATTTAATTCATTGCTTTCTTAATTATGTTTATTACAAGGCATTTGATGAAAAGAAATATTATAATGTGCACGCATCTTTGCTTATGTAGTGAAAAGTATATTTATTTACAAATATTTAAACACATTTTGACGATTAAACAATGATATATAATAAGCATAGCTAAGATTTAACTGTAATAGGTTCAATATCAAGTTCATAAACTGATTATATATTTTAGTATTTTATAAAATAATTTAAGGTTTAGATACTGTATATAATCATAACTATTTAATAATTTTGATATAATGCAAACCAGGTGTCTTCCGTGATGATCCTATTCTTATTAGGACTGCATCGTACAAATTTTTTTTCAATTGCGAACCTGGGTAGCTACGAGTATTGACATTTGGAACCAGACCAGCCAGGGTTCGTAATTAATATTCTTCGAATAGTTCGAAGCTATTGACAGCGCTCAACAGAATATTAATGAAACGATCAGTCACGAAGCAACATTGTGGAAATTTTGGTAGGTAAGTAATGCTAAGAATTTTTGAAACAATGGTAGAATAATGATAGCATAACCTTGTAGGAACGCTATAACGTTCATTATAGTCAATAAATAAATATTGCTACGGATAGTCAGTTTATCCTTTATTCGATCAAGCTTATATTGCACTAAGTTAAGCTTGTTCTAGGAATGCTAGGTAACTGACAAATATACGCGTACACAATTTTGTAACTGATATATCTAACAAGACCGACTGACTTATTCAAGCAGAAAAATATTTGTCCTATGTAGGAATGACACATGTCCATCCACATCAACCCTTACTCCGCATAAACCTTTATCCCGCTACAAGGATACGGGTCTCCTTTCAACCGAAATGGATAAGAGCATAAACCACCACACTGCTCAAATGCGGATTGGCGCAGGCCAGTGTTTTCAAGCCGCCCGAGAGCCACTGACATAGCTTAACGACATCAGTCGGGACAGACAGCTTAACGCGCCCTCCGCAGCTCGAAGAATCTCATGACAGATAACTCCATCCATAGACATGCTGCGGTGACGTTGCATAAGAACAAGCGGAACATGTGATCCTTGTTATTAAATTCACGTTTTTTATATTCTATACTACGTCGGGAGGCATACAAGCATACGGCCCACCTGATGTAAAGCGGGTACCGTAGCCTATTAACGCTTGCGATATATTAATTAACACTCGCGCGATGCTGCCTTGCTGCTTATACAGCAACTCCTTAGGAGCTTACTGTTGACCTCCTCACACACAGGAACACAACAACGCTCTAGGGAGTTGTTATTTGGCTGCGATTTTCTGTGAGTTGGAGGTAAGTACTTTCCCAGCCGGGCTGCTTTGATGCGCCCTACCTCTCTTTAAACATCCAGACCAAGATAAACGGACATGTTCATGCACACAAATGTTTGTCTAGTGTGGGAATTGAACCCACGAGCGTTGGTGTCAAAATCACGTCATTCACGACTGAGCCACCGTGCTCGTCGGAAATGTAGTAAGATGGAAGGATGTAAGAGCCGAGGAAGACCAAGAGTAACCTACCATGATCAAATTGGTCGTGTTTTATCAGAAGGTGATGTCAGGAGCCATAGGAATCGGCGAGCGTGCATGAAAAGGGCTATGAATGTTACAGAAGCGAGTGAAGTGTGTAAGTACCACGTCTTATGGTGCTCGGTTCCCTCTGTCGCAATGTGTGAAAATATACATACATACATTATGTATATCAGTTTTTAAGTACCAGTCAGCCATATAATCCGTAAGTTAAGCTAGTACAACGTTGCTCAATGGAACTACGTAATTTGTTCGGAAATATCTGTTCATTTATGTTTTTTCACAGAAACTCAAAATGTATTTTTATTTACACAATATGTTTTCATGAACAAGGTGTACGATTTAACCGCAATGGCCACATGACCATGGCTGTGATTGTCCGTTATAGCAAACGCGTTGCGTCACTTACGCCGCTTAACATGTAAGTACGTTTCTTTGCATATTTATAATAACAGAACATTTTCATCCTTACGTAATGAGGAGACTATTTAATACTAATGTACAGATAAACAAGATTTATTCCGACCAGTATCTCGGCATTAATAAGCAAGTTTTCACATAAAATGTTGTTTTCATTCAATTTATATATTGATATTGAAACAGAAGCTATAATTGTAATTAGATGCGAATGTCACCTTATATATTTGTCATTTTCATGACTTAATACGATCTGAACTAATCATCTCAATAATTAATGAGATTTTCTCGCTTTATCCAAATGTATAGGTAGCAAATGCTATTTGCGAAGTTCTATGCAATTTGACACGTGTATGAATAAACGGATTTTATTTTTGTGAATTGACAAATAAATAAATTTGCAACCTTCTAGAGGCCATGTCTTGTTAATAATCTCCTCCAGAAATCTGATTCAAATACATAATGACGAGGTATACAAATATAGTCAAAGTAATTACGCCAGCTATGGCTTATTTACGTTACAATTGCACTGTTATCGAGCATTTAAATAGTGCGGTTTTTATTCTAAAACGGTAAGTCAAGGCCCCTTAATTACCATGTCCATATCTATTCAGTTAGAGCTGTTTCCTGCTCAGAAACAGTACGGGTAACCTTGTAGGCGAGCGTTCGTTGTTTGCCCATTATATACTGCCTTCTTCGCAGTTTTGGCAATAATTAGCGATGCCAAAGTGGGCAGGATGGTTACGATTTATTATTACCTATTTCGTTTTATACCATGTATTGTTATCTACTTTTATACCAATTAAAACTTTACTTTTGATTGCGTATACAAGTAACATAAAACTCAAAAAAATGAGAATTGAGAATAGCCACGGATTTTTTAAATATAAGTATCCTATTGAATAATCCTACTATTGAATGTACAATAATAGGTACTAGAGAGAATATCGATGATTTTGATAATTCTGTTAACTACGAGTAGTTGTTTAAATGATGAAACACGAAAGTGACATGTGACATTCTGTATGATTTAGTATTTTTGATGTGATAAACTGCTTGTAAGGATATGTTACTTATTTTATTAGATTCTTATTAAACACTAGCTTTTGCCCGCGACTTCGTCCGCGTAGACTACAGAATAAATCACCCTATGCACCATATCTTCTGTTTTTTTAACGAAATTAAATGATACGTGGCTTAGATTTTAAGATGGACCCCCAAACTACCAAAATTGTGAAAATTGTATCGAAATCCATTCAGTGGTTTTTGTGTTATGCCATAACATACAGATTGAAAGGCACCAAATCTTTCAATCTGTATGTTATCAAAATTACCTACTTACATGGCAAGTATTTAATAATTAAAGTAACGGTGATAGGCAACTTCAAAGCGAAAATATAAATCCATTTTATTACCGTTCCCTTGGGAATTTCGAAAAATCCCGTCTTATTCCTTGCCTACTTCATAATGGGGAAATAATTTTATACACTTATTATACTTAACAATAGCTACGAAAGAAAAAACAAACAATATAACTTTTAAGCAAGGATTTTCATCATATTCCGAGGGATTTTCAAAAAACCCTAAAAATGGTTTTTAGTTATCGTAATAACCTACTTTTAAGCTGAATTTCAAGTCTCTAATAAATAAAGTTACGGAAATAGGGCAACTTTAAAGGCGAAAATATAAGTAAATCTTTTTTTATTCCCGTTCCTGTGGGAATTTCGAAATATCCTGAAAATTGTTTTTTGTTTTCATAATCACCTACTTATATGCCAAATTTTAAGTTTCTAATACATATGGTTACGGAGACAGGGCAAATTTCAAGCGACAAAATATAAATAAATCCTTTTTATTCCTGTTCCCGAGGGAATTTCGAAAAATCCTAAAAACGGTTTTTAGTGATTGCAATCACATATTTATATGCCAAATTTCAAGTCTCTAATAAATATAATAACGGAGATAGGGCAACTTTTATAGCGAAAATATAAATCCTTATTATTCCCGTTCCCGTGGGAATTTCGAAAAATCCCGTCTTATTCCTTGCCTACGTCATAAAGACAATATCTGTGCAAAATTTCAGCTTCCTAGGTCCAAGGGTTTGGGCTGGGCGTTGATGAGTCAGTCAGGACTTTGAATTTTATATATTAAGATTTCAATTATCGGTTATCTCCAAATGAGTATTGAAGCAATGGGTTACTAATTGAACTACCTGAAATAATTCTAATTAATTTGTCACGTGTCAACTTTAAAGGTGCGTGTGTAATCAAAAGTTGCCTGATACTCGCCGTGGGATATGAATGACCTTATTTATATTCCTCTCAATACATTATTACTGCGAATTTTACAACAATAATTATCGACACATTAATCATTGGCAAAATTTTATTCTAATCCGCCAAAATGATTAATTACATTTTGCCGGTGCTGAGCGTTATACAATGCTACAATTAAACTCACTGTAAAGCAAGTACCATGACCGAAGCCTTCAAGATATTTTTTATTATTCTTATTCAACGGGCTATGCTTTATTTGGTTCTAAAAACGTGGCACGTATTTCACGTTTTTCGACAATTCCATGAAACCGGCGTTATCTTTATCTCGTTTTATATACCACGAAATACTACTTATTTTTATGTAGCAGTCATAAATAACATCAACATTTTTTCACACAAGAGTGTCTTAATATTTTAGAGTGTTCCCTCGATTTTATTAGTAAAACTCAACGGACTAATAATTTAGAATTCTATGACGACTTGTTGATAAATGCAGGGTTCGTTAATTACTTATTTGGTTTTAATATTCAGTATATAAAGTATTAAGCTTTAAAGCGGAGAGGAGTATAAAGCTGAGAGACATACGTAGAGCATTAAAAACTAACGAGTCTGGGCGGGCCAGCTTGTCCTTGTGGTGAGGTTATCGTTCGCTGTTAGCATTTAACGCGTTATAAAACAGACAGCTATGAAGAACCGCTCCGGACGAACCACATAAAATTCCGTTGAAAACTTTTTCTACAAACACCGTAGCGATAGTACACGGTACTTTGGGATCGTGCACCGGCCAGTCTGTTGAAAGGTCGTATCGAAGGACATTTTTTGTTTTGAATTATTTATCACGTGTTCGTTCGCATATGGACGCAGCCCATATGAGTACATCTTATTTTAAATGATTCGTTTTGGTTGCGAAAACATCAACATGTTAACTCGTTTATAGTTCATAATTACTAAGGCACTTTAAATTACTGGTTTAAGCGTATTTAAATTAGTAGTACAAGTCTTAATGATGTAAAAAGTCATTCATAATTTTTACAGTTAACAATGAACAAAGTTATGAATCCCGTTTAATTTATATGAAGATTTTACGTCTGATATTGGGGGAAGAAATGCTTAAGTTTCTTATCAGTAAGCCTAGCCTCAGGTGCCCCTGCAGTTCGCACGTTCATTTGGTAGCGAGGTTAAACTAGATGTACGTTTACATACCTTCCTACACCTGCCTACAAAATGTAATTGCTTAGCCTTCCGTATATTTTTCAACGCCACTTACGCTAGAAAAAACGGCGGTTTTAATACGTCTCTAAATGAACGGTCGCAAAAACTGTTCAACACTTTATTATTATTTTGTTCATGTCGTGAATCACAACCAGATTTGGCAAGGGTTAATGACCCAAATATGTTTAGCGAAGTGTTCAAGGCTAGTGCCGACTTATTCAACTAGTCGATAGAAAAAAACCCGGTATCATGCCGGTGTTTAGAAGGCGATCGACACGGCTTGTTTTGATTCAATACTAGTTTCGGAGGTATTTTATTACTGGCTTATCCGTTAAAACGCTTACCGTTATTCAAATTTTTCGTAGGATTATTAATAAACTAGCAGAAGTTACTCAAGATGTCTAAAAGGTTTGGACGATATAGTTCTTGAAGGTTTCAGTATATTATAAAATCGGTGTAAATGTTGACAAGTCTGTATTTGAATGTGGAAATTGAAATAGGTCAATCTAGCCTTGAATACTGAAAAACTGGAGTAATCGATGAGGAATTTATGGATCCTCTAGTATTTGTTGGTAAAATTTTAGTTGTGACAATGACAAGATGTTCTAGGATTCATTTATGTAAGTACCTACTTTTATTAAAAGTCATTTAGTTTATACTCGTCATGTAAATATAATATTTGTTTTTAAAAAGATAGTTGAACCCACCTCAAATTCTATCAATTTACTGTTAAAATGATTAAATAGACAATATCTCCCTTTTCCTCCAGTTTTCGTCATCAGGCCACTTCAACGGTTCCCTATTGGTATTATCATCAAAAGTACACTCGAGGTACTGATTAGAATTCGGTTCCGAATATTTAATTTTATAGTTACATATAGGCCCACTTAACATTAAACGTAGCAGTTATATTGCAGGATTTAGCTATTTTTTTTATCAAATCTTTGTCTTCAGGCTTTTGTGTCGTAGTGTTTAGCCATGTGACTTCCAACGTCAACTAAATAAATAAATAACAAAGTATCCTCAGTTAAGCGAAATCGTGGGTAGTCTGCGGTAACATACAAACAAATTGCTCTAAAACACTATTATTGCGCGTCGCAATGGTTTCGATGACCTTACGCTTTTGAGATATAAGCCTCCGCCTTTTGCTATTGTAATTGTTCGTATTATTTTACAATATCTACCGAATAGAAGAGTAAAATAAGTCCATCTGTGTTTTTTTTAGTTTTTAATTTATATGAATAATATATCTGATAATAGGCAATTTAGCCTGTATGGTTGTGTAACCCTAGAAAAAACAGCATCACGTCTGAGTTGCCGCGAACACACTCACGACCTTTGTGAAAAATCTTTTTCTCTGTTCAGAACCTCGTTGGCCGATGATTCTACAACCTAAGTGTCTGATGGAAACTCCCTTTAGTACCAGTGTATAAAGATGAATTCCCTGCCCGTGACAATAAAGGCCGTTTTAGAAAGAAGATGTAGGCTTCACATCGAATATTTTTTCTAAACATGCAAAGGGGGTTATTTTTACTTAAGAGCCTCAATGTATATACTTAAGCTTGAGACTGTGTAAAATTCTCACTTGTTACATGGCCATGGGCTCTATCATGGGCCTCGAATGTTAATTTAAAAATCTACTGTTTTAATGCAATAAGCTAAAAACAATCATAGTTTTAAGCACTTTGATCGAAAAGTTGGCAGCAGCACTGTTAGCTACTTTAGATGGCCAAATCACGGTTCACAAATTGAACATTGATATACTCATGTTACTTTATTGTTCGCATAGTCTCCTACTATATTGTTAAACACGGTGCCCGCATTGTCTACTTTTTAATAACATATATACATTGAAATCGTTCTATAATTTATGATTGGATTATTCATGGTAATATACCTGTACTTTTAAAAGCTTTCATTGTTAAATGAGATAAAGGATTAAGTTTCATCATAGGTGGTCCTTAATGCGTTCGATAACTTAAAGTGCTTGGGGTAATGACGTACGTGCCATTACATAATATTACTATCGGATGTAAAACGTTCATATTACTGTCGGAAAGTAAGAATATACGAAGCCCCTACGGGATAGCGATATCAATCAATCAATCAATATTCATTTATTTCGGAACAGGCCCAAATGGCGTTAGTACCTTCTACATACTAATGTTAGTAGGCATTTTTGTAATATATGTGTTTATTATTAACAAAATTCTTTATTATTTTGGTTCAGCATGTAGCTGTAGCCACCGGCGCATCATCGATGAATCCCATCGATCTGCACACTCAGGATGCTATTGGTGCCGCCACGGATGTGTGTCATTACGAAGGGACACCTCTTTCTCAAACTTTCTTAAAACCATCAGTGTGGGCCTCTGCAAACATACTAGAGGCGCTGCACCACCACGGAAGCCCCAACAGCACCCTCAATGCGCTATTATACTGCACACAATACATACACGGACGAATTTACGAGCATTATTTAATAGTAAACAGTAAAGATATTTCTACCATTTTTTTTTCATTAAAATTGTTGTATGCTCCTGGAACTGCAATGCATGTCGCTATTAATTGCAAGCATGATGATTGTAGCTATCAATCTTGGCTACAACAGTAGACGCTGCAGTGGGAATAGTTGTACTTATATCAGTAGAATAATTGATTAATATATAGTTAATTAGATTGCAAGAGACAGCACGCTATGATCTGCGTTACTTGTGACTTCTGTGGTACTTATCATAGTATCCCATATAAATATGATATTCATTGATTAAACGCTAATATCGAAATGGAACTCGAGCACAACAATTCAATTGCAGAAATTGGGATGGGATATGCATAACAAATTTATTACATCTAAATCTGTAATTAGTTTCTATAATTACAGTGATAATGTAAATTCAACATGTTATATTAAATTATAAATAACTTTTGTCTGTACAATATACTCGTATTGATGTACACATGTTTTACAATGTGACAATTGAACGGTAATATAGGTAAGCGTCAATATTTACATAATCATATTGCCTGTTCGAAAGCCAAATTTTTTATCAGTCTATTATTTATACTTCAAATACAAATTACATTAACCGATGTTTAGTTATATTTAAAATGTTATAAGCAGAAAATTTCATTTTTTTTTCGTTGTCGGGTTTATACGTCTATTGAAAATCAATATACTCGTAATATAAACTTCACACTTTTGAGAACTAATTATTAAATTAATACGTTCGTCACATAGCACACGTTTTAAGTGAGCCGCGCGCGACGCGCGCGCGTCGAAACCAATGTATGTTTTTGTAGAAACTACCGTGTAACATTGGATTTAAAGGGATCACCTTCCTTGTGACTTCTGAATTTTACTACTTATAGAGATTAAAAAAATGCATGAAATAAATTTTACAGGGTCGGCAACGCGCAAATGTTATTACAAGCATATTAGATTGAGAAGAGTGATAGGTGCTTATCATCAAGTCAGCCGTTTTGTCAATAAACGATATGATGAACTGTACCCTATTTATTTGAATTGATATTAGTTTTTTTTAATAATGCACAGTTTCTGAAAAACAGCGTATTAAAAACTTGCATATAATATTTATGTATAAAAATACTGCGAAATTCCAATCTGATGATTTAAAAGCTGGACTAAATTCAAACATTGTTCGAAATACCACTTTATATCATACACAAAACATAAAAATTTGCATTTTAGCATCAAAACCAATAACAACTATAAATTCAATAGCAATGTAAGTGTTACGAAAATAAAATACAGTGACGTCACTAGATAATTACGTAGCATAATAGCGGCTCATTCATTGTGTTTGGTATGGTATACCGTTATTGTCAGCACAAATTGCAGAACTGTTTCTGCGGTCTAGGTGTTCCCATAGAATTTTATAATATCAATCACGCTAGGCTTTTATTGTTTCCGCAATATAGACGATTGGATCCAGCCGCAGACTGACTGACCCTCTCTCTCATGGCACTTAAATGTAAGTAATATTAGTTGCGTAGAGAAAATGTGTTTGTGGTAATGATTGTGGGCAGCAGACCTATATATGCATTAAAGCACTATTTAAATAAAATTAGCACTAATGTTCGTTCTCAAATTTAAATTAGTGGTTTAGATTCCAAGGAAAACCAACTTAATAAACACTGCAGACGTTTCAAATTTTACTAACTTGTAAGTACCTATACTCAATTCGACAATGAGGCACCGCAAAACCCAGACAATTTGGTGAATAAATATGTTGATTAACGCACAGTGATGGCACATCAGTTAAAGTCATTAAACCAAGAAATTATGTTTAATAATTTGCAAGCGGTTTTTTTTTAATGAGTACAATGTGAAACAAATAGGTATTACAGCTATGTGAATCTTACTGCTGGAATTCATGTTTATTTACAATTATTTTATTTCTTGTGGAGATTTACTTATAAGATGCGTCAGTGCAAAGTTAACCTTAATTGAAGTGAAGGATTTCAATAAGTGGTCCTACGGTCTCCGCCCTAAGTCAAAGCACAGCTAAGTCTCCCACTGTGGTCGCGTCTATTTCCTGTACACGTTTAAATAGAAAATCTATGAACTTATAGTAATGTACATTTTTTTAACTATAGCACGCCAGTAATTTTTGGAAGTCCCGGTATACCGGTTGAGTTTTCGAAAATCCTTGCTTAGCAAATACTTACGTTAGTAATGGAACCTAACCTGTAATGAACGTGATGAGCTCGGTGGCGCAGTGGTGAAACGTGCTGTTACGCTACTCTGACACCAACACTCGTGGTGGTTCGATTCCCACACAGTACAAACATTTGTGTGCATGAACATGTCTGTTTGTCTTGGTCTGGGTATTTTCTATGTATATTAAGTACCTATGTATTTAAAAAAATGTTTACATATGTTTATCTGTTGTCTAGTATCCATAACACAAGCTTCGCTTACTTTGGTGCTAGGTGGCGCTGTGTAATTTGTCCGACAAAAAAAAATGTATTTCAATTATTATTTCATTTACTTATTACATATCCAGCGGTTTGAGATGTGCGATCATATCTCATCCTCAATCAATTCATTATTTTTTATATTATGCTAATAATTACGTAAAATATTGTACGAAACGTAACAAATATTCTATGTGTAGAAATATTTGGAGATATAGACATATTTTTTTAATACTGCCCGTAAGTTACATGCTTTTGTGTTGCCCATGATTGCAACTCTAATCTACTTCCTTGAATTGCGGTTATGAGTAATATGAAAATTTAGTAATAAGCATGGGAAAAGGTTGGTGAGTCAGGGTCAGAAATATTTTTTATTACATTTTTAAAACAATAACTTGTGGCCCTGTTGCCTTTTATAGAGGACTATGACTAGGACTAGGACTTTTTTATATTTATTTACTGTGGGACATATAGGTACTATATGGACATGAAACTAAAGTTAACATGATGTATTTCTATAACAAGGGACTAGAGTCACGTTAAGTAACGATGACATGCTTTCGTCGATGGATGGGTTTCTTTATGGTTTCTTTATTATAAGCTCCCCCAAGTTCGGAAAGCATGTTAAGCTGTCACGTTGGTCGCGGCTATTATCATTAATATTCAAGGAGTATATACTGTTCTAACTTGACCTTAACTAGCCACTAATGGAATAAAAACATAATTCGAAACGAGACTTTATATCAAACGAAATATTCCGTAAAAAATTTTACACGTATGCGGAAAAGTTACAGGCATCGGTATATTAATTATCTAGCTTGTATCTTTTTTATGCTAATTAGCAACCTTTAGGAAGAGAACAAGAATAAGCAGATGCATGTAGAGCTGACGGGGGCAATTAAGGCAAGTTGGACCCGCATATCCCTTAGTTATAGCCATACCGGTATTAATAGGGGCATGTGGTACTTCGACCATTCCTAGAACTATCGTCACGTGCGAAACATCTTGAATTTGCAAAAAATAACCGTTGTATGGCCGTCTATGTAATATAAATGATAGTGTTTTCTCTTTCACACTCCATTTACAAGAACAGGACGGGCAAACTATTTATCTTAAGTCTAACATAAGTGCTCGGATCGGATGTTGACTCTTCCAGTCAATTTTCATGGGAATTGTGTTTTGTCTATGTGCTAATAGATATTTTAACATGACAGTAGTGAGGGGCTTCATCGGAATTAAATGCTTTCTTACTGTTATTATATTTTATTTAAGTGTATAGAAAAACAATGTTACTCGTATATATATATATATATATATTGGCCATTTCATGTAACCCAGTGCTCACTTTTTCAATGATTAATTGTTTCGTGTATTATTAACACAAGAATGAGGAAAATAGTTCTTATTTCGAAATATTTTTTATAAATGTTGTAAATATTTGATAAAAGAATATATTTAACTTGATTTTACTCAATTTTACTAAAGTATCGAAAGGCTGTTTAATATAATTGTTTAATACTTACTAGTATACTGTTTACGTAAGAACAAAATCCAAAAATTTTTATTTCGTGTCAAGAGCTTTTAAAACAAATCTTTTCATTATTATTTATTACTTCTTAATACATGGTAATCACAAATATGGATATTAAAATTGGCATTTAAGTTTCAAAAACAAATAATTTAATCAAAAATGTGTAAATATGTGATGTACATTATATACAGTGAGTGTACGTGTAAAGTGAAGCTGCCCAACGTTTAAACACAAATATCGACGAGACGATGTTTTTCCGAGAAAAGATTTTCTGCTTATTCTCAACTTAATCGCTTTTTTGTGATCACACTTTAAAATGGCAACGACTATAAAAGGTAGCTGAATCACAATGGAATGGAATAAACACAATAGGCCACATCGTAATGTATTGCTCTTTTTCGGTTATTTATAAAGATGCAGATTTACTGTTCTTTAATGGCAACACATGATAACGATTTCTTTGCCCGTAGGTATTGTACGTGTTCAAAGTTTAACTGTTTTTATTTCGTTGTACAACAATAGGTGCTCCACAATATATTTTACCAGCTTGTGTTTTAATTACTTAAAACTGGTAATCCATCTGAAGAACTAGTATATTAACGTGAAATTTCATTAAAATTGGAAATGATGAATTTTAATGAAAAGTTAAAAACAATGTAAGTACTTATTTAAATACAAATTATTCATCGTTCACATAGTATTACAAAGTTATATCTGTAATTAGTCTTCTTAAAAGCTGATGGCTTAATATAGGTTAGTATTTATTACTACAATTGTCTTCACGCCAGGTACAATGCGGAGTAGGCAGAGGGTTCTCTCTACCTACCGCAATGTACCTGTAATGTAGCTTCTTTAATATTCATAGCTCATAGCGTATACTACAATTATCATTGTTAATGTTAGCTTTTCATATCTGTCATATTCATAGCATATGGAATTTCTGGACATATTGTGCTGTAGAATGCAGAGCTTGGTATGAAAAGAAATATCATCTTGGTATAAAATAATGGAGCCCGACGTTCGTCGGAATGGTCCATACTTTGAGACTTGCTTTTCAATATCCATAACTTCATACCAAATCCCTTGCAGGGTAGGCAGAGAGAACCGAGCGCCACATGACCTTACGAACCTCACTCGCTTCTTTAACATTCATAGACTTTCTCATGCACGCTCGCCGGTTTCTAGGGCTCCTGACTTCACCTGGACAGAGTTGCCTTAGTGGCAAGCAGGTCCTAATGCGATTGGCAACATCGTATATAATACGTGGTAGTCATGTTAATTGATTCACGTGAGAGAAAACTGCATTAAAATTCTAACATGGATTTTTAATTCGTAATTGATTTTAATTAAATGTCAGGTTGGATATTATTTATTTATTAATATTTTGAAAAGAAAGTTTAAATTCACAAACAATCGACACCTACATAATCCATCTATGTGTCGCGCACTGAGGGTGTTCTCGAAAATAAAATATGTTATTTAACGACTCATTTATCACCAATGCGTAGTTCATGAGTTCGATTTCTACACAAGACAGACGTTGCAAAAATTTGATTGTTTATCTTATAGTTTTGGGTGTTACCATGAGTACCTATGTGTATATAAAACAATACTATTAAGTACGTTTACTTCATCAGTTAACTAGTGTTAACAGTACAAATTCGCTTAATTTGAGACTAAAAATTATTATAAAACTATAATAAAGTTTCCAAATAAACCTACGAATTTTCACATAATTAACACAAATTATATAATACAATTCCAATATTAATCATAAGGTTTCATCATGTTGTAATTACTGAAACCTGAAAAGTAATAAATGCGATATTTTAACTACACGACATTTGTCTAGTTGTCCCAATCATACCATGCAAAAATATTAAATTTTGTGCGCACCTCAAACAGTTGTAAAGCGAGCAATCACCTCTTAGCAACCTTGTGTAAGGTACATAATTATACTAATTTAATGTGCTCGCGGAACTAGCGTGCAGAAATTGAATGTTATATTAACATCTACAACAACATTATATTTTATTAGACCAATAGTCATCAGCATAATTTATGCTATTTATCTGAGAGCAAAATTTGTCATCATGCTCAGTGGCCGATGTATTCATGAACTATAAAAAATGTCACCAAAGAAATACATTCTTGAGAAACAGAAAGAGCGCAAAAATATAGGTTTATAATATCAAATGCCTATTTGGTGATTGTTAGTAGATTGTGCAACAAACAACAGTTACTCTGTTGCCTATGTCATTCTGTGGACGAGCAATAAGCACCTTCAGTAGCTACCAGGCGTTCGTGAAAGTCAAATTTTCAGGCAATTTGATCTAAACTACTTACTACCGAGTAGTGCATGTGAATTAGTGCCGACACCCACTCACTAGCGTTAGTAGTACTCGTAGAGAAGCGAAATACGTGTCGCAGAGACGACCGGGGCAGCCAGGGCAGCAACGGTGACGGGTGATATTTCAGATAGCAAACACTCGCAGAGACGACCACAGCATCCGAGGCAGAGATGACTGGAACTGCCATGGCAGCGGCGGCATGCATCTACTAAAGGCAGTGAGTGGGTGCCTGCCCGCACTAGTTCGCATGAACTAATCGGTAGCAGCACTCAAAGTAGTTTAGATCAAATTGCCTATAGGCACATTCATTGCGTTCGTAAATAAAATGTTTAAATTTAGGCAATTAACATATATTTAAATTGGGAATGTGCATGTGATTCTAATAAGAGTGTAATATTTTTTAATAAATAAATAATAAACGGATATGACATAAAAGTCCACGACAAGAAATGTCAATATGAACTTGTATGTCGGTTTCTTAAGAGTGTCTCTTAGAGGTCGAAGGTTATTTCATATGATATATTAGATGAATATACATAATACTGTAAAATTGTAGCAGAACACAATACTCCTACAACATTATCTCTCCATTTGTTTTATTTATTTTTGAAACAATAAAATTTATGCATTCATTTTTTAAATTAACTATCTATAGTAAATGTTCCATATTTTAATACGTAGTGCGCACTAATACATATGTCGCATTATTTGACATAACATTAAAAAGAAATTATCTGTAATACGATGATAACAAGAAAGTTAAACTTTAAAGTATTCTTTACCGTGAATATGGTCACCATTTCATCCAATATCAAAAACCAACCTCACTCGCATGTAGTGCTTTTTTTTTGAGCAGTCAGAACCCGTTATATACGTTTTCCCATACATTTCGCGGTCGTATATGACCACCCGGGTTTCGAAGGGTTAATAACGAACTAGTCTATGGAAAAGGTAAGCCAAAACTATTAAACAGCCCGACATGTAAAGTATTTCTACCTTAAAGAAGACCACAGTGATCTTATTTTTTTCTTTTACGAGCTAGCAACCCGTAACGAACCGACAATATAGTAACAACAATATGGTTTTATATTTAGAATACGGAACTCTAAAAATATTTGTACAATATACACTACTACATTTTTGTACCATCAACAACAGGCAATATATCTTACAACTACTACCTCCGATATACTATAGAAGCAAGCCTTAGTAGTTTTTAACATATATAAAAGATATATAAATATTTAGTTATAAAAATCCATATACGAGTAGAATGTTTGTAATAACGAATATTTTTAAAGATAGCTTATCATGATAAAGTAATTAGTGATTGTTAATGTTCAGATTTTATTTTACATGTCTTAAGTTAAATTTATACGCTTTATATTAAGAGGAATGAAACTGATTGGGTTGTTATTCAACGATTGTAACGGTTTTTGTTAATGACCGCCGAAGGTCAACGGCTATATAATTTACTGTTCCCATCGCTGCTGCGTGTGAGTGACGTCACAATACATGTATTCGCGATTTGTAAGATACATGACTAATACATTTGACAATTAATAATTTAATACTAGTAGTATTTAAATTTAGACTAACGTTGCATGCCCAAACGTTGCATGCCCAACGTTGCATGCCAAA
Source organism: Pyralis farinalis (assembly GCA_947507595.1). Lineage (NCBI taxonomy): Eukaryota > Metazoa > Arthropoda > Insecta > Lepidoptera > Pyralidae > Pyralis > Pyralis farinalis. Next base: position 26,374,689 of record OX382264.1, on the reverse strand, counting down.
TTTCCCATGACGCGCAGTCGTTGATGTCTTTTATATCAAAAATTACTGAAATCACAGCGTAGCATATTAAATTACAAAGACAGTATAACCATTGTAATAAAGTATGTCATGACTATAACTAAGGCGATTCTCTTATCATCTGATTGTTTTACATAGTATTTATTAATTATAAGAAGCGAAGCAAACTCTCTTCGTCTTTTAATTTATGACGGCTAACCCGCTGAAGATTTTTTTAATGAATTTTAGTATCAACCTTAGTTTTATCTGTAAAAAAAATAATTATCTACGCGACTAATTTAAAAGTCAATTCGTTACCATAACTTTTTTGTTTTTCATAAATAAATTATCGTATACTTCTGTAAATATTTAATTTATCTCTTTAATTATAGATTGAGTTGGTACCTCCTCTTGAAACTAAGTAACATGAAAAGGTTTTGATGTGAATATTTTACACTTTTCTTTCTTCTTTCAGTCGCAAGAGTAGTACCATTTATATTTTTGTGTTTTTATCTGATCACGATTAAACCACTTGACATATCAAATTAGAGTTTGGTACAAGGATGATCTGGGATTTGAAATGGATATAGAGATACATAGGTATCCCACGCGAACAAAACTGCAAGCAGAAGCATAAAGTTATACCTGTCATAAGTTATTCTATATAATTTAAAATATAAACACAATAGTGTTGCCTTTGTAGGTTACCTTCGAATCCCCCTATATTTAATACACATTGTCATGGGTACCCGACCTTCAATGTGCGCCCTTTAGCTCACAGGTGAAAAAACACCTGTAATTGCTTCATAAATTTATTCCTATTTTTGTGCCCTTTAAAGTATTAAAAAGTCGATAACCACGGATCATTTTTATAACGGTGCTGACATTTGCTAATGTATCGGTACAATTAGCTAACCTAGGTCAACTATGACGTAATAAAGTGCCTATTTATACCTAATTATGATTGATAATTAAAATTTTAATAAACTCTACATAATTTTTCGTCGCAAATCAGTGATTATAAAACATGAATGATTAAACCAGTCACAACAAATTATATGCAAATATACATACAAACGGCGTCGATGTTAATTATATTGAAATGACAGTCGAGATTGCGGTGAGTAACCTAAATACAAAGCGAGTGGCGATGCCCGGCCGGAAACCGCGCCATTGTGCTGCAACCATTGACACCTCGGTGCCTACATCATCCGGTCAATTCCTGACTATACTAGCAATAGTCTCATCAACGGGGATATCTGTCGTCACAACTACGAAAAATGAGACTATGCAACAATTTAATATCAATTGTGTTTTTGTTATTAAGTATTAACCGATAAATATGTCATTGTTGGTATATTAATTCTACATGACAGTGTAGCTAATTATCGTAATCGTAGAATTAAATTTCCCTTCGAACAAAGAGTACACAAGTTCGGTGTAAATATTAATAATAACACACTAATAACAAATTGTTGTTGTTCACATTCACGTTAAAAATCATATAATTCGACAGTCATAAAATCATTACATTCCGTCATGCAAAGCAAATTTATTTTGCATCATAACCAAATTATATTCTCTCTACACATTCTTCTGATTAAGCCATAAAATCTTATAAATCTTTTGCAAATAATAATTTAGACGAAGTTAACGTATACATACATTGCCACTAATAGCTTTTATGGGCTACCCAATAAAACTCTTGCTAGGATAGCAATTTTAGGTTAATTTACTATTACCAGTTTGCAATGACTTACATTAAATAACATTTGTTGTTACGATTATATATTCCCTAATTGATCAGTACATTTTATAGTCATATTAATTCACAAATTGCTCAAAATGTAGAAAAAATCTCTGCAATGTTTATTATTAATGCGGCTAGGTGGTAAATGTGCTTAGAAACTGTATGATGAGTGATGGATAACTGATGACCCAATCAATAGAATTTAACCTCTTCCCCAACCCTTCCCTGAAGAACCGCTATAATACTGTACAGCTTAAAAATATGCCAATACCTACAATTATTTTCAATGCATTCAAAGATGCCTTTGCCGATAGCAACAAACATAAAGAAAAAGACATGAAACATCTAACAAGCTGCTTCAACAATAACAAAAAATGAAGTGCCTAGTTAAGATCAATACATAAAGACAATTTTTAGCATGTGGATGAGAGTAAACATTTCGTGGTAACACGCAAAAACACGACAGTTATATCTGTGATTCACGCCCAGTAACTGCCAGCCAAGACCGTTAAAGTACGAGTATTTATGTTTAAATCAACTAATAATATTATGACACGATTAATGGAGAATATTCACGTTCATTATTATATTAGTACTCGTAGTAATACAAATATACCAAAACCCACGATATCCTATTAATGGATCATCTATTAAGGATAAACCTTTCACTATATGTCACTTTCTTTTTAATCGTATCACAATATATGAACTTAGGTGGAGGTTAAGGAAACTATAATACAAATATAATCATAAGTTAAGAACGGTGCACTAGTAGTACCATGTAATTAAAAGAAGACAAATCCTTGTTAATTTATAGACTTTTTAAATAAATACACACAGGTATCTGAATATTTATCATGAAGCAACCACACTACATTGACAATACCTAGTTGTTACAGATTAGAATCACGCAAGTCACAGAAATATTCTCAGGTAGAGGATTGTTGCAGGGCATAGCCGAGAACAGGATTCTGCCCAAGTGCAAGCCGATAGACCTTTTTTTGTCGGCAAATGGCCGTTATGGGACAAAAAAAGAATAAAAACTTAAAGTTTTAGAATTAGCGAAACTCGTGCAAGATAGGAAAATCATCATTGAGGCATAACTGCATGGAAATATATACCTATATGGTATTTACTTTTCGGCATCTCTTTAGCAAAGATATTGTATAGGTACATTAAATGAAGTTATATGAGTAACAGAATAGTAATAGAAAAATACTCTCAAATGTTTGAGAAAATGTATTAAGGGATCGGTTCGAATTATTTATATACAGGTTAACGATTAAAGGTAATGTAAACTCACCTATGCATTCCTTATCGTTCTTTGAAAGGCGTGGTACAGGACCATCGTCGAGTGGAGATCCGGGGCAGAGCGGGTCGGATTTACTGGACAGTAACTCCTGTCCTTCCTGCAACCCTAGTTGCTGCTCATGCAGCCGTTTCTTAATCAGGAAGATTTTCGGCATCTTCGGGCGTTATAGAACACTGCACTCAATCCTTCTGTTCGTGTGTATCACTGTCTTTCAAATTTCACAGGTCAGCATCGTTTCACACTTCACGGTGAGTTTCCTCGCGTCGTTGATGTTTATTTGTTACGTAGTAGCTAGCGGCACATGCGGTACCGTTGGCCGCTGCGAAAGGACTGAGACTGACTAGTGTGCGGTGCTGGCGACACCGTTGCCCCAACAGGTCCGCCCCCGCCCCCGCTGGCGCCGCCCGTCCCGTGCGCCCGCGCACCGGCCACCGGCACCTCCGACCAACACAAGTACACATTCCAGTATTTCCAGTAAAAGTGCCGATTTGTGTATGGACGCCGCCGACCCGTCATTATTCTAACAATGCTTTTCTCTGTTCTTTTTACCCTTCCTTGAATAACAATTATTCCTATATCGTTTGGTTGGCTGTTGCTATAGGGGCCAGTAATTATTTTGCCAGTTACCAAAAACTCCACTAAACTTGTCCTTCAAGTCGCGAGCATTATCCTTGAATGTGAATTTCTCAGAATGGTTTTCAAAATCTGGGTCAGTCGAATCATCAAATGAATCACGCCAAAACTGGAAGGTTTGTAATGTTTTTACAACCAATACTTATTCGGGTATCAATTAATAACCCATATTTGAGAAATTACGATAACAATTTTAGTTATCCTATGGAAATAATACTTACTGACTTACTTACTAATTAATACTGGTTTTTTAAAGTTTTTACTTTGTTTAATAATATTGTGCTGAAGTGTGAATCTAACTACCTTCATAATTCATATGATAATCAAGTTTGGACTTCACCCGCCAAAGTAAATTTTTCGTAAAATCTTTTCGTGTTTTTATAATTTCAGTTTTTGTTGGTAACTGAGAGATAAATCGATTATTAATATTACATAACGTTTAATTTCGATTTCGATCGACTTAATGCAGAAAAAAAATATATTTATAATAAATACATTTATAATAAAATTTATTAGAATCAATCCTAACTCATTTTATGGATGTAAATAGATATAGGTCCTTCAATTTGATCAATTGAATATTTAATTGTACAGTTATATATGATATTTGATGCCCGGTCGATATTTTACCTGTAATTTAATTACTTGTACCTGTGTAACTGCGTCAATTTTTTTATACAACGTCTGGAGACATACTACCTGATAAAAATCAGTTACCGTAGCCTATGAACACATGCCGTACGTTAAGTAGGTATCACTCGCGCAATGCCATATCTGCTGCTAACATAACAACTTCTTAGCAGCTCACTGGTGACCTCACTCACACACAGGAATACAACAACCTTTGATTATTTAAAATAATCAAAGACAACAACCCTCCAGACCTTCTGTGAGGTGGAGGTACTAATTCCATAGACAGACTACTTTGATGCGCCCTACCCAAGGCCCTACCTCTCTTAAAATAACATATATTTAATCTTCCTTCTTTTTTTTTGAATTTTTTTAATACAACGTTACGACGCCGACGGGAGGCATACAAGCACACGGCTTACAAGATATAAAGTGGTTACGGTAGCCTATAATCGCTTACAATAACGCTCGCACGTAGCCCTGCTGCTGGCACAACAACCAGCAACTCCTTAAAAGCTTACTAGTATCTAACTTACTCATTCGCAGGAACACAACAACCCTCCAGAGAGTTGTTATTTGGATACGGTTTGCTGTGACGTGGAGGTACTCCTCGGTCGGGCTACTTTGTTGCGCCCTATCTCTCTTAAAACACCCAGATTAATACAAACACATAAATAAAGACATACTTAAGCACATAAATAATTTTATGCTTGAATATATCCCGTGTAGGAATCGAACCTTTGGTGTAACCTTTGGTGTAAACTAGCGAACCCTCCTGATGTAAAGCGGGTACCGTAGCCTATTATCGCTTGCGGTATATTAATTATCACTCGCGCGATGCCTCCTCTGCTATTTACACAGCAACTCCTTGGGAGCTCTCTGGTGACCTCACTCACACGCAGGATCACAACAACCAACCAAAAGGGAGTTGTTATTTGGCTGCGATTTTCTGTGAGATGGAGGTACTTCCCCAGGCGGGCTGCATTGATGCTCCACTCCTCTCTTAAAACATCCAGACCAAGACTAACAGACATGTTCATGCACACAAATGGTTGCCTTGTGTGGGAATCGAACCCACGAGCGTTGGTGTCAAAGTCGCGTTATTCATGACTGAGCCACCGAGCTCGTCAAAAAAGTACTAAAATACTTTATTTATAAATTAAGTTTTTTTAAAAACATTTACAATTTTCTATTATAATTTAGCTTTTTATCAGATTATAGATTTGGTGATTTTATTTATTTGTATTACACAGTATAAAATTACTTATTTTAATAGTTAATTATACAGGTGTATAAAACAATTACGTAATTTTAACATAATGTTTCAGAGTAATATTTACAGATAAAATTTCGCAAATAAAAGGCCATTTTGTCAGAATGAAAATGAAAGCTTCATTGGTAATCACGTCTATGGTCTTCTTATAGAAATATATTCCCAATAATATGAGATGAATATAATATGAGAAAAATACTTATTAGGAGTTAATACAGGTAAAGAAATATATTCTTATATATTTCTTTTCCTGTATTAACCCCTATAAGCGGTCCAGCTTATATGGATTCCAAACAGCTGGATAAAATTTTCAGATTAGCCCAGCAAGTGAGTCTGTCAACTTTGCCAGCTAGTGAACCTGTGCGAAGTCAGAGCGGGTTGCTTTTTAGTTATGTACAGATTCTACATCAGATTGAAAAATCTCTCTTTTTTGAGAGCTTCATTTATCAGGGTCATACAGGGGAGTTTGGTTTTGCACATAAAGTTGTTGGGTGAGCTGACTTCATCACAAATTATTGTCTAAAGAAACTTTTTCTATTGTTAAAATTCATTGTGTTGAACATGGACCTCACACTGTTCAGATTTAGTTGGCGGTAGGCTTTCATTGAAGGTAAGTAAATTTAAAAATGCAAGCCCGGAAAACGTAATCAGCTAAAACGTCAAACAGAGACGTTACTTTGTAATAAACTTTACGACTTGCATTGTCTGCCAGCCCCAAGTTTTGACGTTGCAATTATTGTTTTTTTTGTAGACCATTACAGATGAACCAGCTACAGCGGTGTCTTTGTTGCCACTAAACCGGTCTGTGTCTATCGCATGCCCAACGCGACACATTTTACTTCACTTAATTTTAAGTAAATTGTAGTTTATTGCGCTGTAAGCTTTATTGGTATAGGATGGCCGTCTAGGCGCCTGTCACTGTTATGCATGTATTATTACTGACGAGCTCGGTGGCTCAGTCGTGAATGACGCGACTTTGACACCAACGCTCGTGGGTTCGATTCCCACACAAGCCAAACATTTGTGTGCATGAACATGTCTGTTTGTCTTGGCCTGGGTATTTTCTATGTATAATAAGTATCTATTTATAAAAACAAATGTATTTACGTATGTTTATCAGTTGTCTAGTACCCATAACACAAGCTTCGCTTACTTTGGGGCTGCATGGCGCTGTCTATTATGTCCGACAATATTTATTTATTTATAATATTTATTTATTTATTATTCATTTTTTATCTAATAGTTAGCAATAGTGTATTAATAGTCTTTTAAATTGAAGGTAATAAACTATCCTCTTCTTTTAATTCGGCTGTCAAACAGGCACATGCGTCATTTAGTTCTCTTTTTGATTTTTTTACACTACGTCGGGAGGCCTACAAGCATACGGCCCACCAGATGTAAAGTGGTACCGTAGCCTATCAACGCTTGCGATTTATTAAGTATCACTCGCGCGATTCCTCCTCTGCAGCTTACACAGCAACTCCTTGGGAGTTTACTGGTGACCTCACTCATACACCGGAACACAACAACCCTCTAGGGAATTGTTATTTAGCTACGGTTTTCTGTGAGGTGGAGGTACTTCCCCAGACGGGCTACTTTGATATACCTTGATTTCGGATATCACTTACACGGTGACGTAGACTTACCTACAAGTTTTATTAAACATGACCAAACTGACTGTGTTTTATCGTGTGTGCATAAAAAGAGTAATTAATGTTAAAGAAGCGAGTGATGTTTGTAAGGATCGAGTCATGTGGCGAACGGGCCTCTCTGCCTACCCCGCAAGGGATTTGGCGTGAAGTTACAGATAGATAGATAGATTTGGTGGACACGATAACATTAGCTCGAGTGTACGTTCTGCCGAAATTATATGCGATAAAAAATCGATAATTCACTGCAGCGTTACTGATGTAAACCTATAGTGACTTTTACATTATAGGGATATTCAAAGTATCGCAGGTTGCCACCCTTAATAAATAATACTATCATTTTTAATGCAGTAAATAGTTAGGAGCTTTTTAACCTTTTTAAACATCACATTAGTTTATTACTTAAATATCGTTTTGTCATACCTCTCTTCCATCATAACTTCTTGTGCCACCATATCTTATACCATATGACATGTGGTACGTTAGGTCGACTTCTGTTCTGTGAATATCGCAGCCAGATCTATATAAACGTAGTGAAGTTTAAATATTTTTTCATTACATTTTTTTACCGATATGAACTTTCATAGCTTGAGCATTGACTGAGAATTCCAAATTGTTAGGATAATTTGATGCCACCAGATGTTCTGAAGCAGCAAGACTAGAATGTACAGACGAATGAACTACTGCTTGTGGATTTGGTAGCTTTGTAGATCGTACATATTTTAAAAAACTCACATCTGAACTTATCATTTATGTCCTTACTATCCTAAGGTTATTATTTACATTTATGGATGCAATCGCAGTTTATAAAACAAAATGTATTTTATTACCTAGTTATAATATAAGTCTATCCCAAATAATTTGTGGCGATATGTAAGTTCAGCTGTGTACCAGAGGTATTTGGTACGAACAAGAAATATTTCAAGAAGTAACTAATGGATTACGCTAAAAAATTTCAAGTAGTTGTTATTTCTGCTTCAAAATGACATGTAGTAATTCGGCCTACGCTCGTCGAACACAGTAATGACATCACGACACGCTTCGAATCGCAATACTGCGTATATTATAAGCTAAAAAACATGACGCCAAAGGCTAAAGGCGATGAAGCTACAATGAAGGTAAGAGAATATAGTTTATAGACCACTTGAGGTTTATTATTATGAACTTTATTTATGCACACAGATAGGTACCTACTCATAATAATAATATCACAGTACAAATCATTTGAATCAATTAAAATAATAATCGTTTTATTAAAATCGTAAAAGTAAAAAATAGCTGAACATTATTGTATTTCATTTCATGTATAAGTAAACGATTAAAGTATTTTTTAATGTATATTTCAAAAATTCGCTTCAATCGTTTTCTTGCAAATATATAGTTTATATAGCCTTATGATTAATTTTACATTAAAGCGAAACATCGATAGCGAAGCTTACGGTAGGTTTTTTTAAATAGCAGTTGAGTATACTACAATACTTTCTTTTTACCTATTTGCTACGGAATTCTAAAAGTGTAAAGCGGCAAAATTATTTGATCTGCTATCATTGAATAAGTATTTCTAAAGCAATATCTATGTGGAGAAATAACTTCCTTGTTCAAGTGTTAAACATCTCCTGCTATTGATACAGCGGAAGTATTAACACAATATGTATTAACACTCCATCCGATCTAACTTGCCTTAACATTTTAGAAGAAAATAAGCAAACAACCAAGCTATGAATTCATTTAAAATATTTCAAATAGCAGCAGCGGGATTTTGAATACCACTATACGTAAACAGTTAATCCAAGTTCCCAGAAAGCGGTCTTAAGGTTTTTGTGGCCATTTCCAGAGCAGTAAACATCTTAAAAGGAGACGATACAGGAGAAAATAAGAAAAAGTTCAAAATTAAGTAATACGTTAATAACAGTACGGATTCTACTTAGTGAGTTGGTATGTGAGCAGAAGAGGTGTAACGCGCGAGCGATACCTTCCTGTATTGTAAGCATTAATAGGCTACGGTAACAGATTTATATCAGGTGGATCGTATGCTTGTATGCCTCCCGATATTGTATAAAATAAATCGACAGCCATTTTCTGATTGTCAGAGTAAGAAGGTACTAAATAACATGTTAGTTAATCTACTAAAAACGTGTTTGTAATAATAAAAAATACGCAAGGCTCCACTAACGATTTTATACATACCGCCGGCAATGTTCATGGTCAAATAAGGTATTCATTTTTGAGATCATAAATCATTTTTTATTAAAAAATGCAACTAACGAGTCCATAAAGTGCTAAGATGATGTTTGACACAAACAAACTAAAACTGTAACGTGCTTCCGAAATGGTGATGTTTACTTTTTTAACGTGAATAAAAAATGGAAGGGATTTCTGTATCGCCAAGGCTGTGAGTTTTTTTATGGCAAACCAATCGTTAAGTATAATGTTATATAAAATTGGGTTTTATAGGAACCATTAATTTAAGAGCTGATCTGATTGTAAATGGCTTATTGAAATTTCAAGTTAATGTGCCGAATATATTATAACTTATACATTTAATAACAGTAATAAAGGGCCTAAATAATCGTGTCATTTTTGCTTCAACGTTTAAAAAGTTTCAATTATATTTTGGTACAGTGAGTTCACGCGTACTTACTTGGTGCTAAAAAAGGGGTTACTCCAGGTATTAAACAAACCTTTGATAATTTTGTATTTCGCACTAAATATTGTAGGTAATGTATTTACGTAGGCCTAATAGCTTGATTATTTTATTGTTCGAATGTATTAGTGAACCTCCTATTTACTTTTTTAAGTTGCATAAAGATAAGATTCATATTTGATATACCTACTTAATCAAAATTTCTTAGAAACCGTAAACTTCGAAAAAACCTATTGAATTCCATGGCTCATATAGTACCTTTATCATGACAATAAATTTATTTCAGGTTTCAGTTCATTATATTACCTAAATAGAGAGAAGGTTTGAGAATGTGTGTCTATGACTTCTTATTATTTTCAGTGCCTGAGGACTTTTACGACAACAGCGGGTTTAGCATTTGCTGCCGATGATGTTTCTCACCCGTTTCTGAAAGAATAAGAAAGTGTTAAGATACTATAGTTTTTGAGAAAATGTTGGTTGATTGCTGAACGGTCAAAAATTGTCACGTATGGTATATGCCTATATCCCTATATCCCCATAATTATAACATAATCTTAACAATATTCCAAAATTTAATTTATAGTCTTCGAAAAGTTAACAGTATACCTACATAATCTACGTCGACCAACTAAATAGTACAGTTATAAACGCGCTAAAGATAAATTTATAAACTTGCTTACATAATTAGAATTCAAATGTGAACAGACACATAACACTCATATATGATGGTGGGATTGTCTATATAAAAATACGTTAAGAATGGCTTTGGAAGGCACACACCTGAGTTCATGAAATTTAAATCTACCATTACATTAAGTTATTCAATGTGGTATAAAGTACGAGTATATTTGGCTGCTTAATTCTGACAGGAATAATTTAAAATGTTGGTTTATATATGCACATTGAATACATTGTGCCTAGCTGTTTTATACCTTACCATGTCTAGCTCGGTGGCTTCGCGAGTAGCTAAAGTCGCGAGTGACTTTGTTGTGTTGGGACTTATCTATCTTGAATAGGTACATCTGGATTCGTAGGACCCATTAAGCTACTGGTCCGTGACCAAAATCCCATTAGTAGGATGAGTATTTTTTATACAAGCATTCACCTGATATAAAGTGGTTACTGAGACTATGAACAATTACAATACAAAGATGTATATTACTTGCATACTTTGTATATAGACACTTGCAATATAGGGTAATGTAGCTGTGTTCATCGCAATTTTATAGCCTTCCGCTATTCCGTCCCATCTAGATTTACGCCCTCTTAATACTTTCCTTCTGCCATACTAATTGCAGTCTCAGTACCAGATATTATTTATTGTGTCAAAAATTTTAGAATATGCGTTGCTAGCAGGTACAAGAGAGGTGTTCTGACCTCCAAGTCTAATATACACTCATCATTTACTCATGCATATAAAAAAATGTAAGCATTTCTGGGCCGATGTTGCCAATGATTTCATTAAATTGGTCCATGAGCTACAAAATACATTTAAAAACACAAGCATCTGAATTTTGATTCGCATAGATATCTATACCACCTATATGGCTAAATTCCTGCTGATTTTGATATTCCAATTCGTCGTCTGATTTCTCGCTTTCATCGTCCGGAATGGCTGATGATAAACCTTTTGTGTGTTAATTAGTACCTACACAGTTTTGTAGTTATTCAATGCGTTCGTATTTTGAATAGTTTTATAGCTATACAATACTAGCATAGTCTTGATTTTGGTCATGAGAATTTGGTGATGACATCTTTCGTTCATTAATTTTGATGATATCAGGGAATAAAGAATACTCTATACACACATACTTAAGCTCAAAACCTGTACTTGCTCTCGCGGAATCTGGTTAATAGGGCTTCCAAGCATAGCTCAATAAATAAGTATTTTATTAAATCGTTTAGGCGCTCTTAATTTAGACTAGTTACCTCGTCAATTTCAAGTTTCCTATCCATTACTCAAAATTCGGCTAAAAGTAAGTAAAAATATATCTTCTACAGAAAAAAAAGCTCATCTTTTTCAAAGAAAAGACATACTAACTTAAACCAATTCCAACGTAAGTAATCTAAGTTATAATATAACCTATCGTACAATAAAGATATTGTCAACAAATAAACGAATCATTGTTGTTGTATGTGCGTTACACATTGAAAAGTGAAGCGTTATCGAAGTATACCGCAAGCGGTGAATACGAGAGTTCGCCCACGATTCATCGATTACGCAACGCTACAGTGCCGTCACTGAAGCGCCAACCACTTACTTCAAGTTCATAGCAATGCTAACCTTCTTCAAGGTGCACTCACTGTCTACTATTCATACAAATGTCTGCTCTGTGAATGTTACGGGTAATTCGTAATTGGTCAAAGAAATACCAATAAAATAAGCCTCTTTTTTGTACAACGTCGGGGTCATACAACTATATGGCCCACCTAAGCTTCAGTGGTTATTATATACGCTTGTAATACATTGAGTAACACTCGCGCGATCCCACGTCTGCTGTGGATACAGCTACTCCTTAGGAGCTTACTGGTGACCTCATACAAGCAGGAATACAACAACTGGAGGGTTATTTTCGGTTTTCTGTTATGTGGAGGTACTTCCCCAGACGGGCTGCTTTGATGCACCCTATCTCTTTTAAAAACATCAAGGTCAAGTCAAAGAGTCATGTTCATGCACACAAATGTTTGTCCTGTGTGGGAATCGAAACCACGAGCGTTGGTGTCATAGTCGCATGATTAACCACTGCGCCATATTGTATGGATATCATCCATACGTAACACATAAGCTGTATTACCACTAAGTACTTCTTTTTTTACCACTAAGGTGGCAATCAAGCATACGGTCTGCCTGATGGTAAACAGTCACCGTAGCCTATGAACATTTGCAACACCAGGGGTGTCACTCATGCGTTGCCAACCCTCTAAAAACCTCTTTTTTTTTTTGAAGATTTGAATTTCTTGAAGAATTCCATGCTGTAGTCCCTAGGAAAAACATCCGGAGCTCATTCCACAGTTTGAGAGTTCTTGGAAGAAACTTCTATGGAACCGCACAGTACGCGACCATTGCGGTTCCAGCGTGTGAGGGTGAACTCCCCGCCGTCGGCCAGCGGTGCGGTTATAAAAAGTAGCTGTGGATGCCGACAGCTACTTTTTGTCACCGCACATTTTGAACAATTCTTCAGATGTGTTCTGAAGAATTGTTCAAAATGTGCGGTGATGGTATGGCAGAAGGAAAGTATTAGGAGTTCAATCAGTCGGTACTGCAAAAATATTCTTAATAAAAATCGGCCAAGTGCGAGTCGGACTCGCGCACGAAGGGTTCCGTACCATTATCTCTAAAAACGGCAAAAAATCACGTTTGTTGTATGGGAGCCCCCTTAAATATTCATTTTATTCTATTTTTTAGTATTTGTTGTTATAGCGGCAACAGAAATACATCATCTGTGAAAATTTCAGCTGTTTAACTATCACGGTTCATGAGATACAGCCTGGTGACAGACGGACGGACGGACGGGCGGACGGACGGACAGCGGAGCCTCAGTAATAGGGTTCCGTTTTACCCTTTGGTACGGAACCCTAAAAATGTACACACAAAGTCATGTTAGACATTTGCAGTACTATATTTACTCTTAGTGCGCCGTAAGAACGGTACAAAAGTGAAACAGTATAGCTTAAGGTGTCGCTGTGTGTACATAATGGTGATGCCTTTATTTTAATGATATATTATCTATATTTTCTATGTCATAACAGAGAAACTGTTGTGTACTTAGAGTCAGTAGTTAGATATTTAAATACATGGTTATAGAAACAAAGAATATTTGGAAATTTTACTTTAGTTTATTTTTATATTGCTAGCATAAAAGTTAATAAGTTGTTTGCAACAAATAATCTATTCGTGTCGCACCTAACAATGGCACGAAAAATTATAAAACGAGAAATTATTGAGTACATGGACATGGGTCCTTATATATCCTGAATAATTTCACATTTAATATTACGGAACTTAAGTTTTATATATATTTCGTAATTTCTATAAAAAAATTGGCTCTAAAATTGGATACGTTATTTTTTTTAATTCAAATTATATCCAATGTCATTAAATAATAACAATAAATAAATATCGGATTATAATTAATGCTTAAAGATATACAATATATCAATTTATGTTTCCTGGTGTGTGTATTATGCTTAAAAATGTTAACAGTATTAAAATGTCGGAACATAATGGATATTGCAAGTTAAACCCTAGCATTATATTTCATCCTCTTAAATTCGTCAATATTATGAACTTAATTTTCGCACAGCAGACTGAACAAAGATTTTTCAAACAATTTCATAGGCCCTTTATGTCGTCAAGTAACATATTAGATATTTTTATATTACTGGTTCATTTTTATTATATATACATAGCGTCATCTGCATGGTGCGATCAGATTGCTCCAGCGCGTTCATACTTGTAGCACAAGGAGTGTCATACGTATGTTTTTACTGTTGGTAAAACTGCCACATGGCAGAGTAGAAGAAAAGGATTACAACTTTACTATGATACAACGACCTTCTGGGAATTCTTAGTTAGGTACAGTCTTTTGTAAAATATTGTTATTTCCCCAAGCCTAGTTGTTCCTTATCGAATACGGCTGTAAACTATCTCAATTCGCTATAGTCTTATTTAAAAATCCATAGATTGATCACCAATTTTCAATAGAGGTTTAATGCAAGAAGAAAATTATATATGAAATTTGACTTATACGCAAATAGACATTGGATCCATTTTTAGTAAACCTACTCCTAATTGGCGTTCAAAATTGGACTGATTAAAGTTTAACATTTTATGGCCCGCCTTGCGACACCATCTCCAACTATACACAAATAATTGACATCTGCCGCATTGGCATGACAATTTAGGTGGTCAATTTACACGTACATTTACAGGTTCTACAGTGATAATAAATCGGCGATCTTTCAGTTCATATTTGCTTTAACATTTTTTACCTGAGTTGACAGTATCTTGCGGGCAGGCTAATTATGCGAACGTAGTTAGTTGACCCATGAATATCAGATTGTCCTGTTACTATTCGACGTTAGATGACGAATACGATAACATCAATTAATACAATATGGATGAGCCTCAAGAAGTATGCCTATTTCTAAAAGGAATGTATTATTTTATGTTTCAAGTTACTACGATTATTAGACAAATTGAGTTATCTAGTATTCTGTAAAAATAGACTAAGGTATCGATTACAATACAAAGATATTGACATTACTAGAGTAGAAGTTAAAATATCCATATAATTACATACATTTACAGTAGTATAGTAATAGTATATAACACAGAATCAAAGGATTGACCTTACTTTTCTATACAATCTCAAAATGGAATATTTAACCGAAGGTAAATAATATTGAAACACGTGTAGAATATCATTATAAAATCACATGTACGGACTAGATTAATTTTAATCACATAATAACAGTAACATCCTATTATATAACGGACCAGACTATAATCAACTGGGTTCTTGATTTGAACTTGGCTCGGTTCCTGGTGTATGTTACCACTAAATTTATGTTTTCGCTTTCTGTACACATTTGTAATTAACACTTGTGGTGGCTTATCAAGACAAAATAAAGACCCGAGCCGACTGCATGCAACCCAGCTTGAGACCCATTTTAATGCCCAACTTGTTCGATAAGTTGCCACCCAACCAGACGTGATGTACACATCTCATAAGTGTACTGCATAACACGTAGTAGGATATCCTCAGTCCATACGGTATATGTCCCTGAGATTATTTGGCACAACCTTCCCAATGTTTTCACAAGATCCTTAAAACCGGTTCGGCAGTGAATCTCCTTCGGCGGAAAATTTATGATGATAACCAGACCAACCTAGCGCAGCTGCCTTCTAGAAACAACAACATTTAGATATAGAAGAAACGAAAGTTAGATATGATAAAGTACAATGATGTACCAGATAAGGAATAACTTGGCTGTGCGGTACTGAGTGGTATCCACCAGTTTGATGTGTCTGCCTGTCTATCTGTTGTTTTTGTAGGTATGAAACGGTGATACAGAAGCACACTACACCCACGTTAAGCAGTTACAATGCAGGATTGTGCAGATTAACACAAGGATTAAGTTCATATTTTTTTATTCAGCTCAGGAGCCAATGAACGTGTGCAATACCAGAAGTATCGCTGGCGCGTTGGCTCCACTGCTGCCAACACTCCTTAAAACCTCCTTTTAACTTCATACATCCAATTCCCAGGGAGTTATTATTTAGCTGCGGTTTGCGGCGAGGTAAAAACCTCTCTTATACCCAGACCGAGACAAAGGGGCATGTTCATGCAAACACATGTATACAGCTTGAGTGAGAATCAAACTCATGAGACTTGGTATTAAAATAGGTATTGCTAACCACTCGACCATCGGCTTCGTCATTTCTCGGGGTTTTGGGATGATGTCGAATTTTTCTATTTCTATGTATAACCGTATAGCCGCAATATAGCAATATCTACCCTACTAGGCAGGGATAGCAGCCCATCATTGCAGAAAAGATTCGGCTCATTTTTAATTATATCAAACTAAACATAATATAAGCCCTGTCATGCAAAGAATGATATATTTTGCGGTCTTTTGGGTTAGGTAATTAAATAACACTGTTTCCTACCTTACTTCTATCTAGTCTTGTTCATGAATCGGTAGAATTTTACAACATGCGGACGAGATTTACTTTGGTCTTAGATAAATGTGTGAGCCACTGTGACTAAAGATAAGCTAGTCCAAAATTAATAGATCGCTATAAATTCAAGCTGAGAAAATCTGAAAAGGATCATATCAATACTGAATGGTAAAATTCGTAAACAATGCCATTACTTACGGTAAAGTTAACCTTGTTTCCTAAATGCGGAAGTTAATGCTAATTTTCAGATTAGCGTCTTTGACGTCAGTCCTCATATGGACTTCGCGGTTTAATTACAACGATTTGCACTTTATTTGTTCCATTTTTTATTGTATAATTAATATTACTTGGACTGTAAATAGAGCAGTAATATCCCATTGAGTTAAGAATCGGCCTATTAACCCACTGGTCCGTGGTTCGAATCCTGGTGTAGGCTCTTAATCTGTGTTTCTGAATTTATGTACATATTTGTTATTATCACTTACTCGGGATGAAAGAAAACATCGGGAGGAAACCCTCAAGTTCAAGAAATAATACTATGAATGACGTATACTAACACGTCGCCACCGGGGGATGCCCTAATCTGCACATCGGTGCTGCTTTCGGGCCAGAATTGCAATCTGATTGATTTGCAGGGGTTGCGAACGAATATGCTTCTGGCACAGGAAACCCCTTAGAAACCGGCGAGCCTGCATGAGAAGAGCAATGTATTTTCTCTACCTACCCCGGGATTTGGAGTGGAGTTATAGAACGACGTGTGATCTAACCTAAGAACCGTCTTTTCTTTTTGTGATGATGAACATTCACACTAGTTAGCTTGGAATATGACTATACATCCTTTCAGTAAGTCCGTCAAGAATTCAAGTTTACATAAGTTATCGTAAGTCTAAGTAGAGACCACCCTGCTTGCCACCCTTCGTGTTCTGCCAAATATACTAAAAAGTCAAACTCTCTCTCGCAGTTTTTCCTGACATAGGGTCCTTCAAAAAAGTATGAAGATTTTTTTACAGAATCGGCAGTGCGTGAGTGATCTCCTAGTAGTGTAAGTATCCATATCCTAGTATTGTATGCATCATCCGGCAGGCTATATGTCTATTTATAGTATCTTTGTATATAAAATTAGAGTATACTATTATGGCGACATCATATTGGTAGAAATTTGTATAATTTTAAATTAAAAACTTTTAAATTAATAATAAAAGTGTTTAATTTAACTGACGTCAAACAAGAATAAAATTAGGTATAGGTGTTACCTTCAGTGAAGTCACCTTCATTTCTTAAAACAAATAAATTGAAAACGCGTTAATCGACTGTTATTTTTTGGTAACCACTTACATGAAATCTGATTTCGGTTTAGGTTATGAGCGCAATCAATTCTTTTCATTGAATAGAGTTAAATACTTTCTACCTATTGAGCTAAACATGATTACCACTAACTTAATCTGAACTAGATTTTTGAATTGTTTAGAGTTTAGAGCAAAGACGGTAAAGTTCCCGCATTGAAATTCAATCGTTATATTCATTATAATGTTTATTGTTTCAAAAGCTAGCAACGAACCTAAAAAAATAGAAATATGAAAAGTTATGTGAAAAATATTGACTGTTTAGTTACCTTATTTTAATTTACATAATGATCATCCCACGTCTAAACGTTGTAAAAAATGTTGTAGTCATACAACCTCTTTGTCATTGCAGTCTCTTTGCACAACATAAAGCAAATGTAAGTCTATCTGAACCGGTCTGTATGAGATCATAACTCATGGTCCTGTCGCTGAACAATTAAATGTTCGAATATCTCGCTTCTCATAATCGATAGCCCATTATTGAGTGCTAAAGACATGTACGAATATGACATAAATTAAGTGCTTACTAGTTGTCTTGCCTTAATTAACATTTAAAATAACAGGATACCTTTGATAGCGACTACAGATAATTGTATATTTTTATTATTTAAATTTATGATTTTATTCAGTCATGTCTATTCATCAATATAAGCTAAAATAACATATAATATTACGTCTTCTGAAATATATTATCTATGTCTTTATTTGTGTGAAAATCGATATATTGGAATATACCAGGAATTCCAAATTCAAATTTATTCTATAATTGATGATTGATTATGAAAATGACATGTAGTAATCGGTTTGTTCATTTGCTTTCCTGTTTTTGTAGCCACAGAAAATCTAACTACTATAAGTGCCTCCACGTTACAGAAAGCCACAGCCAAAGAATAACTCCGCGGAAGTTTATTGTATTCCTGTGAGTGAGGTAATTTATCATTAAGTCTCTGGCGAGTTGCCGTGTTGGCAACGTTACTCCTTGTATTGTAAGCGTCTTATGTTACCACTTCATACGAGGTGAGCCGTGCACTTGTTCTTTTCTTGATATTCTATAAGAAACTTTATTTTTTGAAAAGAATTTGGCTTACCCAAATAAAGCCTGAAACAATTAAATATTTATAGTGTTAGTTTAGTACTCAAAAACCTATTACATATTTATATATTACTCTGACAAAGAGGAATGTTGTTTGTACATCATCAAGACAAATCTAGTAAAACATAACCTAGATACCAGAAGTCTTTAGATGAGGATGGCGAGGAGAGTCGATCCCGTAATGAATAATAAGTAAAATAAGAATATTTAGTGTTAAATTTGTCTTGTAGTTAAATTATTAGCACACTAGACTTCAAAATCAATTTCTTAATCAAATATAGAATAAGTAGGAAATATAAATTAGCAATATACTTAAAAAAAATAACTAAATATGAAAGCAAAAATCCAAACATCACAGTCACAAATAAAAATGCTATTTTCTAATAAAATGATGACCATGCGTTCAATTGAATAATAAGACTGTCCATATATGTAATCACTGAACCGGTTCTAATGACTAATACTCTTTATTGCGATTTATTCTGTGCCTATTTAGCGTCGCGCGTGCGCAGTCGCCATCAAGGGGTATATGGCAGGTACCGTTGCTTGCATCGATCTATATCGACAGCTAACGACACACTTGATGCATTTGTGGAAAATATTTGCACATGTGTATTCCACCGTGGCACAAAATTTATTGAATGATCATTTATAAGTTTCCTCCATTATTTTCGCTGGTTATGTATAGTATACCACATGGAGTTAGCACTCAATGTATAATTGTGATACATTCTCTAAACGATTTTACCTATACTACTTTATGCGCTTTGTCATGGTACACATGGTACACACAAATAACCTGAATTTATTAAGAATTATGCAATTCTGGTCCATATTGTTTTCGTATTCATTTGGTTTATAAGGATCTTATCCATTCATATGGATATGATTAAATTGGGATAATAGAGGTGAAATTTTCAATCCCGATTTAAACATGTTTTATACCACCATTATCACAATTCATCGAAGTATATGGCATACCTGTTAAGTAAGTGAGAGGCAAGGATATACCGTAATAGACACTTGCCATAATGGACCAGGAACATAATTGTTGTTTTTCCGACCCTGGATAAACCTATATTCGTCCTTCTTAAAAGATTTCATGCTGCAGTATCTTCGTCGAGCGTTTATTACACTGACTCTTATGTACTTTATTGATCGCTCAAAGGAGTCGACTTCACGAAAAGAGACTGCCTGTGACATAATATTAAAGGGGATATACATATTTCAACATCTCATAATACTGATGGCGAATTTGTAACAGAACCGCCAATTCACATTAAGGGTCAACAACATGAACTCGGTATCTTTAAAGCCGAAAACGATGTAATATAATAGATGTCTTATATCGCCCACTTTTGTAACATTATATATACACCATACCATGTAAAAATAAGCTTTGGAAAAGTGAGAAAGTTCAGTGTCTATAAAAGGCATAATAATAACCCGTATCTGAGACACTATATACAGACGAAACTACATTTTCGCATCGATAAAAGTATCTAGTAGAGTAGACAAAATACTAAATTGGACTAGTTAGGCTATCCGTAATAAAGTCAAGGACCAAAAACATGCTCATATACATCTAGAGCCAACTGTTGAGAACTACCGGATTTAGAATTTGTCAGCGAATTCGTTCGAATTCGGAAATCTGCTCACTGCTCAGAGTAGATAAATAGGAAATCCAGAGACGCAAATACCCAAAGGTGCAATAAGCAAACTCATTAGTATATAGCAAAATAGAAAAGTCTCCTTTGTTACTAAAATTATACTAGTCCAGACTCTTGATTGATTCTGCCTTTTTCTATGACTATTCGAGCATAACACCGAATAAAGATAGACGCATTCGAGATATGGCATTGTTAGTATATTACCAGTACCTTAGATTTCTAAAAGAAAGAATAAGTTTAATCTGGATTAACTCTATTTACTTCGGCTACTATTTGATTTTACTGTATAAATATGTAGTGGGCAAAGTGGATGTCAGAACTAGCTGAAAATCGAACAAAATTTAAACCGTCGACACCATTCAAGGATGTAAGTTTTCGGAGAAAACGATAAAATTTGTCTCCTGGGTAAACCTCGCTAAGCAATGATTCCATGGCAGCAGCAGTTGTTGTGTCCAATGTGTAAAGATGAACTTTCCTGCTGTTAGGGATCGATGCTGTTATAAAAGGAAGCTATAGGCCTAACATCGGATAACACCTTAAGACGTAATTAAATCAATAGATGACACAAAGGAAAACAAACTCCTTAAGACTAAGCACTCACTACCGTAAGAAAGCTTGGGATCGTCAATAATTGTCACAACTTAAGAGTTAATTTAAGGTCGTCGCAATTTTGAACGCATCCTGCATATTGGAAAGTAGACGATCTATTTCGTTGTAACATCATAATAAATATGAACTATGTTAATAAATTATACGTCTATGTTAGTTATTTTGTCATTTCATTAACGCTAAGTTACATTTGCTATTTTCTGAATAAAGATTTTATGTATTTATACCGCAAACTCCTTATCGTATGAGATCATAAAGTATAATAATACAAATAAGCTCTTACTTAACTCTTATAAATTTTTAACTTGGCGTGGGAATTAAACCCGGATTAATACAGTTTAGTGGCGATCTTTGTGTATTTCGTGCAGACACTACTTCATTGTATTCTTAGTTCCTCAAAGTTCATATCACATAATTAAATATCAAAAATATGGACGATATTTAAGACCAACGAATTCTGAGATACCTTGCCGGTATAAAACATATATTTAGATTACTCTTCTGAGAAGTCTTTTCTCTCTCTGCCAATAAAAGTCAAAAAGTAAAAGTTTTAACCAATATAAAATTTATCAAAAATTGCGGTACTACTAATAAAGAGTGATCCTTTTCATTATTAGTTCTATGGCCCAAATAAACGTACATAGATACAAATAGGTAAGAAAACATAGTTTGTTTCGGAAGTAGAAATATTATAGAACATAATATATTAAGTAATGTAATGTAAAAATAATTTTACAGTCTCAAATTTCAGTCTTTAAAATTAAAATACACTAAATTAATATACAACCAACTGCACTAGATGATCATCAACAAAGTACAACAAGTAAATCAAAATAGCTTTCAATTGGCAAAGATATAATATAAAATACAAAAAGTACTGATTTAGTCAAATCGAAACTGTACTCCGTTTTGATGGTGATT